>OZ018324.1:93693617-94228617 GCA_963969495.1 Ceratothoa steindachneri
TCCCAACGCTTCTTCGCCTGTTCAACACTTCACTTGCAACTGGCCTTGTTCCCTCTTCCTTCAAAATGTGCCCACATCCGTCCGATTCTTAAAAAGTCTTAACTGAACCCCACTGACCCTTCTGATTATGGCTCGATTTCGCAACTTCCTTTCCTCTCTAAGGTTCTGGAGATAGTGGTTGCTTCACGCATCAACAGTCACATGGTGACCTGTACCATTGATGAAACCTATCAATCTGGTTACAAGTCAGGTCACTCCACAGAAACCGGCCTTCTCAATGTGTACGATTGCTTACGAAAGCCGCGGACAGGGGTTGTGCCTCCATTCTCGTTCTACTTGACTTCTCCTCTGCCTTCGATACTATTGACCATACCGTGCTACTTAATCCTCTCCAATCTTTCCTCGGCATATCAGGTACCGTGCTTGTCTGGTTCCGCTCTTACCTCTGGTCTCGTACCCAATCCGTTGTGATTGACGTCGTTTCATCCGACTCTACCCCCATTCGCTTTGGAGTGCCACAAGACTCTGTCCTTGGTCCTCTACTATTTCGCATCTACCTTCTCCCTCTTAGTTCTTTTGACCGCAATCTCGGTCTATCCTTCCACATATATGCTGATGACACTCAAATTTTCGTTTCCTCATCCCCCACGTCTCTTGCTTACTCTATCACTGACCTTCTGGCTGCCTAATCCTCCATTTCTGACTAGCTCTCTGCCAACTTCCTCAGGCTTAATCACTCCAAAACTGAGGTCCTCCTTTGTCGGCCCCCCTGCTCTTGTCAAAAAATATAAATCTCTCTTTCCCTCGCCTACTCTGGGCGGTAATACTATCATTTTCTCTGACTGCGTTAGGAATCTGGGTCTTGCTTTTGATGAGCATCTCTCCTTTAAGCCTCATATCCGCAATGTCAGCAAATCCTGTCTATGTTTCGTTCGTAACTTATCTCGCATTCGCTCTCACTTTGATCGCCAAAGTCTTGAGACTGCTGTTCATGCCTTCATCACCTCACGTCTTGACTACTGTAACTCTCTGCTTGTGAATCTGCCATCTTCCTCTCTCCGCCCCCTTCAACATGTACAGAACTATGCCACCCGGCTTCTCCTCCGTCGCCCTCGCTTCTCTCCCTCGAAACCCTTGCGGCATGAACTGAACTGGCTCCCTGTCAGAACCTGTACTCACTCCAAGATACTTCTCTTCACATTTAAGGCCCTAAACAACAAGGCCCCATCTTAACTCTCTTCTGCCCTCTCGCCACAACATGTCCCTCGGGCCCTTCGGTCATCACATGCACCTCTTTTGAATATTCCTCGTTCATCCCTCTGCTAAATGGGGGATTGCTCCTTTTTCAACCTGGGCCCTTAAGTTGTGGAATGCTCTTCCTGTTAAAATAAGGTCTTCTCCCTCTCTTACCACATTTAAGCGTCTCCTGAAAACGCATCTTTTCAGATTTGCCTTCTCCCCCTCTCGAATTTCTATTGAATTTCCATTCTCATCTCAGCATAACGTGCGCTCTGGGAAGGCATCAGGCCTTGAAGAGCGCTTTACAAAAGATTTATTATTATTATTATTATTAATATTATAATAATAGTGGTTGAGTTGAAAAGTGAACAGAAAATTTCAGAATAGCTCCGAAAGATTTTGCTAGGTTTGCGGCAAAGTGAATTTTTCCGAGCAGCAATGTACAATCTCTCCTGTAATTAAATCTTTGTATCATGCATATTTTGCAGTATGTTAAGAGATCAAGATAAAAGTTTGACACCACAATTGTGCTGCAAGAAATTTCTCTATTTTGGTGTCCCCATGGTGTGGAGAGAGGGTAAGGACCACACTACGGACTGCTATTTCTGCATGACAGATCTTAAAGGTGAGCTTTGTATCAAGTATCTAAGCTTTCTGTATTGTACTGGCTCCTGAAAATGTCATTATTATGAATAGAATTAGCATAAAATTCAAAACTAACATAGTTTACTTCAGAATGAACATAACCTTTACTAAATATTTATGTACTATCTGCAACTCTAAATCAGTTCCTTTATGTAATATGCAATTATATTTCCCGCAGATATAAATAAAAATAATAATCATACTGTGGCATATCCGGATGTTCCTTCTGCCATTCAACCTCTGCCCCATGGTCCAGTAATTCTTATACATTCTCTTCTTGAACATATAGAGGTCCATGAAGAAATTAATATGGAATTTGATCAAGATTATGACACATGTGAGTCTTATCAGGTTTCCACACATGATATAGTCGCAAGAAAATTCATTCAAGTTCAGTTAAATGACCTGAGCAGGAATCTGGGGCTTTCAAAGGAGAATTCACAACCTCTTGGTTCTCGATTCCGTCAAACTAATGTTCTCGCTGAAGAAATAACATTTTTGGTACAGAAATAGATAACAAGAGTTTCAAAGCTAATTTTACAGCATTTTGCCAGCTCTTTAGTATACTGTGCCAATATTAAAGGACATATTGAGGCCCTTGGAGTTCCCTACAACCCAGTAGAATGGAGACTTTTTATAGATTCCTCCAGTAGAAGTTTAAAAGCTGTGTTACTGAATATTGGTAACAAGATGGCTTCCGTTTCTATAGGCCATTCAATCCAACTTACTGAAAGTTATGAAAATATGAAAAATTGCTGGACGCAATAAATTACTCTATCCACAATTGGAGGATATGTGGTGGGGTTTAAAGGTAAGATCATTTCAAATTTGGCATTTCTAAGCTCTTTGATATTAAAATTTTTATTTTTAATTGCTAATAATTGTATAGATCTGTTGGTCAACTTGCATTTTGCAAGAATGCAAATCGGAAAATCATATTTGAGTTATATTTTTTGTTGAAGTGTGTCCCTATAGGTTAATGCATCCTTTTGGGTTAATGGGGAACTTATCCTGATTGAAAAGGTATACAACATAACTTAATAAACTCAAAATAAGATGTACATATATCCAAATAGTTCCAATACAAAGATTTAATGCATCAACATACAGGATTTCTCAGTACATATTCATATTCTTATTGCTTGAGGAAATATTACTTTGAATTTGTTTTTAGAAATATTACACTTTGAATTAACATACCCTGCCAAATTTCTTTTCAGGTATTGTCTCTTATACTTGAGATGCAAACAGGCTACAAGAAGTATCCCTGTTGCCTATGTTTATAGGACAGTCGTGCATATAATATGCACTATGAGAGGAAGGTTTGGCCTCCACGAGAAGCATTTAGAATTGGATCAACAATGTGATAGCTGAACCTTTAGTGCCACCTCACAAAATATTGCTTCCTCCACTGCATTTTAAGCTTGGCATAATAAAAAATTATGTCAAAACCCTTAATAAAGTAGGCCAAGCTTTTAAATTTCTTCTTAAAAATTTTCCAAAAATCAGTGACGCTAAGCTCCATGCGGGACTTTTCGATGAACCTCAGATCAGGAACTTGATAAGTGATCAGCAGTTTGAGGCATCAAAGACGGACATAGAAAAATATGCCTAAAAAGCTTGTAAAGCTCTAGTTAACATTTTTCTAGGCAATAAAAGAAGCCCAGAATATGTTGCCTGGTCAATCAGCTCCTAACAAGTCTCAAACATTTGGGACCTAGAATGTCTATAAAGATACACTTTTTACAGTTCCATCTGGATTATTTTCTCGATAACTGCGGGGATTACAATGAATAATAGGGAGAATGATTACACCAGGACATAAATACAATGGAATCCTAAAACCAGGGTTAATGGGATGTAAACATGCTTGCTGAATACTGTTAGTGTTTAAAGCGTGATGCACAAGAGGAGAGGCACAAACGAAAATCGTCAAGGGCGTCTTTTCTTGGAAATTAGAATCATTTTCTTTATTCTGCTGCATTCTTTAATTTTTTGTTTTATTAAAAGGATCATCGTTTACATACGTTTAGACCTGTTTCTATGATATAACAATAATAATGCATTATTAGATAGAGAAAGGTTTTAGAAATTTAAAAAAAAAATGAGGTAACCTCAATGAAAATGATGTATGCTGTACTGATAAAATCTGACCTGATCGAACAATAATACATTCATTTTCCTGAGTTTAGGATGTTTGATTCATTAAAGAACCACCAAGAAATCCTGAGAAACATAAATTCTGGAATTTGAGGAGCTTTTTACTTTAAAGGAGCTGAGAGCATGGCAAGCATTGGAGTCAGTCTACCATGGCTTCCTTGGTAACACAAGGGTACTATATTATTACCAAGAGTGTATCGAGAAGCTGTTAGAGTCTTCTGAAGATATGGGATGTGGAATGTCACTCAAAATTCACTTTCTCCACTCCCACCTCAACTTCTTCTTTCATAACCTGAGGGCATTGAGTGATAAGCATGGAGAAAGGTTCTACCAAGACATTTCTAAGATGGAGAGCAACTACCGAGGTGAGTGGAACCCTAACATTATTGGGGGATTCTGCTGGATGCTCTCGCTTGACATCCCGGCGGCAAAGTACACAAGATCGTCTAAAAAATCTAACTTCTAACTGTTTGTTGTACTCTGAATTGTGTGTATTTTGTTATCCAAGTAATTTAATTCCATTAATGTTCTGTATCTATGGTGTTTTTTCCTCTAATATACCTTTGTAACATATGAAATAAACACATTATATTTTTATTTTATATACAGTACAATAAAAATGGGGTATTTGAAAAAAATAGAGGTGATAGAGCCTAACTGTTCAGAAACTTGAATTCACCACAAAAAAATTAGTCAAAAATATCTATTTACACTTTGGCTGAAAGTAAAAATATTTTTTTGTAAACCAGTGTTTTTGACGTTATTATTTTTGCACAGATTTTGTAGCAAGTGCTCTTAGTAGTTTAATTGTAGCGGCGGAGGTTTCTGGTTTATCTTTGGCTGGGCGAGCAGATAAGAATATGTTCATTTTTTTTATTGCAGTCACTCGCTGCCTGAAGTCAAAATTAACGGTACTCTTCCGTTTCTCGATGCCCATGTATAGGCTACAGAGTATATATTCGCACGCAAGTCTATGTTAGGTATGTCAAACTGAGCTTTTGCCTTAATGAAGACACAGAATGTCCCGAAGGCTGCAATTACATCGTGATTACATCCTAGGTAAGCAGGGCTAGAGCTTTTTGTCTCCGAGGAGATCCTAGGAATCTCCAAACTTCTGGGGAACAAGGAATACCCTCAAGCAGAGTTTGAGGTGGTGATTTAAAAAGGAAGGAACATATCGCTGGCCTTTTTACAAACCTACTATTGGTACTTGCTACAAATTGGATAGGAATGACACCTCCACATAACCGCAATCAATGCTCGATCTTGCATCTACTACAAAATAAGACAATATCCAACCTTTTCATGAAATTGAGTTTTCTCATCCGGTCTGATATTCTTAGGGAAGATATCATAATTTACCACTATAACTGCAGCATTTGTGAGCATCACGATTCTCGTTATATTGGTATAGTCACCACTAGGCTGTAAATAAATCTAATTGCACAGCTAGTAAGTGGCGCTATTCTCTGCCACACAGAGGTAATCATTGGTTTTGAGCTCAGAAGTATTATGTTCAATGATTACAGCAGGTTGATGAATCATTTGCAATATTCCTAAACAAGTCAGCTATTAAAATTCAATCATCCAAGAAACATTCATCCCCACAACACTCAGAAATATTTCTTAACTGCTTACCTACTTCTCTTTTACCCTTATCTCCTTTTTTCCCATCTGTAATACGCTATATTTTCTCTATTCAAATTTGTACTCAATGGAAATTTTTATACATTGTATAGGATATCTAGTTCTAAATGTAATCTTTTTGCTTTCCTAATGCGATAATGATACTCTACCTTCAAATTTGTTATGAATGCAAGTTTTCCTGCATTGTAAAGAGTATCTTGATCTTCATGTAATCGTTTTACTTTCCATTTTGCCTCCTATTAATTTTTTAGAAGATTTGCCTAGTTTTTATTCACATCTCATTTATTTTACTACCCTACATATTTCCCCTTTGTAATATTTTTACACTTCGAGGGTGAGTCAAAAATTCTCAGACAAATGTCCTAAAAAATGTAATTTTCCGCATAACATTATTATTCCTCCACATAAGCTCCATAGTTTTCTATACACATTTTAGATCTATGTTTCCACCGGTAAATTCGTTATTGTAGAATTGCTGAACTTGTTTCTGACACAAACCATTAACCTGCTTTTTTGCTTCATCTAACAACTGGAATCGAGTGCCTTTCAGGTGTTGTTTCAACTTTGGAACAGAAAAAATGACGGAGGGGGCTAAATCGGGTATATGAGGGGGATTTGCAAGAATTTCGTATGGAAATTTGCGTAGCATAGCCCTGAGAGCCTTTGCATAATTCTCTGGGAAATTTTATGGTGAAACAAAATCTGGCTGTGCAGCTTTCCAGAGCACTCTTCAGCTTTTTTCAAGAGTTTTCAAGTGTTTTCCGTCCTTCTAGAAAATCTATTAATTCACTTCCATTTGAATCTTCCTAAATTGTGGCCATGACCATCTTAACAGACGATAAATTTAACAGGTCTAGCTATTTACTTCGGATGCCACTCTTTTAATTGAATTTTGTTTTCTTGGTCAAACTGGTGGATCCAAGTTTCATCTCTAGTGACGAAACGCTCAAATAAATTGTCTTATTTGCTTCAATTTTGGCCAAAAATGCTAGGAAAGGGTCACTCCTTTGATTCAGTTTCTTTTTGCGCAAAGCTTTATGGATCCAGAGCACTGTAAGTTTGTTCAATCAAACCTTGATCTTCAGTGAGAATTGCAAATGCTGAACCATGTAAGAATCTCACATTATTTGCACCTTTGTCAATAGTGATTCTGCGATCTTCTTCAACTAGATACTGCACAAGCGTAATGTTTTCTTGATTTTTGACTTAGAGGGTCTCCCTTCCCGTGGATCTTCGTCGAGTTGTTATCTGCCTTCCTTGAAGCGCTTAATCCAATCCTAAACCACTGCTCTACATAGTAAAGAGCGTCCATAAGCATGTTGTAAAGCTTCAAGAATTCTAACAGGCTTCTAATCAAGTTCATTTAGAAATTAAATGTTAGCTCTTCTTTCAAAATTCGTCATTTTGAGGATTTAAATGACAATGTTAAAACAAGCACACCGTATGTACACATTCCCGATATTTAAAATAATAAAACTTAACAAATTTATCCGAGAATCATCAAAAACATGTTGGAACATTAATTACCTTGTAAAATATTGCGCATTTTGAAATTATGACATTTGTCTGAGAAATATTTGACTCATCGTTGTATTATGAAAAATACCACAGATTTCATGTACGACTGTATGATGGGTAAATTCTTTGATTATAATTACTTTAGAGGCTATACAACTGGCCTACATATATCTGTCAATGACTTGCATCTCTCGTCAGAGTGGTAGCTATTCTTTCCACTGAAAACATAAGGAATCAGTTGATAGACACAATATATATTTTATTTTCTTCAATGTAATCGGCTAAAAAAATGTCGCCTTTCTCCCTTTCTCGCTTACCTTCTCTATCAAGCGTTGAACTTTTGTTACGGAGCACATAGATGAAAAACAACCCAAAGACGATTAATTCCCAGGCTATTCCATACCTAGAAAAATTTTGTGGAGTTCAATGAATATAAAGTATCAAAATTAGAATTGGAAGCTGGACTCTCTCAGGGCGACTACTTCAGCCACACTCTCACTTTGATCTATACAACAAGCATGCAGAATTAGATGCCCGGTGAGAGCCATCGAGATCGACGCTATTTACCAATTCGCGATTGACTGGAGGATAAAAACAAGCAGAATAATTTAACCATAGGCCCTATCGAAAATTTAAGGTAACAGATATCGAAGTACAAGAACAACTATACTTAAGCAATTATGAAGTCAAAAGAGTGGGATTAAAGATAAATTCGTATAATACATAAGATAGGTAGCTAGTAGACCATCGAAAACCACATTAGTGCTATTCCTCTTATATTGCTTAAAATGTTTAAACACAAAAAAGAATAAAAATATCTCGCACATCTTAGGGAGGGAGGCGCTCATCTACCTTCCCTTCCACTAAACACCTTAGCATCAATAAAGAAAGTGAAACTCCAAAGAATACAATAAAAGTTTCTCTAACTTCTACCTATAGGCAAGCAAAATCAAACTGTTCATCATAGTTATACAAAAAGCGCGTAAAATATCTAGAGGAAAATCAACTCACTTCTCAGATCATAAACACCAGATCAAACGCTCCTTTCAACTCAACCTTCTACAGTGGAAAAATTCTGTATGGAATAGTGGAAGTACCAATATACACTTGAGAGAAATGAAGAGAACAATATCAAAGAAATGATAAACTCTAAAAAAGTTGCAACCGAATCTGAAAATACCCCCAAGATATGTGAACATTAACATGACTACCTAACCTAAACTTATTAAAGTGAAAATCCACATTAAATTGAAAAAATGCAACCAATAGCCAATCATAGAAGGCTAATTGGAACTGTTTAATATATGTAACAAAAGTGTAATTATAAAGGTGCAACCAAGAGGAAAAAAAACAGCATATAAATGTTAAATAATAGTGACAAAAGTAGAATAGTGTGAACCTCAAAATGAATTCATAGTGAATGACAAAAAGATAAAAAATAAAGTGATTTTAGTGAACAAAGTTACTTACGTCAAAATAAGAAAGCTTTTAACCTACATTAAAAAAAAAATGACAACTATATATTTAGTCCCAAAACCTAAAACAGTAAAGCCTACATAACACCGATAAGCTAGGCAATAATTTAACATGGAAATTCACGTAAAGGCATGAATATCGCTATGAAAGAACGAATAAATGAGGACAGAAATTACTCGCCTCTTCCGACAACTATACAGAAATTGCGATTACATAGTAGTAGTGAAACAAGCAACCAATAGAATTTAAAAAGTATAAAAAGAGGTCGTGGTTCAAATTCCACATTAAACAGTACATCAAAATATTATGAAACTATTCTATTCTATCTATATCTACACAAAGAACACCTGAAATTTACATTTCCTCTTTTGATTTTTTTCTCTTTTCACCAATTTCTCTTCTTATACTGTCCGTCTTCCTTGGCTTCCGCCGTTCCTTTTCCCTTTGAGGCCCAATAAACATAATGGGACATGGAGTAGAAGGGCGTCGGAGAACAAAAGAAATCGACAGGTGAGTCCTCTCCCCTCCTGTCGCACCAGGGCAAGATGTGGAAAGAACAAAGGCCAATTGACCTATCTTCCACACCACCATTACTAACTATTCTCTAAGGTTCACCGCAGGCAGGTCGAAAGACCTCTCAGTAATAGAGCTATCGGAAATATTGTTATTTTTCTCCGCATATGCAGAATCAAAATAAGTTTCTTTTCCAAATCTTGAAAAGCTTTTAAGCTAACTTAACAAACTCAAACTAGCTGTTGACTTTAACACTATATATATATATATATATATATATATATATATATATATTTATATATATATATATATATGAAAACACTGTTTCACTCAATAACGAGTAAATAAATATAAAATAAAACCACTGTTATTGGAGCATAAAGTTTTAATAACCGTTTTAGTAATAATAATAAACTTTATGCTCCAATAACAGTAGTTTTCTTTTATATATAAATATATATATATATATATATATATATATATATATATATATATATATATATATATATATATATATATATATATATATATATATATATACAGAGTATAGTTTGATAGTATTGAGACACATCCATCCTAAGTGTTTTTCATTAATAAATCACAAACAATTAAAGGTAGGTAAATAAAATTTCGATATGCTGTTGGCATTGTAAACCTAAATTTTCAAGTTAATTGATCGAAAAACAAGTAAACTATAAACCAAAAATTACAAACATGCAGGTACAAAAGTCTTGGGATATATGAGGAAAATATTCATAAAACTTGTAATTTTAAAATCATTTTGCTAAATTTCGGTAACAATCACGTTGAAATAAGATCCATAGAATCGGAAATGATTGAAAATTCGCCGGCAAAAGGTTTATATCTTGCAACAATACATAACGATGTCACCAATATTTACAGTTTAATCATGGGGGACAGAAAAGAGGTATCAACTCTAATTAAATATTGAATTATTTAGAAACAATGCTCTCAACTATGGATTAGAAACATTTATGAACTCAATGTGCCAAATTCCACCGTCTAAAATGCAATTTCCAAGTTCTCGCGCACTGGATCATCTTCTAACGCTGTTTGCTCTTGACGCCCTACACATATTTTGGTGAGAAATCAGAGAGATCTAGGCTCAATTGGAAAGCAGTGGTGTACAGGTGGGTAAGACGACACTTAATAGAATGTTAAGTTCTTCTGGGCGTACGGGATGCCGACCTCGTATGACTGCATATTTGAAGCATGTACATATAAAAGCTCGACTACAATTTTCCTGAGTAAATATGGACAAGCATTTTAGTTATTAAAAGTATATTCTCTTGTCAGATGAGAACAAACTAGAGCTTTTGGAGCGAAACTGTGCTTACCACGTATTTCATGAAAGCTGAACCAGGAATCGTCCTCAGAATACTTCCCCAACTATCAAACACAGAAGGGGGTTATATAATTTTATGGGGTTCTTTCGGTTCATCTGGTGTAGGTAGCCTTCATTGAATCAATGGCACGATGAAAAAAAGGAAGATTATGTGAAAATCTTAAACAAATACTCACGAAATTATACCACTGCTCTGGGACTTGGGTGTCGTTGTACCTTCCAGCAAGACAAAAATCCAAAACACACTTAAAAACAGGGGGAAAATTTGGAGAGCTAGCAATGCATTAAGTATTTTGAATCACGTGGTAAAGAGACAACCTTGTAATGGACTCCATTTATAGCAAAGGAATTTACCAGTTTAACGATTTTGATAAAGGAAAAAAGGATTGAATTCACATTAATTAAAAAAATTACAAATTTCAATTTGTCAAAATAGCAGTTTATCTGTTTCTATAATGTTCTAAACATTCTCTAAAAGATGAACTTAATAACATCAAGTTAATTGTCCAGATAAATTTCAGCAATCAGTCGCTGGGCTTTGGTAAGATTGTCACTAATGGTCGTATCCTTTCTACTGCAATTTCATATATATATATATATATATATATATATATATATATATATATATATATATATATATATATATATATATATCCAACATAACGCAGGAAAGAGAAAAAACGGAATAATATTTTCTTCGGAAAAATGCTATTTCCAAATTCTAAAAATCCGTACGGGGGTGAGAATGGAACCAAGCACACAGAGGAAGCAAGCAAACGCTTTGAGCTTAATTAAAGCAATGGTTTACCCAGTCAGCTACGCGGAAGAACACAAACTTTTCCGAATAGACAAGCTATTAAAGCACGCTTCGCGAGGTAGATCGCGATTATAAAAGAGAGGGAGAATATTAATTGGGAATTCAACGGCGAAATTGAGTTAAACGGGCGGCGAGTATAAGCAAATATAAAGTGTATATCTCCCATGAGTGCTCATAAGAGATATACACATATACCATGAGATTTTATGGGGAAGGCAATGATAAAGCGGATCCAGTTCATTTTCTTTTATTTTACAACTTTTCAAGCTTACTCGCTCATCAACGAGTAAGCTCAAACCGTTCTAATATCAAGGAAAATGAACCCTATCTTCCTTATTCTTGCCTTCCTCGTGACACTAAAGATCAGGCTTCACAATGGTAACCCAATTGACAATATATATATATATATATATATATATATATATATATATATATATATATATATATATATATATTGAGGGAAAGAAAATGCACGAGTGAGCTTTGAGGGTGTATATATATATATATATATATATATATATATATATATATATATATATATATGCAGAGAATCCGACATGAAAATCAAGGCGGATTCCAAGTAGTTTTGAACTTGTCAAGTTCATTCTCAAGGAATAACAAAATACTTAACAGAGGTGGTATCTATAAGATAATGTCAATAATGGTCTATAATGATAATGTCAAATGGTCTGTATTTATTTCAATATTGCTCCGGGGTTGCGGGTCCCTAGCCCGGAATTCTTGGACCTTCAGATTTCTAAAATCTTTGAAATACGTAACAATCTTTGCTACCCTCCAAAATTTCTTGCAGGGTGCCTAGATTTGGCAAAAAATCGTTTAACAGAAATCAAATACCTCCCGCATACAATTTTAAGAACTCCCTTGTTTTACCGTTTTCTAAGTCCTTTTCCTTTCTTCCCCGCCTCTTGAAAAGTTTAAATGTTTCAATCATATTCAAGTATGAGTCTACTTAGTATAAAATGTTGATTCATAGCACAGGCCTGCGTTTGAAAAAAAAATCTGTTCCTCAGGATTTCTTTGTGGTTTCTTAATGAATCAAACCTCCTGAGCTCAAAAATGAATGTATTTTTGTTCAATCAGGTCAGATTTTCTCAGTACACCATAAACCATTTTCATTGAGATTACCTCATTTTTTTCCTAAAAAGAAAAATTCAAAAATCTTTCTCTATCTAATAATGCATTATTATTGTAATATCATAGAAACAGGAATAAACGTATGTAAACTATAATCCTTTTAATAAAACAAAAAATTAAAGAATGCAACATAATAAAGAAAATAATTCTAATTTTCAAGAAAAGACGCCCTTGCGATTTTCGTTTGTGCCTCTCATCTGGAGCATCACGCTTCAAACACCAACAGTAGTCAACAAGCATGTTTACCTCCCATTTACCCTGGTACCTGGATTCCATTGTTTTTATGTCGTGGTGGAATCTTTCGCCCTGTTCTTCACTGTAATCAACGCTGTTGTCGGGAAAATAATCCAGATGGGACTGTAAATAGTGTATCTTTATAGACATTCGAGCTCCCAAATGTTTGAGACTTGTTAGGAGCTGATAAACCAGGGCAATCAACATATTCTGGGCTTTTTTTTATTGCCTAGAAAATTGTTAACTAGAGCTTTGAAAGCTTTCCAGGCATCTTTTTCTATGTTCGCCATTGATGCCTCAAACTGCTAATCTCTCATCAAGTTCCTGACCTGAGGTCCATCAAAAATTCCTGCATGGAGCTTAGCGTCACTGATTTGTGGAAATTTTTTAAGAAGAAATTTAAAAGCTTGGCCTTCTTTATTAAGGGTTTTGGCATAATTTTTCATTATGCCAAGCTTTATATGCAGTGAAGGAAGCAGTACTTTGTGAGGAGGCACTAAAGGTTTAGCTATCACATTGTTTGATCGAATTCTAAATGCTTCTCGTAGAGGCCAAAGCTTCTTCTTATAGTGCATACTATCTGCACGACTGTCCCATAAACATAAGAAACAGGGATGCTTCGTTTGCATCCCAAGTATAAGAGTAAGAGTCACTACCTGAAAAGAAATTTAGCAGGGTATGTAAATTCAAAGTGTAATATTTCTAAAAACAAATTTAAAGTAATATTTCTTAAAACAATAAGAATATGAATATGTACTGAAAAGTCCTGTATGCTGATGCATTAAATCATTGTATTCAAACTAATTGGATATATGTAAATCTTATTTTGAGTTCATTGAGTTATCTTGTATATCTTCACAATTAGGATAAGTTCCCCATTAACCCAAACGGATGCATTAACCTATAGGGACACACTTCAACAAAAAAATATAACTAAAATATGATTCATGATTTCCAGATTTGCATTCTTGTAAAATTTAAGTTGACCAAAAGGTGTATACAGGTATTAACAATTAAAAATGAAAATGTCACTATCAAAGAGTCTCAGAAATGCCAAGTGTAAATTGATTGTACCTTTAAGTCACTACATATCCTTAAATTGTCGAGTAGAGTAATTTTAATTGCATCAAGCATTTTTTTTCATATTTTCATAACTTTAAGTAAGTTAGATTGAATGACCTATAGGAACGGAAGCTATCTTGTTACCAATATTCAGTAACACAGCTTTTAAACTTCTACTAGAAGAATTTATAAAAAGTCTCCATTCTAATGGGTTGTAGGAAATTTCAAGGGACTCAACAAGTACTTTAATATTGGCGTAGTATACTAAAGAGCTGGAATAATGCTGTAAAAAATAGCTTCGAAACTCTTGTTCTCTATTTCTGTAGCAAAGAAATGTTGTTTCTTTAGCGAGAAGATTACATTCACGAAGTCGAGCGCCAAGAAGTTGTGCATTCTCCTTTGAAAGCCCCATGTCAATGGCCAGGTCATTTACTGAACTTGAGTGAACGGTCTTGCGACCATATTATGTGTGGAAACCTGATAAAACTCAGATGTGTCATAATCTTGATCAACTTCCATATTAATCTCTTCATGGTCCTCTATATGTTCAACGGGAGAAGGTATAGGAATTCCTGGACCATGGGGCAAGGGTTTAATGGCAGCAGGAACATCCGGATATGCCACACTATGTTTATTCTTCTTATTTATACCATTGGAAAATATAATTGGACATTACATAAAGGAATTGATTTGGAGTTGTAGATAGTACATAAATGTTTAGTAAAAGATATGTTCATGCTGAAGGGAACTATGTTAGTTTTTAATTTTATGCTAATTCTATGCATAATAATGACATTTTCAGGATTCAGTATAATACAGAAAGCTTAAATAATTGATACAATGCTCACCTTTAAGATTTGTCATGCAAAAATAGCAGTCCATAGTGTGGTCCTTGCCCTCTCTCCACACCATGGGAACACCAGAAGACAGAGACTTCTGTTCGCCATGATTCCAGCGTCTTAAACTTATGTAGCATCCCTTGCAGCAGATATGTGGTGCAAAACCATTATCTTGATCTCCTAGCCTTACTCCAAAATATGCATGATACAAAGATTTAATTTTGAGGAGAGATTGTACATTGCTGCTCGGAAAAAGTCACTTTGCCGCAAACATAGCAAAATCTGTCGGAGTGATTCTTACATTTTCTGTTCATTTTTAACTCAACCGCTATTATTATTATTATTATTCTTATTATTTTAATGCTAAGCAATTTCTAACCTAAAAAAATAAAAACTTATTAACATAATTACTTAAAATGTACACAAAATTTACTGCGAATACAGTAGTGCAAAAACTATTCAAATTTTGATGTAATATAGGACATGTATAAACTATAAAGTTATTATCAACCCCTGTATCGCAAAAACTGGACCTGATAGAGAAAAACGGATGCCAAATTAGGATTTAGGAGGTCAATTTTATTAAGAAACACTAGAGAAAACCTAAGGTACATTTTAGACGCAGACCAGTGTAATAATAAAAATAGTATAGGGGTGGTTTATTTTGTCGAATGTGCCGTTTGCCCGAATCAATACTTTGGGCAAAACGGTAAATCATTAAGGGTACGCTTAACGCAACATAAATCCAATATTAGCAGAGGTGAAAGTAACAGTGCTTTATTTGTACATTTATATAAAAATAATCACCCTATGAATTAGAATTGGGCTAAATTTATTTACAAATCAGATGACTACGCTAAAATAAATATTATCGAATGCTCATTCATTAATTCCTCGTCTAATTTTAATATATCCTCTGCTCTCTTTAAACTAGACCCTGTATTTAAAATGCTTATCTGTATCAGAATTGTCCATTTGGAATCTTAGCCCTTTAATTTACTAAATTAGTTATGTTCCTTTTGTTTATTTCAATGTATTTATAATTGCATTTATAGGTATGTACTCATGGCCTTGTGACCTAAATATCTACATTCTTTTCTTACAGTTGGAACTTCCGGAAGTAGACCTAATCTTTATGCTTTTATCCTTCATATCCGGTATTTAATCCTGTCTTTGATAATATTTCTCCAATCTGTGTCCTCCTGCTGTACATGGGCGGGGCACCACCATGTTATCTCTTATATATACTACTTCTGTTAAGTATTTAAGTAGTTAAATAGAGAAGTTGCTTAATGTACAAACACACAAATAGGATGGAGCTAAGGTGGATGATGAGGGACTGTAGCGGCATTTTTAGGAAGCGAAAGTATGCATTTCTGGCTTCCGAGGGCTAATTTAATACTAATACCTTAATGAGCAAGAAATCCATACTTCCGCTACTCAAAAATGCCGCTTCAGTCCCACATCATCCACCTTAGCCCCTACTTCTGTATTTAACTTGTCCACCAGCGACTGACGATGACGGATGTTTCCGTCGAAACCTAGTTTCGCATATATAATTAGTCCTATTACGGTGGTTTTATCCCTATAGTTACACTTAAGCTACTTTACTTTTTGTATATACTCGTATATATATAATTCATATATGACTATCTTATTTAAGTTTAAAAAGAGTGGTTCGACCAGAAAGCTTGCACACTGTAATCCAATAATATACCTACATGAGAGTAGGTAGAAAATCAATGCGGACGAGTTGGGTCGTTGTCCTTTCTAGCAGTGATGAGTATGAGACTGAGAGACAGCAAGAGTTTGTATCCCTTTTTTCCGACGATATATAGATATTAAGACGATCACAGTGTTGCAAATCTCAACTTCTTAACATTTTCTTTGGCGTCCTCAATGAAAAGGCCTCTGCCGATCACCCATCCTAATCCTGTCCTTTCTTGTCCTACCCTGATCATGTATGCCCGTTTTCATCTTCAAACGAATTTGGGTCTTCGCCCAGAGCATACGATAATTCCACGAGCTTTTTTTGGTTGAGGCTTGCGTCAAGATTTGGAGTAAAGGTGCTGAAATAGTATTTTATTTAATTAATGTTTAGAAGCCGATAAGCATAAGAGGACTAAAGTTCCAGAAGGGGAGAGAAAATTCCATTGCCTTCCTGTGTTACCGACACAGAAAGTGCACACTAGATCGAGGGACAGATAGATAGGCATAAATAGACCAACATTCTCTCTTATTTCTTCCTTTGAATTTTGGCTTTTGTTTCATCCCTAAACTCTCCTCTTCTCTTAATGGAAACTATCCCGTTGAGGTGTTTCAAAAGTTGTGCTGTTTTTTTATATAAACTATTTTCTGCAGGTTCACAATAAACACTATGGACCCAGTGTTTTAGGGTTCATCACGTTTGATACTGAACCTTGTCTTCCTACTTCCATTCTTTGGTTTCCTCCAGCGACTTCAATTCGTTTCACTTTCTCTTCTATTATTTCTTATATTCAAACACCTTCCTTTTTTAGATCAATGAAAAAATGGAGAAATCCCTTAATAAAAGGGAAATAGAATTAAGAACAATTCTTCTATCTATTACTCGTATAAGCACAATTTTTGTGACGGTATGAATTTAGATAAAATGACATGTCACTTTCGTTAGATAATTAGGTGAAATTTTGCCTGTGAATTCAAATCCAAATATATGTCAAAAACATTCCCTCCCATAAACCAGAGTAAAACTCTCTCTCTCTCTCTCTCTCTCTCTCTCTCTCTCTCTCTCTCTTCATGCTCTCATTGATGTTCGGTAGTCTCTAGTGTTAATATGTATCACCATTTCTAACTGTCAAAAATAGTTTTAACCAGTGCCACGTTATCTAGTCCTAAGACGTCAAAGGCATAATTCGCTTGGAGATTAAGTCTAAAAAAAGCAATATAATACTAAATTAATAACGTCATTTTTAATTTTCCATATATAGGTATGCCTTTTTAATAAATAATTACTTATTTTTATATCTTACTTTCCTTTTGATTTTTTATACTTTAAGCACCTTCTATATAATATAACATAATTCTGGCGATGAGTTAGCTGGCGACGAGTTGGCGGCGATGAATCATTCAGCCCGCGCCAAAAGCAAGCACACTTTCCATTATTTCATGATCACAAAATAACTCCCTTTTCCCCAAATACACGAATCCCAATACTCAACTGTAATTCTTCATCAAAATAACTTGGCCACTTAAAATCATTACATAATACATCTTACCATTATATAAAACGACGAACTTCATACCATTAAAAAAAAATTACAAACTTCACCTTTCTAAGGAACAATACGCCCAAGTGAAAAGTTAAGGCAACCTCAAAATACCTTTCATTTTAATGGTCCCTACTATAAATAAAATCTGGAGAAACGAGTCGTCATCTCGGCACAACTATCCACCATTGTGCTTCAGCACTGGCCATGGAGGCAGCACGACCTGCGGCTATATATCTTCAACTACTTTTGCATTTTTTTTATTTTTTACTTTCTTCCAAATCTCTCCTTGCTAACTTAATTTCTGAACACCTCTCATTGGTTTTGGAGTACAAATCCAAAACTAAAGAGTACAGCACACGTTTTTCTCAAATCATTTGAACTCCAATTGTAATAGAAGTTTTAAAATTTTCTCACAGTTTTTTCTTTAGTATTCATTACATTTATATATATCATTTTTATATTTTAGCATCCTGATTTCCCTCATTGACGAAAGATGGCATATATCACGTAGTGAGAGCTATCAGAGTTAGCCAAACTTCTGATTGTTGCCAGGTTTAACGCTTCAATTTGCACCTGCACTTTGATCTCTTATGTCCACAGTTTTCCCTTTACTTTTCGAGTAAGATTTCGGCTCCTGCTTCTTTTTCTATGTTTCTCTTGGTCATTTTATCATTTAATGCTCAATAAAAAGTTTTTGATTATAAATATATAGGTACTTTAAGTAATTTTATATGTATTTGTAATAATTACAAAGGAAACTGAAGTAGTACTATTGGTATGCATATTACAAGATTTTAGGTAGCACGAACCATAGTAGTTAATGGGGTCTTTACTTTTTAAGTAGTAAGGATATTGATCAATAACTTTAGATGATGTTTAATTAACTGTAAAGAAATTATAACTAAATTTCTGTACAGAAACCAAACAATTTTTTTGCCTCCAATTCTTTCCATCCCCAAAATAACTCCATGGTCTTTCGCCTCATAAGAAAAAACACATTAAAATTTAACAAAATTTAAACTAGCGCCTGGATCAAAAGGAAAAAAAGTTGGGATATTTCCCAACTTTCTTCAATAAAGGAAAACAGACTTCTTTTAAATTAGTAACTTCGTGAGTCTGAATAATCCTATTATGATCCACCAAACACGAAACAATCGCATGTGCAATATCCTTTTTATCTTCAAAATGGTTAAAACCTTGCGCACACCTATTCTTTCCACCATACTCTTATATTATGTATCCAAATTTCACCACTTTTTCTTTAGTGTATTTCAGGCCTTCTAAGAGTAGCACTCGTGCCCATTAAAGCATTATCAATCACTAAGGTTAATCCAGACTACCTCCTCAACCTCTTAGTTTTTTCGGTTTAGTGGGCAAGGAAATACAATATTACCACTGTTTACTGCCCCTTACTACATCAATCCTTACAAAAGAATATCTACCGCAATTAAGGGATCTGACCACCCATTTTCTAGAATTCCCAGATTTTTACTTTATGGTGTCACAGGTCATCTAACCACCTACCATGTTGCAAAAACTACTACCTATATAGCCTCACTTACCACAAATGTATCACCCTTACCCTCTTCTCATTTAAATTTAAATATGTGCATAATCAATCGCCTTATACCTTTTTCCCCTACAATCATAACACAGGCCTGCGTTTTGAAATTTTTTTAGGTTGATCAGGATTTCTTTATTGCTTCTTAATGAATCAAACCTCCTAAACTCCAAAATGTATGTACTTTTGTTCAATCAGGTCAGATTTTCTCAGTAGAGCATACACTATTTTCATTGAGTTTACCTCATTTTTCCTGAAAAAAAATTTAAAAACCATTTTCTAGCTAATAATGCATTATTATTGTTATATCATAGAAACAAGAATAAACGTATGTGAACGATGATCTTTTTAATAGAACAAAAAAATAAAGAATGCAGCATAATAAAGAAAATAATTCTAATTTCCAAGAAAAGACGCCCTTGACGATTTTCGTTTGTGTCTATCATCTGGTACATCACGCTTCAAACACCAACAGTAGTCAGCAAGCATGTTTACATTCCATTTATCCTGGTACCTGGATTGCATTATATTTATGCCCTGGTGGAATCTTTGCCCTGTTCTTCACTGTAATCCTTGCTGTTGTCAAGAAATATCCAAATAGGACTGCAAAAAGTGCATCTTTATAGACATTCTAGGTCCCAAATGTTTGAGACTTGTTATGAGCTGATTGACCAGTGCAACATATTCTAGGTTTCTTTTATTGCCTAGAAAATTGTTAACTAGAGCTTTACAAGCTTTTCAGGACTGATGCCTGGTGCTTCAAACTGCTGATCTCTCATCAAGTTCCTGATCTGAGGTCCATCAAAAAGTCCCGCATGTAGCTTAGGGTTCCTGATTTGTGGAAATTTTTGAATAAGAAATTTAAAAGCTTGGCCTTCTTTATTAAGGGTTTTGACATAATTTATAATTATTCCAAGCTTTATATGCAGTGGAGAAAGCAATATTTTGTAAGAAGGCACTAAAGGTTTAGTTATCCTATTGTTTGATCTAATTCTAAATGGTTCTCATGGATGTCAAACCTTCTTCTCATAGTGCATACTATCTGCATGACTCTTCAATAAACATAGGAAACAGTGATGCTTCGTGTAGCTTGTTTGCATCCCAAGTAAAAGAGACACTACATGAAAATAAATTTAGCAGGATATGCAAATTCAAAGTGTAATATTTCTTAAAATAAATTTAAAGTAATATTTCTTAAAACAATAAGAATATGAATATGTACTAAAAGATCCTGTATGCTGATGCATTAAATCATTGTGTTGGAACTAATTGGATATATGTACATCCTTTTTTGAGTTTATTGAGTAATGTTGTATACCTTCTCAATTAAAGTAAGTTCTCCATTAACCCAAAAGAATGCATTAACTTATAGGGACACACTTCAACAAAAAAATAGAACTCAAAAATGATTTCCAGATTTGCAATCTTGTAAAATGTAATTTGAACAAAAGGTGTATACAAGTATTAACAATTAAAAATTAAAATTTCAATATCAAAGAGCTTAGAAATGCCAAGTGTAAAATTATCTTACATTTAATTCACCACATATCCTCAAGTTTGGGGGGGAAAGTAATTTATTGCATCCAGCATTTTTCATATTTTCCTAACTTTCAGTAAGTTAGATTGAATGGCCTATAGGAACGGAAGTCATCTTATTACCCATATTGAGTAACACAGCTTTTAAACTTCTACTGGAGGAATCTATGAAAAGTCTCCATTCTACTGGGTTGTAGGGAACTCCAAGGGCCTCAACAAGTCTTTTAATATTGGCACAGTATACTAAAGTGCTGGCAAAATGCTGTAAAAATAGCTTTGAAACTCATGTTCTCTATTTCTGTACCAAAAAATGTTGTTTCTTTAGCGAGAAGATTATTTGACGGAGTCGAGCGCCAAGAAGTTGTGCATTTTCTTTTGAAAGACCCAGATCCCTGGTGAGGTCATTTAACCGAACTTGAGCGAATGGTCTTGCGACCATATCGTGTTTGGAAACCTGATAAGACTCAGATGTGTCATAATCTTGATCATCTTTCATATTAATCTCTTCATGGTCCTCTATATATTCAGGGGGGGAAAGTTATAGGAATTCCTGGACAATGTGGCAGGGGTTGGATGGCAGAAGGAACATCCGCATATGTCACACTATGTTTATTCTTCTTATTTATACCTGTGGAAAATACGATTACATATTACATAAAGGAATTCATTTGGAGTTGCAGATAGTACATAATTATTCAGTATAAAACATGTTCATGTTAGTTTTTAATTTTATGCTAAGTCTGTGCATAATAAAATTTCAGGGGCCAGTATAATAAAACAGCTTAAATACTTGACACAATTGTCACCTTTAAGATTTTTAATGCAAAAATAGCAGTCCGCAGTGTGGTCCTTACCCTCTCTCCACACCATGGGAACACCAAAATAGAGAAATTTCTGTTCTCCCTGACTCCAGCGTCTTAAACCTATGTAGCATCCCTTGCAGCAGATATGTGGTGCAAAACTTCATCTTGATCTCCTAACCTTACTCCAAAATATGCATTATACAAAGATTAAATTACAGGACAGATTGCACATTGCTGCTCGGAAAAAGTCACTTTGCCCCAAACCAGGCTAAATCTGTCAACGCTATTCTTACATTTTCTGTTCATTTTTAACTCAATCACTATTATTATTATTATTCTTATTATTATAATGCTAAGCAATTTCTAACCTGCAAAAATATAAACTTATTAAGATAATTACTTAAAATGTACAAAAGATTTATTGCGAATACAGTAGTGCAAAAACTATTAAAATTTTTATGTAATATAGGACATGTATAACCTATGAAATTATGATCTCCCCCTGTATCGCAAAAGCTGGACCTGATAGAGAAAAACAGATGCTAGATTCGGATTTAGGAGGTCGATTTTATTAAGAAACACTAGAGAAAACCTAAGGTATATTTTTGACGCAGACCAGTGTAACAATTTAAACACTTAAGTTTAGAGACGCTTTTAATTTAAATTGCTGCTTTCATCCATATCTGTCTCATGTATTTAGCTAGATTACCACTTGTAGGAATCCTATAATTAATTATAGAGGCAATTATCACCCCTCGGTCAACCTAAATTCCTTTACCATATGATATCGGCATAGGAGTCAAGACACTTCTCGTGATGCCCGAGACAAGGCATTTGTGCGAAGTCCAGATGTAAACCGCATCTACCTTTGCTGCCAAAATGTCCTATATTTCCTTGATAATCCTGCCAGCCTCTTTGATAAACAGTTGGTTCATAACCCCAGTGTCTACATCATCAGCTTCTTCGTAAGGAACTTTGTAAAGTACATATGCTGCCAAAAGTCTTCTACTACATATCTTTGTACCATAAAATTATTAGAAAGAACCATGATTTTGATTACGGAGTCAATTTTATTCTTTAGGTTTTAAGTGTTTCGACCAGAAAAGTTGAATGCTAAAATCAAACAATGTCTCAATATGTCTGATGGTTATAAATTGCTACGGAACAATTGGGTGGTTGTCATTTCCAGCGTTGTAAAGGACGAACATGGTAAAAGGCTAGTGGAATTATTTCTGAACGGTCAAAACTCGTAAAACATTATTTTAATTCAAAAAGACTAAATTAAAACGAAATACAAACTTCGCTTATCCAAAATACTTAAGGAGATTAACTATTAAGGAGAGAGATGCAGATCCCTTATGATAAACAAAACTGCATAATCAACATAAATTTTGCGATTCTATCTAAATTTTCTGGGCTTTTTTTTCTAAATCGCGATGGAAAATGAAATTTAGGAAATCATTTTTCATAGGTCAGCCCTGAATTTGATCAACACTTTGGAGTCGGATCTAGGTGTTTCACAACTTCCCTTTTTGCTGGATACTCCGTAAATAGAAGAAACCTTAAAATTTATTTACTTTCCTAAATTACCCTATCTAATTCCCATGCTAACAAGGAAAGCGAAATATTACTAAACATCCTTATACGCACCTACAAATTAAAAAAAAGCGTTGCCAATCTTACAATACAAAAGGAGGACAACATTACCTAATGGTATTTCTCATATTTTTTCCTCTTCGCCAGGAAGTACAATTGATCATGATTTATCTATCGAATTAGCCATCTTTCTCGGGCCATTGAGGATATTATATTTGCTACCTTCTTACAATGTCTTATTCTATGTCTCTTAACTATTGAGGTGTTTAATTTTGCATATATTTCCTTCATCGTTTGTCGTTTCCTCGAGCATTGCCCCCTGCTCATTTACATTTTACAACTTTTCTTATTTAATTTAGCGTTCTACCGTCATGTTTCGTCCCTACGACTAATTGGTAATATGTAATATTTTATGAAGATAGCAATAGTGGCAGGAATAAAACAAATATGATTCCAAATATTTTTGAATTTAAAAAAAATGATTTAGTTACAGGTTAATTATCTTACATTACAAATATAGATGAATATCGCTTCTCAAGATTTTGCTCAATTATTCGATCAACTTTAAGCTAAGTTCGTTTTGCTGATTTTCTTTTCCTTGCTTCCATCATAAAACAGAACCTATCCTAAGTAAATGCATTTTATTACTTCCACTTAAATTTTAAATTCAATTTTAGATCTTCTATCTTAAGCAAAACCAGCATTCAATATTTTAGTCTAGAAGTTTATGTTCAGTCCATCTGTGATATGGAGGGGAAATCAGAAGTAGCTTAAATAGCATCCATTAATTTTTATTCTCATTAATTTTGGTTTGATTCGTATTAAACTCCACAACTACTTTTTATAAGTCTTTGGGCGGAGATGTGGTCTCCCTTTTCTTACTTCTATTTATTCATATATTTCTGAGTGAATGGAACCTAAATGACGGTGGTGCGTCACTATATTTAAGAGAATACTTCAATATATATGTGGAGGAATGAATATCACGAGGACAAGCAGATCCTAGTTTGTTTATACAGCGTCAATCGTTACGCTCCGCATGGGCCAAACTTTACTTCCTTCCCCTTTTCCCCGCTGCCGACGATGTGAATTCGCTCGCAAAAAAGGATTGGAGTCAGCAGATTTCCTAGTTCGTTAACGTAAACATAGGAGGGTGTGAGAGCCTTTAGAATTAAAAGCTATGAACAGGCTCACTGTCCCCTCTGATTGTTTATGTCTATTTGTTTAGCCAAATAGAAGAACTCTCACCTTTCCTGGGCGTAAACATGAAGGGGCAAAGTGTCACAATGTTGAAAATTTATGCCCTAGGAAAGAGGCTTAACTGTGGGCTAGTGAGGGTTCGTCCGTCCGAAACTCCCTCGTCTCCCTTCCCTCCAGGGGATAATTGACGTATATATAGTTTGATCTTGGGAAATTTAAGGAGAATCTGCGTAGCAATGGAAAGAAGATAAGTCCCTGAGTCAAACGGAGAATCAAGAGGATAAGTGGAACGGAGTGGGACTTTTCCTCCCGGCCGTTCCTTTGGTCACGTCGAAGAGAAGACCAGTGGTATTGAGACCAATCCCTTATCTCATTTTTCTGAATAAAAACAGAGATACCCCTCACCATTTAGGAAAACCAACGTGAATTCTCATTCGAGAAAAGCTCACCTCTTGGTTGTCTCATCATCGAGAAGCCCGAATTTGTAACACAGGAATCGGAATAACTTTCGTTCATACAAAATACCCTCGCTTACATCTTCAAGTTAAGAACCATCGCCACGCGCCCCCACCTACACAGTGGTAAGCATCAGCTTACCACTGTTGGAAGCCTCCGCTCCAACTCGCACCAATTCACCTCAACGAGATGATTCACTTTCAAGGTCACATAACTGGCTGCTCGCTCAGAGTTAAAGGTAAAAAGAATCCAAAACTTATCCATTTTTTTGTTATTTCCCATTCCGTGCGGAAGTGTATTTAAAGCTTTAATATTTAATTCTTTTATGTAATTAAAAGTATATTTTTGTCTGAGTTGTGTAATTAGATCCGTGAACGCTACAAATGGTAATAGTTATATCATAACACGAATCCACCTTGGTTAAAGAATCAAATTAAAGCACTCTTAGAGGAAAGTGGAACGGAGTTACTCTTGTACGGAGCAAACGTGCATACGTACTCGACCGTAAACCACGACAATATATCGTACTTACTCCTAGTAATTAAGTAATATTGGTTGAATCCAAAGCGTCATTATATAGTCTTGAAATTCACATTGAGAACATTTTAATATGTTTTAGGGCAATAATTATTGAGCAAAGGCCATGAAGCCATATGTACTATAAGTAAATAGTTCAAAAACATGGCTGGTGGAGTTTGTGTAAATATTTTATATCTTACTAAGTGAGAGTAGTTAGCATTAGTTCTTTAATTCTTACATCCCTCTCATTTCGACTGGAGTATTTAAAGAGATTTGACCACACTCTTAGTCATAAAATTCACATTGAGAGCATTTAAATATGTTGTTGGGGCAATAATTATTGGGCAGAGGCCATGTGGTCATATGTACTATAAGTAAATAGTTCAAAAACATGGCTGGTGGAGTTTGTGTAAATATTTCATATCCTACTAAGTGAGAGTAGTTGGCATTAGTACTTTAATTTTTACATCCCTCCCATTTCGACTGGAGTATTTAAAAAGATTGGACCACACTCTAAGTCTTTCTTCATCTTTAAAAAAAATAAACAAGAAGAAGTTTTCTAAAGACTTAGTTTTGCCTTGAAAGATAGAAGGATATTTTCCAACAAACTTTCTTACCAAGATTCCCCTTTGTTTTTGAAATGAAATGTAAATAAACGAAAGTGATGCATTTTCACAAGAAACCAAATTCATCCTGAACTCTTTCTTTTCCCCCCATCTTTTATAACTGTTTCTCTCTTTTTTCCTGTCTTACTTTATTCCCTATTGTCAGCTAGTCCCGCTTTCTCCGCTTCTTTCTTCAACTCACCATAAAATAAATTCGAATTTTGTACCAAAATATTTTTCCTGGAAAACTAAGAGTCTAGATCGGATAGGGCTGGAGGGCAAAACTCCTGAATTCATGTGCAGTCATTGATATTTTTAATGCTACCCAAACAATCTCCATTCGCGTGTGACACTTTGTCGCCCAGAAAGCGGTCTGGGTTATATGAAAACGGCTTCCTGTTGTTGTTTTTTTCATCTCGTGCGAAAACAGCTATTTTTTTAACTAAGTTCCATTTATTATGATATTAATGTTAGGTGGGTAAAGGAGATATCCCTGAATTAGAATTAACTTATGCAGAATGTGTAGGACTTATCTTGCTGTGTAGTTATCCTTTGCCACATTCATTCTTGGCTCATGCTCAAAACTGAAGAGTTACACCCTTCTTTGACAGCCCGCCCCAAAAGTGGAGATAAGATGGGATAGGATTGTAGCTGTCAATATTCGGCTTAGATTATCTGGGAATGGTGGAACGAGGAAACCAGGGCCAGTCTAAAACAATCAAGCCTACTAGCGACTAGTTACGAGCCTGGCTATGAAACCAGAGTGAACAGCTCTATCTAGAACAATCAAACGCTTTGAGGGAGATAAGTATAACTGTTTCTAAAATTTCCTAGGATGACTAGGCGACGAGATAGGTGATTCGCCTTTACTCACACCCACTGCATGACTGTTATCAGGTTATTCCTCCAGGCTGATTAGCCAAGAAACTGGGTGACGGCCGATGGGAACCTAAAGTTGCGTGCCATTGCGCTAGGGCTGTCCCTATGGACCTACACACCATTGCTGCGAAGGCTTCATGTCGCTTTCTGTCTTCTTCGAATTGCGCACACTCGAGAAACACAACGCTCGCCGTCACCTTACTTTGATGACTGCGCTATCGTTCACACTGTTTGGCACATTCTTTTAATTTTTCCCTTCACGGGTGATCTTCGTGCACGTTACCTGTCCCGGTACTGAGATGACCGGGGTCGCTAGCGCTTGTAAATCGTGGTTGGGAAGAGTTCTTATGTAGAGACTTGTGGAGTAGATGACTCTCTAAGATATCCTGGCAGGGGAGAGGCGAACCTACCCGAAGCCAGGGTGTGCTTCCTTCTTCTTACCTTTTGCTTCTTGTTTTATTTTTCTTTTGTTTCTGTCTTTGTATTTATTTCTTTAGGTTTTCAGTCTCATGCACCTTTGTTTATCTCGCCTAACTTCATACCTTGTATGATTATTGCTAGTTATGTAGTGAAGAAAAATGTTTCAGAAAGGGAGAAATTAAGTATTAGCGAATAGCAGACCAGAGGCTAATCTTTGTTCATCGGGGCCTAGTAGTGCCGTAGATCAATGGCTTTGAAAGCCTCATAGATCCTATTGTCTACTAGTAACTCGACAAACCGTCTTAGGCTTTCATGAACTCTACTGTTAGATTTAAAAGTGCTAGTCAAAATTTGCTTGGCTTCCCTGATAAATATTTAGGCACTTGAATCGCCGAAATAGTTGTTTTCATGTTGAAAATCCATGATGAGTCTTTAAAGAGTGCAAATTGATCACTGGGTGAGCAATGAAACGTTTCACGTGGTCACCAATAAGGTGTTTTCGGGATACCACTTGCTTAAGTAAACACGATCTTAATTTACCTTTATTGTCAAGGTATATGATTGGAGTTCTTCTTGTTTTCTTCAAGTACAGAGGCTTGCAGCTTTCCTGAAGGGAGAGCTTTCTTGGAGGTTTATGAGAAGGCTGGTACTTGGCGTGAGAGATGGTGGAAGCGAGAGAGTTATGTAAATGAAAATTTTCCGCCTACTGGGAGTGCGAGAATATGTAGAATAATAATGGCGTGAGGTTTCCTAGTTTCGCCATTAATGGATTGCCAGCATTCGTTGGCTGTGTGAGAGTAAACATGAGATAAAATTAGCTTACATAAACCGATGGAAGGAACTAAGAAATAAAGTGATACTTAGTTCGGAATCCACGAACAAGAGTAAGTCCCCATAGTAAAGATGTTCCTTTTATCCATTTATCCATCAATATTAGAATGTGAACATAGATCAACTTCTATTCACTTACTATCTTCTTTCATTTGAGGTTATTTTACTTTGTTACTACTTATCTCCAAATTCATAGACTCCAGCAGACGCTTTCCCATTTTGGTCCACTTAGATCCTTTAGATAAGGGAAAAGGAAAGATAAAGGGTCGACCTGGGGCAGCTCCTTACTCCTCTCTCCCATTCGGCGAGAAAGGTTAGGAGATGCCTCTACCGGCGATGTATCCCTCTATCCTACTTTAAAAAAATTCTTATTGTTTTGTGGTCTGAAGATGGAAGCCATCCACTACCGTAGCTAGTCTCAAAAATAAGGTTTCCCGTTGAGCCGCTTCTTTTAAAGCTCATACAAGATGTTCGATACTTAATAGAAGGTCGTCTTTGATCCGCTCTTTACAAAAACTTGCTTGCGTTGAATAATCGGAATATAGCGAAAACAGGTACTTTAAAAATAATAATTTGGTTCTCGCTAAAACTCCTTTTTTCGATAAATATTTTATTCCTAATGAAAAAAGGTCATTTTATCCTCTCCACAGGTGCAGGACTTTGGACACGGGGTTCTCAGTCATCGAAGTATACCTGGTTGTCCAGATATGGCTTGTAAAGAGGCGCAAAAGAAGTGCTCCGAGCGTGGAAGGTTAGTACACTCTTAACATGTCACACACATAAAAATGCAGACGCAGACACAACTATCACTTGGTCACATTCCAATGTCGATATACAAAACGCGCATATATTGAATTTGTTTATTTTTTGAATACCAAGATTTTTCCTTTATCAAGATTTAAATTAGTACCTCCTTCCCTCCGTTGAGGGATAAAAGAAGGTGTAGGAAAGTAGTGCTTCCTTTTACTTACTAGAGTCCATGCAATTTATGGTACTAAAACGTTGTGAGATGGGGGAATTCCCGCCCCCACACCCGATTTTTGTCATTGCAGATGCGTCGGTTCTCCCAATAAAGAGCGCTGTGAGTGCCTACCTGGATGGACGGGGCCGGCGTGCCAAGAGAGGACAGTGCCAGTAAGGTTCGGAGATCAGAGTTTCGCCACCTTGGCCCTCTCGTTCGCCCCTTTGTCATTCGCCACAACGCTGCAGCTAAGGTGGGACATCTGGACCGTCCCTCGCTTAAGGGGCATGTGTAAGTGCTATAAAATCCTGGAGTGGAACAAAATTGCCTTACTCTCAAAGTCTCCTATTTCTCTCTAACCAGGTTGAGGACGCGTAGGGAAAATGGAGAGCTGATCAGTCTGTCCTCCCCCCACGGAAAAGACCGCTTGGCCCTGTTCCTCCGCGGAGGTCACGTATGCCTGAGTGTGCGCCTTCACCCAGAGCTCCCGTCCTTCTTATGCCTTACTCGCATTCATCTCAACGACGGAGAGTGGCACTCGGTCAAGGCTATGAGGTAGGGGTGGGGCATGTGAATGGACAACACGATCGCACAGATTGATGGTAGACTCTGAACATTGCTTCTGAACCTGCGTTCAGGGAACCTATTCCAAAGGTGGTTTCGGAATCAGCTTTAACCCCGTCTTTCTCTCAATAAAATTGTATTTGTTAAAACAAACAGACTTTGTTGATGTTTTATCACTGGTTCACTGTTGTAGGGTTGGTTCGGGACTGATTTTGGTTTGTGACGACGGCGACGGTGAGCGCTACAATACTTCGCTACTCCTGGATGGGCGCCCGCTTCTGCAGCTCTCTCGACAAGGCGGTCTTCACGTGGGCGGCACCCCTGAGTACTTGAACGGCCGCGTGATGCAAGTCCATGATGATTATGCCCAAGGTGAGCCTCCCTCCACCCCTCCACTCTCTCGTGGAGAACATGGTAATGTCGGTTGGCGTTGAGACGAGATTTAATTTCACTTTTTCGTCTAGTCTAGTCTCCCCTCAAATCAAGGATAAAATAAATCATTGTTTTTTCTTATTTTTAACATTTGAGGAGATCTCTAATAATTTTTGACAATTATACGAGTTTTATTTAACAGAAGAAAGAGAATAATGCCTAAACTTATTTATTTACCAATGCGGTTGAGCTTATTTCTTAAGATTAACATAAAATTAATAAAATTTAATTATAACACTATAGTATAGGATTTTAAATCTTCATTATGAATATATGAAAAAAATAAAAGCTATAGCTTATTTTAGACTTCAGAATATTTCTTTTATCTTAACAAAAAAAACCCGAATCTCCAGGATTAGGTACGCAAATGTGCAGTCGAGTGCTAAATCTTTAAAGTTTCTAACATTTTTTTTGTCTTTTAAGGCTGCATAGATGATTTGAGGCTTCAGGGACGTGCACTCCCACTTCCCCCGAGTCGAAATGTGACGCAATGGGGTCAGGTAACGACGCTTCGACACGTTATGCAAAATTGCCACTCGTCCAAAGCATGCTTGAATGCATCCTGCTCACGTCCTCTCACATGCATCGACAAGTGGGAACTGTATCAGTGCGGGTGAGGGACTGGTACTTAGCAGGTTTAAGGCCGACTATACAAATGAATAATGGATCTTTTGTATACACAAATTTCTTGAAGTTCAAACTTAATTGGAATGAGGGAAGTAAATATTATATTAAGAAGTATCTTGTGTCTCACGAATTTGCTTTCGTTAGTTTTACATTTGATTTTAATTTCTAAAATTAATAAAAATCAAAGATCTTTCATTCTAAAAGGGCTAAGGGAGGCTAAAACTCCTTTCAAGAGCCACACTCCTCACTAGAGAAGAAATAGGCTGCTCAAGTCTAATGAAACTACACAAATTGGGTATATATATATATATATATATATATATATATATATATATATATATATATATATATATATATATATATATATATATATATATATATATATATATAAAATATATATATATATATATATATATATATATATATATATATAAGTATATATACATACTCAAGGGGTTCATGCTAACATGCGAACCACTTTGGTCAATATCAATTGTGCAATTCTTGGTGTGGTTGTATCCATGTTATGTATGGTACAGTATTCTACTAAAATATAACAATTTCTTGGTATTGTGGGATGCAATTTCTGTATAAATGGCTCGAAAACATCTGAGAACATAGTGTTATAATTTGTTGATTTCGTTCTAACATGGCATAAAACAACTCCCCCAACCCTGATGGAATATAAAGTTTGATAAAACTAAATCTATGTTTCACATTCAGTACCAGACATTCAGGGAGAAATGTCTCTCCAACACTTTGACACGCAACGCTAACCCCCAAAGGACTAGTTTTTAAAATAATTTTTTTACAATGTATATTTCAATGGAATTACATAATTTTTAGGTAAAACTATAATATAATATTCTTTCTTACATTCATTATAATTACTTTCTTCTGACCGGATAACTTTAGATCATTGTTTTTACTCAATGAAAACTAGCGAATTTTCTTTCGACTGGTTTCTCCACCCTGTTTACCATAGAAAGACCTACTCTAACTCAATCACGCTGTCGTGCGGTTTTCTCCCTTGGCACTCGAACTTCTATTGTACAACATGTGTCTTCATTCCCGAGTCCAACTGCTCTCATTTACGAACTTTCCACAGAATGGATTATTCCATCTCATTGAGTGGTAACAACGTGTGAACTTTATTCATATACCTGGAGTTCTGGGAAGTAAATGCACATCGCACATTTCACTCCACTCCTTTCATTCATGCTTTTTCCAACATAGATCCAGGAAAGTTGCACAATACTCGATCTCACCTGCGCCTCACCACTTTAAGCATCTACATATTATCAAAGACTTTCTGATATAGAATACTTCGTTTGTTATTCCTTTTATGGTACAGAAAAATAACCATTTTTAATGTTCATGTCATCGGGATCAAAATGGGGCTTTAATCCTGGGCTAATTTTGGATTGCAGATGTCCTGAAGGATCTTTTCTCTCTGCCGAGGGCGACGTCTGCCTGGACGTCGACGAGTGCCCCTGGGGCCCATGTCTGCAAGGTGGTCTTTGCCGCAACACTGCTCCAGGTTAGGATTTATAGTGATAAGACATCGCCTTCTTTTACCTTTATCCTTTTATACCTAGGTTTAAGAATGAGGAAAATAGAAAGAGACACTTAGAAATGAGACAATAAAGAGAAGGGAATTAGGGTACTTATTTTTGCCCAATTTCTCCCAAGATTTTCATTAATTCAGATATCATCGATACCCCAATTGCCAGATACCGGAGCATATTTAATGTCCTGAACCTCTTAAATTATTTCTTGGTATGCAAGAGGGCTTTTAAAAAACCCTTTCTCGTTATCATTGATGTATTTTAAAGCAAATTGGTGAGGTATTTTAATTCGTGTGTTTCATTGTATCCATTAAACTAAATAAAATATTTACAAGAGTAAATTGACATGATAGATTGCCAGTTTTGCTATAGCTAGTGTTTTAAAATATGAGGAATTTGGAGAATGGTTTTTAACATATTCATTAATATACTCTGTAAACTCTCCGAAACGTTCTTCATTAAACTTACTCTGTATGTGCAAAGGTATCTAGTCCGGTACTCAGGTGTTCTTGCCTTTCTCTGGCTGGCCTATATCTTATAAGAAGGAGCAATAAAATGTATTTGTAATTCATTCACATTCACTCGCTGATCTACGCACATCTGTAGGTAATTTTATGAGTTGATGAATGGAACTGATGTAAAAGTACACTCACTGAGCCGAAAAAAATAATGAGGAGTTGGAAAAAAGAGAGGACTAAAAGGAGAAATAAATGAAAGGAAAGAAAAACTGATTAAGCTTAAAAGATAAAGTATGAAAAAGTTGGTTTATCGGCACTCGAAACCATGATGAATTTGAACTCTTCGCCATGAAAATAAATATTGTTGCCTCTACTTAATCACTCCTCCCCGAGTTCACAATATCGTCCCAATACTTTTTCGAAATATTTGGTTACAATGAACAGGGTGGTAGGTGATTAATTTATTGTAGTTGCAATATTATTTTTATAAAATAATGAAACTATTAACATCCCAAAATAATGTGGGTGATTAATTTATTGAACACATATCGAAGTTAAAATAAAAATTAACCCGCGTAAAGCGAAATCAAATGACAACTAATTGGTTTAATAGGTTATCACTCTATCTACTATCTTGCTTTTTATATCTAATGAAAACTTTTTATCATTAACTATGAATGCACAATGTTTTACGATGAAGGTAAGATAGTAAGTGAGCTTAGGCTAAAAAAAACACCTGAGAAACTATTGTGGAATCTATCAAATACAATTAGATCTTTGTAGAACACTCCAGTCCAAACACTTTTGTAAATAAGATAAGTATCAAGTTGGAAAGAAAGTAATGGCCTATTTTAGGGTACATATTAAAAATAAAAAAACATTAATATATTAACATTTAATCAGAAACATAATCTACATTGCTTTCCAGAGCTTTGTTTCTTCTGTCAACAGTCTTATAAATAGCAAGTTTGTAAAATTCTTTAGGTTTTGATGCAAAATAGCAATCGAACTGGTTTTAAACTTCTTCTCTGAAAAAGAACATTCAAATAGTTATGAAATCACCTAAATAGGTGGTAATCAGAAGGAGCAAGGTCAGGAGAGTATGGAAGATGAAGCAATATTTTCCAACCAGGTTCTTCAAAGAGATCTTTGGCCATTCGAATTGTGTGAGGACAGGGATTATCGTGATGGAAAATGACATATTCTTTTGAATAAAGAGGCTCACCTTTGGCCCAAGGTAGTTAACAAACCACTAAGTTAAGTTCAATACAGATTAGCATTTATTGTTTGATTGTTTCCTAGTAGTTCGCAATGGCGAATTCTTTCAATATCTCACCATACACTCATCATGATGTTTTTAGATGAAATTTTTTTTCTCCTTTGTTAAAGAATTCTACTACCTTGACTGATCCATGAAGGGCGGCGTGTAACGTATCAATAACGGATCTACTTAACATAAGAGTAAAAAACATGTCCAAAAATGATGCCTGAAGGTGTTGGGAAATCAATGAGTCACAGCCAGCAACTCGCTGTTGCTGATTCGCCTTAGACAGTTTTGCGGGACCTATTTTTTCAAACACTGGAATCTTTCAAATTGTTTTCAGTTGGCGTAGGACAGGCGTGTGAGTTACCTTAAATTCTTCTTTAAGTCTCAGAGAAGTTAATGAAGGATTTGTTGTTGCAAATGGCTGAAAATATTTTGAATCAAGTTATTTTGGACGACCTTCTTTTGGCCCGTCACTTAGACTGAGATCCCTACTTCGAAAAGTAGACCCCACCTAATGCAACTTCTTTTATTTAATGCATTATTACCCTAAATGCTCTGAATAGGTGGATATTGTCGCTGTAGTTGCATTGAGAATTCTATGAATCTCATAGAGTAAAAAGCATGTATAATGTGATCATTGGATGGAGCGAAAATATGGGTGAATACCGAAAAAGATTATGAACAATATCTTTTTAATCTGAAAAAGGTATAGATTACTCATTCTTGCATTCATAAACGATAACAAGAGACACTGCTTTAATAACTGCTATCTAAAAGTTTATTCTAGAAGATAGGACAGTCAATTCATTCTGACCTGATATAAATATTTCCATGAATGTTTAAATATTATCTTCACACTTATTTTGCCTTTTCGCCAATGAAATATAATATAATCGCTAGTATCAAAACTCTCTTTTCTTTCGTTAACACATCACAAAGTACATTAGTTGTATACGGTTACCTTTCAGTATTAAAGGATCGAATATAAATAAAATAACTTATCTATATGTCTCCAAATATTTTTTTCACTTCACAATATATATATATATATATATATATATATATATATATATGCAAAATAATAATCATATTAAATGCATGTGATCTAAAAAGCTTGAAGTATCCTAGAGAAAATATTGCAAAGAATAACTGCAAGTGCTTTCGTATTTATATCATCAGAGGCAATGGCTCAGTAAATGAAAAGACATAAATAAAATGAGGCAGTGTAGAAAAATAACGACATTCAAATCTACTGACGAACAAAACAATGTGAACCGTCAGAGAAGAGGACAATTATTACATATCAGAGATTATTAAGATAAGCTAAACTTATAGTGTAAACAAATTTTATTAATAATGACCCTGTGTAATTTGCAAAAACTCATTTAAATTTATATTAATTGCTTGATAAAATTTAATGAATGCAGAATCTTCTAAATTTATTCCAATAACAATGAACAAAAATGCAAATGACCCAGCATTACACTAATCTATTTTGATAGTTTAAGGTAGATTAATGGATTTAAAGTGCATTTAAAGTTTGCCCAGTCCGAAAATTGTACTTATGTTGGTTGATTTTAATGTTTTATCCTTTGGTTGTTTCACTGATGTAAAAACCATTACAAAGTTTTAAGGAATCATTTAAAAACATTATTTAACTTGGAATTATTACAAAGAACTTCTTCATCTTTAAAGTGTTGTGATAATTTTGGAAGATGGAAGAGGTGGTCATTGTAAGGAAGGATTAAAATATTGTTTCGGGGGAATTATTGAAAGATTGAATCCAATATACAAGTAAATGTCCGTTAAATTTAGAGGTGGCAGTGTTATGAGGAGTGACGTGTTTTCAAGCAATTGAGTCACACCACTCGTCCGTTTACGTGGCAAAATATACAAAAATCTGCCTCAAGAACATAATATTCATTTTATCCGAATATAGGGAGTATTTGAACTGGTTTTAATGCAGACATTCATTAAGAATATTATTCTGTCAAAGATTAGAAGAAAAATAAAATAAACTCACACTCGAACAATTCAACAAATGGTTGAATTCCTGCGGCCAAAAATGTGCGGAAGTCATTTACATCAGAGGCTTGCTTAATTTTATTTGTTCAAATCTCCATCAGAAATTATTTTAACTTCTGTTTAACGCTACATTTAGAAGGTTATAGTCTCAACCTTGCAAGCATCCTCTATTCCATTGCACACTAGTCTCCTCATACCCTTTTTTATCAGCCTCTTTATGAAATAAAACTTGAACACTATCAGAAACAAATTTAAAGAATATTCTTTGCAATTTTTCCCCCAATCTTTTTTTTTTTAAATAAGATTTTCGTATTTTATTTTCCGGTTTAGTGCCATTTTGTAATTGCCATAGAGAGGAATCTTAGTCCCTCGCAGAGTTTAGAATGGCTAGCAAAGAGTGCACAGCCCTTAACGGCCAGCCCTCAAAAGTAGAAATTCAAATCCAAGAAATTATTTTAATTTTTTGATAACCTCACCGCACACTTTGATTCCGGGGAGGTAAACCCAATGTTTAACTGAAATGTATTCAGAGAACGCGTACCTTAGCCAACGCTATTGTCATTAAAATTGGAAAAATCAGGCAATAGTTTCCAGATGAAAGCAAGAGAAAATCTTATGTAGATTTTGATTTTTAACTTTAAAACTACTATTTTCACTCCCTCAAAATATTAGCAAATAAAAAATAAGCAAATGGGCGTTTCCTCATGCAGTTACTGGAGGCGACATGTAGAAAATGCCGGTTTTCCCACATTTATTTAACAAAACATGATCCTCATCAAATAGGTCTAACCTTTGTTTGAATACTGATTTGAAAAGATAAAAATGACGTTGTGGAAGCATTCTCCCACACCTATTTTGTTATGTCTATTTTGAATTTCCTTTTCTTAGCTTATAGTACTATAACTTATATAGTATTTTATCAATGGACAGACATGTGAGTGACTAATTTACCAACATCCCATACACAATAATATTTTAATTTTGATTTTGGTACGGATAAACTCATTACATATTTCTGAATCCAAATTCACAATATAAAAACCTTGATACATTATTACAAAAAACATTTTAAGTATACACAAAACAAGATCAATTTTTTATATGCCATGAAAATGTCACAAAAGTCACATAAAACTAGACATTGGTCTAAATTAAAACATTTGAAACAAAAATAAAACACATAGCTACCATAAAACGGCTGATCTTTGGATTTCCTTTTGCACTCCATTTCATTTTCGTCTCTTTACATCTTCCATCAGAAATCTGCAAAGATTCGTTCATTTCAGAAACCTTGGGATCAATGCTCTATAATACTCATATTTTAATGTAAGCACTTTTATGTTCATCAGAAACTGCTTGGTTTCTGATTTTCTTCAAAAACGTCGGAATGCGAATGAAGGAAATGAACTTTGAGAAACATGCTAGTGCCTATAGCAGCATAAGATTTTCTTTTAATATCACTTTCAAAACCCTTCAGCTCTTGTTTCCCAATAATATTTTACAAATATATTTAAGTGAGTTCGAGCGTTTAGCTTCAGATCATCAATATGTGTGCTTAGTTATTGATCCTTTAGGAGTTCCTAATTCTTTGAACCGATAAAGACGCCTTCATTCAGCTATATTACAGTGATCTAGAGAATATACATACGACGTACTTAAATGCCTTCGAAATTCTCTTCCTTATTGTTTTCACTAACTTCTTTACTAAACCAAGTTTGTTATGAAGTGGGTTAAGATGAAATTTTGGGAAGTGACCAGAGGTTTATTCTTAAAGTTTTAAATTCCTAATTCCTATGATTTTGGCAAAAGCCAACTTGACTTTACGTAATTATGTATTTGTCACTCGTTGTCCCAGATTCATAAAAACGTATTTCCATCAACATACCAACTAGCTTTCAAGGTCCCCATATAATATCCAATAGTACCTTTGTTATTTAATGGTATCAAGACGGACAAGTTGAGGGTTTCTTGTTTCCATTGTCCATTAGGATTTGGTTCGATGAATAAAAGTCACTGGAAAGAATGATGATTGTCGATAGACAGGCGAACAATCCATTATTGTATTTTCGTAAACATAATGGTCAATCAACTGTTTAAAATAAGAGGTAAGTCTTTACCTCATTTTGAATAAATTTGTTACCTGAACGGCCTTTTGAGCAGGCATTTTTATTTTCAGACAAAAATATCAACAGTTCAACTTTATCATATGGGAATGCCAAATCTTGTACAAAATCCTTTAATTCCGTTCACTATAGCTTTTTTGGTTCATCTTCCCAACAATGATACCCGCTTTAAACTATGGTTGTCTTAATCATCCTTCCATTCGATGCTATTCTCCGTGGATTAGTGGAATTAGAGTAACATGAATGTGCACCATTGGTCGTATCGTGGATATAAGAAGGGTAGACAATCTTGTGTTTGTTCTTAGCTGAAAATCAAGTTATTTGATTATGCAGCAAGAGCAATCAGTAGCATCTTTTTTAGTTCCATATATATCAGAAGGATTTGCCTTTTTCTTCGTTGATTAGCCTTGTAATCCATTTGAACATGCTATAGTCACAACAAGCCCCGGGGAATTTCCGTCTTGATCCGCAAGGGGACATCCAAAGTAAAATTGACAGTTCTTGATTTTATTAAAGATTTTTCAATGCTCAAAGTTGTAAGTGAATAAAACACAGATCATAAAATGAGCCAAAATTAGTTTTCCACCACCTTCACATTCAAAGAAAAATTTATCCAAAGTTTTAAACCAAAATATACTCCAACATTAATGAAGATCACACATTTAGGAGTTGAACTGTTATATGTAATTTCCTTTATTAGCTTCGACATTCGGGCACAATGGTCATCAATGAAGCTAGACCTGATTTACCATAATGGATTTCAGTTTCGACATCGGCACCAAACTATTAAGTGTACCATAAGTCATTTGGGATGAACATAGTTGGAGGCTCAGTTACCAACAAAAAGATGATTTCCTTTAATAGGGTATCAGGGTCTTGTTATCCTCCAGCTTCAAAATTACATATCTCCGATGTCTTTCCCATTCTTCATTACTGTAAAGATTCGGTATATTTTGCCCTCGAAATCGCTGTTTGCGTACTACGGCGATTTCTATGGGCAAATATACCTTGCCACTACCCTGTAGTAGAAGGGCCATAACCTTCGCTACATCCTCCACCCCAGCGGAAAGTGTAGAAGAAGTAATGACTCTCCTACTACACAATTATAACAAAACGGTATCCATTCCATGTTCTAGTGCCTGCAATTGTGTACCTTCTCTCTCCAAAGATTACAGGAGAAGATTCCGATATACATATATTGTCCCTTTTTCACATCTTCTAGCTACATAACTTTATTCTCAGATCTTTTCTTACTCCATTCCAATGCAGTACGGCTTTGGTATTATTTCTCGTAAATTTTGGAAAAAATGTCTATTTAAAAATACATTTAGAGTCATAAGTTGTGCAGCCCTGATTATTTGCGATGTTATTAGCAAAATGTTTTTTGATTTTATCCTTTGTATTGGCAAAATTGTGAGAAATTATCCTATCTCACAATATTAAAGAGTTGTTAAGTAATCCAAAACTGAACAACCTTTTTTGGTCTCAAAATATCAGTGAAATCCATTTATATATATATATATATATATATATATATATATATATATATATATATGCAATACTGGAAAATACTGGAAAAACTATTGGAGATTTTCAGAAACCTATATTTTGCTTTAGAAGCTATTTGAACGGGACAAATGAATTATAATATTATAGTCTCCGATTTTGCTTTCAGTTATGTCTAATATAGTTTTCTAGTGTTATATAGCAACAGTGCACCATGTGGTGCAGCCACGTTTCGTTGTGGACCATTTGTTTGTATTCTGATGACTTTTGTCGTCAGACTACGGTGTTGTATTAGTTACAAATTCGTATATTTATTTTCCTTTAAAGTATACATAAACTGATATTTCAATTCAAGGATGAGATTGATAAACCTAATGTTCTTAGTCTTAATATAATTGGCCAAAAAGAAGTGTATTTGAGTGAAATTACATTTAAACAAATTTATCGCAAGGAAACAATAGGTTTCAATTCAAACGATTAGTGCAATTAAGAAACAAATTAAAACGATGAGGATGCGCTGAAAAAGAGGGTTGGCAAATTTTGTCGATAAAGAATAACAATATATAGGATTGATTTAAAGTGGACTAGACGCATATCTTCCAAGGAAAAAACCTAGGCTTACTCTGAGAATTAAAATCACATTGCCTGGACTTCTAAGAAATGGGACCAGGTGGAACTATTCAAATTGATGGATTAGGGTATTTATATAATATATGATTGCTTAAATATCATGAATAATAAAAAATAGTAATAAATAATAATGGATTTTCTTAAACTGAGTCTTAAGTTGTGATTGTAATACTGTAAAACAGGCCCTGGTTTTGATGTCCTACTATTCAAATAATTACTTTATATTAATGTAGGTAGTATTTTCTGACAAATCAACAATTTTAGTGCTTGATGATTGTGTTCAAAGCATTAGAAAGAGGCCTAGTAAAGAAGCTAAACCCAAAGATCAGTAAAAAAGTTGAAATTTCGCATAAGATTGTGATTTGGGCGACTATTTATGTACAGACAGAGAGCAAGTCACCCGTACATTATAGAGAGATGATTGAACGAGAAAAAGTAAATAGAAATACTCAAACCAGTGAATTAACTTAAATAAAGGAAGGGTATAGCGATAAGCGATGGACTTTCAAAGTGACAACTCCCGATGACGACACCTGACATCCTCACGCAATCAATCGACTATTATACCTCGTATCGGTGAGGTAGACAGAGTTCTGTTATTGACACAACTCTCTCGGCTGTCATGCCTTACTTCACTAGAAGTGCCAGGTTTCACATCAACCTCTAAGTAAGCTTCTTATCCACCTAAGCTGCCAATCCCATGATTTGAAGCAGCCGAGAATAATTCCAACTCTAGACCTTGTAATACATACAAATATTGAATGTGTTTACTTAACCAAGCTCAAGCTCTTCATTAGCGATGCTGTGAACAATTTGCACTCTCTAAGGCCAGTATCAAGAAACATCATCGGTCAACATAATCTCCACACACACGTCATGGCTACTCAAAAACGAAACAATCACAAGTCTTCTACACGAACATGGAAATTGTTTCGGCAATTCATTTGCCATGTAGACCGGAAAACTGAATCTGTCTCGGCGAGTTTGCATTTGAGGTACAGTGTCTCGTCCACCAAGACCAAATTCTGGCTAGCCAATTGCTATCTCCTTGCAGACCTCAAAGCATCCTTGGAGTCGTAATTCGAGAGTCGTATAGAGCCAAGAAACTACGACGCTATCTCGGCTATCGTTTTTTGGCACCAGTAATTCTTTGATCCACAATGGTGGCAGAACGTCACCATGATCACCATTATGGTGGAACAGAAGCCTACACTCTCCATTCGCAGCTCCAAGACGCCATGTTGGGTAAACTGGCGGTACAGCTCAAACAAGACTTTTTCAGTCATTTCCCCATTCTCCTAGTCCATCCTTATATTTCTTTGATGGTCTCTCCGTTGGCTTTTGTTAGTTGCTAACGTTGGTCACCCAATCATAAGTGACGAATTCCGACACTTCTTCCCACGCCCCAATATTCTCTCTAACCTCGTTTTAACATGCTAGAGTGTACAGGCATCCTTTCAGCCGTACATCCTAAAATAACACAAGTGAAATTAAAACTCACACAAACGAAAGTCGTTGTTACAAAACAAAAGTTAGAATTCCATATTTATAAGTTGTAGATTTAGGCATTCTTGCAATTCAGCGATTATTTCGTCTCCTTTACCCTCTCTTACGCAAATTACGCACTATCAAAAGTTGAAAATATCAGTAAAATTGTTAATTACAAATATTTAATTTGCAGTTTTATTGATACCCTTTTATATATATTTTGGATTGATACGAATCAGATACAGAGTTAGAAAATTCGTGTATGTAATTTACTTACATGTACTACAATTTGGGTTTCCAAGTTTCTATTTAGCCATAATTAAACAAAAAGACCGTAATAAATTATTTACTAATATAGAATATAAATATATATATATATATATATATATATATAATTTATTTATACTAATTGTACCTCTCTAACTCTCGACTACATTTAACAAGCATATTCTTTTCAGCGCAAACTAAAAATTGTGGTTCAGATAAGAAAGTCATAGACAGCTTAATTCCTCACTTTTACAGATACACAGACACTTGTAAACACATCTAAGCCTCGATATTTGTGTTTTCGTATAGACCTAGACCTCTCCCTCTTTAAACTAACATCTTCTATAGCTTAAATCAACCTAGGCTATACATATATGCATATCTAGATATGTTCATAAAACTATGCTGGGGAGTTTTGAGATAATGGCAAAGTGTGTCTGTCACTAAATTTGGCTCATAATAGCTTTAATTTTTAAGTAAGCCTCGCGGTCATGCTAGCAGATTTCAATTAATCGAAAATTGAACAATATTATTTTTTAGCCTATGGCCAGTAATTTAGGTCGACTTGATGTCTTTTTATAAATCAATTTCTCTTCATGCTTGAAATTTTGTACCTTTTATACTTTATCCGGACATATTTTTATTAATAATTGTTAGAAAATACGCATTATTTAGCCGCTGCTCATACATTTGAGAGATTGAGTTACTTAACGTTGAATTACAGCAGCAAAGCATAATTTTTAAGTATTTAGAATTGTATCCATAATTTGTATACGGTAGTCGGTCCTCTGACATTTTTAAAAAACCATCAGACTATACTAAGTGATATAATTTATGTTTTTTTGCATTCGTTTTAATATTATTTGTCTATTTCCTTTTATCGTAGGCGCTTATTAATGGAATACTAGTAAAACATTTTTTTCGTACAGACATTTTAATGAAAAAAAAGATATACATATGTACATTCGACAAAAGGCAATTATTTAAAGAGAAAAAATTAAACATATATTTCTTAACATCGAATTTTAACTAAAAATTTCATATGAAACTTAAAGTTCAAATTATGTGCAATATTTTCAATTAATTTACCAATAGTTGCAATTCTGGTGGGAAAATCTCAAGACTTTTTTTTAGGTTTGGGTGAATGCTCTGCAAGAATATAGCTTATGACTACGTTGTTGATTCCTTGCTTCTTTTTCATTAGTTGAAGAAAGAAAAATATGTTGCGATGCCATGATTTAATATTTGCTTGGGGATGATTAGATCAACTTCCAAAGAGTTTTTAGTGCGTGGGAGGTCATAAATAACGCGTTGGCGCATATTCCACATACTAATGGGAAACAAGGTTCTGCCCTATTACAACGGCGCAAGCTATCAATATACTTTTCCTAGAAATAATCGGTGACTTGTTCTGCCTCCTTAGACATAATTTATTGCAATTTTTCAAATGCAACCATTGCCTTCTTTGTGAGAACAAAAGTTAGAGCTAGTAGCATACGAATTTTTATATCAAACTTTGTATCCGGCTGATACCTTACCTGCAATTCATTCGAGTTTCCTTTGCGAAATACGGTTTGGGACAAGTTGATAAAACATCCGTTGACTAACGTATTTAGAAAGATTTATTTAACGGCGCTCTTAGCAGTCTGTTCGTAATCTTTAAGAATAGTCTTCGGATTAAGCCTGTGGTTGATTGAAAGAATTAACGGTCAAAATAATTTTAGGTGTCTTGTTTTTTGTCGGATATAAAAAGCATAAACTCATAGAATTGTTCTGCTTTCTCATAGACAATCAATTTTATAGGAGTGGTAAAGGAGGGTTGGCGCAACTTTGTTTCATCACAAAACAATTCCAACAAGATTTTGAGGAGTTTCATGTGTATGGCCGTAGAAAATACTAATTAACGTTGATTTCCTGGTTGCCATCAAAAAGCGTGACTTTGTACATTCATCGTAAATAATCATCTCCATTAATGTGGGGCTTTTTTAACTCGCCTGTCTCTTCTAATTGCACACATAACGTGGTAAATACGTGGTAAATTCGCAGAAATTCCTTCAAAAATGAAGTGTACTACTTGTGGGATGGGTTTAGAGGGTTATTTTAGTATTTAGAGCCTTTTGTTGATTTTTTCTTATCAAGGCAATAAAACATTCATTCAATTTGTATTAGTAGCGTGATTATGTTCAGAAAGTTGATTAACTCATCCTTCTTTGCATATTTGTACAATGGCTCTCCCATTATAATGTTACAGAGTTTAAATTAGTACAATATAACACCTAATGGGAAAATATAGCCATTAAGAAAGAGCTAAATAATTCCAAGCTACGAGTTAATTTTAGAGTACTAAACTGAAAGGCTTTGAAATTTTGACAAATCATTTTATTAAACAGATTCCTCTATTTCTAGAAGGCTGAAATGTGAAAGTTAAGCCATGTTAAGCCTTATCCCTTATCCATGTGGGTTTACAGCTACGATGAGTTTTCGGTTAAAATATTTAGAAAAAATGGAAGGGATACTTCCATTTAAATATATTATATGGTTTGATTTATCCTTAAGGTCATTGCTATAACCCATATCTCTTTTTATCGCATATTCAATCTTTAAATCAAAACTATAATAAAACTTTCTATATTTCCTGTAACTTTGTGTATTTTCTTTATACGTACATATATATGTAATAGGTGCATGTGTGTAGGTGTTTGCAGACATAGATTTTAGTGACTCAATTTTATGTAGAAATATTTGTAGGCCTGCATTTGTGATCACATGTATGATTGTAATAAATTATGAAAGTTATGTATCTGTATTCGTATCCATGTGTGTATAATCACATCACTTTCTTAGGTAGCTATAAACATATAATTAAATTTAATTAATGATTGTATGCGTGTCCATGTGTATATGTGCATATGTATAAACATTTAAGGTACGCATATAATGGTAGACGGCTTTCTAATATTTTTCATGGTGGCAGATCTCCAGAGGTAGTTGGAAAAACATGTTTAACCACTCTCTTTGTTAGGTACGTTTTTCTAAACTACCACTTTGAGTTGGTCTTTACAAACGTTTGTGGGTTTTCTTAACAAACTCCCGGGAGATTTTCCATTCATTTTATCTTTCATTGACGATAAATTTTTGATCTACTCTTCACACCAATAAACACACTTAAATCAGATGTACGACAGCCTACTGGGCTATGACTTAATTCAAGTTAGCTTCAACAAATACCAATTATGTTATCATACAATGCAATTTATCTCTACGAATATATTATAATAAAAAAAAGTCCACAACCTACTAATGAAAAACAACCTCCGTGAAAAAGAATCCATCCTAAAGGAATCAAAGCACACTAAAATGAACAACACAATGAACAAATTACAATATAGATAATAATTGAAGAACAGTATTAAACCTCAGAAAAAACTCCGCTGCTTGAAGATTCTGGAGGCTCTTTTCATCAAAGAGATGGGTCCGAACCTAAACACACAGGGAACAAGCTCGGAGCGAGTATTGCACCTTTTCTGCTAAAAGAAAAGCGAACCGTACTCTGACTCCGATATATAAAAGGCATCAAAGAAAGAAGACGAAATTCATCCTCCCAGTGTTCCCGCCTTCTAAGTCGTACCCGTGTGTACTGCCATTCATAACGTAGTTCAAACTATGCCGGCCATGTGACAAGGCATAATTTGAGGGGGTTGTAAAGCAAGTTTGTGGACTAGCCCACTGTAGAACCTTCCATCATCATCACTGGCGAAGCCTCAACCCTAGTGTATTTTGCCTTCTGCAGCAACTCTTGGAGTTTGGTGTTATTTAAGAATCTAATCAAATCACACACGCCCATAAGATCTCCGTCTTGCCTAAACCCAATAATAGGGTTCGTGTAGAGTACGACATGAGTGCCTTGGATCCCGAGCACTATCACCCCCTGCCGTTCCAACTTCCCAGTGTGAGCAAATTGTTGCACCAGTGTTTTCCCATTGACATAGCCACCAAGCTAGACTTAAAGGGTGGATTCTACCATCTCGTTATCCCCCCAAAGACTAGAAGGTTTTTAGGCGTCATGTGTAGAGGAAAACGCTACAGATTCACTGGTCTCCCCATGGGATTTGCCAGAAGCCCATACCTCATGCCTACACTAAATCTTACGGATGCCGGGCACATGTCTACCTGGATGACATCTTGTTGGTGGGGCACCAAAGGCACATATAAGCCTGCGTACGAAAGATCCTAGGATCTTCCCTAAACATCAATGAAAAGAAGAGCACCTTGACCCCTATACATTACTTGATCTACGTCGGGATACATATCGACTTGAAAAAGAAACAGGTTATCCTATCATCGCCCATGTGCAATAAGCTCAAAGAAGTAATTAAAGTGGCTTCAGAACACCGCCTATCTCAGAAAAGATGGATGAGAGTTGCCGGTCTTCTCAATTTTGTGAGACCATTCACTCGTCTCCCATTCTTTTTGATTAAACTGTGTTATATACAGCCTACCTCTCCGCAACCAAAAGATTTTGTTCCTCTAATTCCTCTCATCATTGGAAAATGGTTTTCCCTTCTAGCGCCTTGAACTTCTCCTTCGACCATCCATTGTGACACCAGTACTACCGAGTGGCCATATCATCATGGGAACATTCGTTGGCATGACCGTTGCACTGCTCTTTTCTTGGGTTTATCTTCGAGAGTGAGACCGTGGCTCTCTGGATAACAATCGCCCTGTTTTCCAAGGCAAGAATCTTTTTATACAATATACCAGCTATATATTTTATTCCTCAAGGGGAAAAATCCCCTTATCCCTCCTAGCAAATATGTCTGACAGCTTGCGGGGAAGACTTTCACGACTCATCCGATCAGCTTCATTCAACATCGCTTATATACGCACTAGAAACAACATTGCTGATGGCTCATCCCGAGCCTTCGGCCAAGTTTCACGAGCCTGGCTAGCAGCAGCCGCTGCAACAACTAAGCTAAAATTACAAGCCTCAATATAGAATCCAACTTAAACAAAATATTATGCCACTAACTGTAAGAAAGAAAAGCTATTCTTCAAATAAATGGCCAAATGGGTGAGGCATTCACTCTACGAGCGGGTGTACCTCAAGGAGGGTGCCTTTCCCCAACTCTATACACCATATATACCTGGGATCTACCCTATCCAACAGAGAGAGTGGAATGTACATTCAACTAGTGGATGTCATTACACAAATCATCATAGTAATAGGAAGAATCCAAGAGATATCGCCCAGAGGACAGCAAGAGAAATTAAGAACTTCAAATTATTATGAAAGAAAGAATGAAATCAAAACAAACTTAAATAAATTCAAACTAATACCGATAAACCGAGAAAAACAGCCGCAGGAAGAGTTGACGGAGAGGAAAATCGTTATAACACGGAAGGGAGAGTCCTCAGACTCAAACTAATAACAAATTGATATGTCTCCCATCTGTCAAAAAAGTGACAGAAGCAAAACTGACCAAGGTGACGATACAAAGATTCCGTAACCTCTCAAATATAAACAAAAGAAAACTGTACATAGGCCTTTTCCGATCCAAGATAGTATACCCTATCATCCCTACACAAACGTTGAGAACCACACAAATAAAAAGAGCCCAAAAAGTACAAAATTGTTCAACTATTTATAGAAAATTTGAGAAGGCAGGACCGAATTACATCAGAGGACCTACATCAAAGGACTGGACTCAAACGTATAAATAAAATACTCCACAAACGCGCCAAAAACCTATGGGTAAAGGTAAACGAAACACTATCCCAAGAAGAGATAAGTAAGATTACCGTACCAGATAATGAAATGCATCACATCAAATAAAGACAAAGATTTGACGGAAGTAGAAAGAAGGCAGCGATAAACAAAAACCCCATCTATAGATACAAAAATGTAAACAACTGAATAAAATTACCGATATTGACAACTGAACTGCCAAAAAATAAAATAAACCCAACAATAAGGACACATTAATGAGAATATGGAGAGCAAATAAAGATGAGAAATTAAAAATAGGAGAAGGAAAAGTAATATATATATATATATATATATATATATATATATATATATATATATATATATATATATATATATATATATAAGAAAAAGAGAAATTTGACGCGAATGAGCAATGAGACAAGAAACCGGAGTTATTTTTATCCATTTCGACCTTATATATATATATATATATATATATATATATATATATAAAATACAAAAACAGACCGACAGTCAAATATACACAAGTGGGAGCAAATGGGTCATCCTCCTGAATTAGCTTCATCACATTACTAACTTTTCAAGAGTTTAATAATGACCTGTCCATTTTATGATATCTTTTAATAATTTAGGAATCATCTTAGTTGTATTAATGAAGAGAATTTTGTATTAAAGAAGAAAATAAGACTTGCATAAGAGAAGGAGAGCCTCTGTCGAATCACTCTTACCAAAAGTAATCTGGCATTTTTTTTATGTTTATCATTATTTTATGAATCGAAATTAAACAACTCCTTCAACTTATTTATATTTAAAGTATTTATTTATACCTTTTTTGAGGTTGAGAACTTCATTCTCTTCAGTTGATTTACCAAATTCATGAAAAAAAATATAAATCTGATGGTTTCAAGTCAGGCGAGTATTAGATAGTGACTAATTTGTTCCCACTTGAAATCTTTAAGCTCTTCTAATGTATTTCTTTCGATATGAGGTGGCACCTTGTCCGTCTGAAAGGTCAATCTTCCTATATATATTAATGCTGGACTTTTTTCCTCAAATGTTGCATGAAAACGGGTCAATTGAGGAGAATAAATCTCTTTGGTGATAGTCTCATTTGAGTTAATAAGTTCAAAATATTCGAATTATGTCATTTTTATCCAACCAAACACATAAGCGATTCTTTCGTTCCTGCGGCTCATTAACTTTCTACAAAGTTTAAATTTATTTTCCTAAACCACTTTTAGTCTGTTGTAATACTCCTACTATAAATATTTTAATCGTTATTGGTAGGAAAGAATAACACAAATGTTGATATTTTGTTGGAAATGTACCTCTGACAGGCGGTGAGAAATCCAATGTTCCAATCATGAAAATTTCCGTATTTAACGAAGCAAAGTGGCTTGAGTTAAATTTATTCAGTTTTTCAGACAAATGTTCCACACTTACAATCAGATTTTCTTCCACTCTTATTTTTAAAACATCTTGATAAAATTTCACTGGTCCTCCTGAACTGGGTCACCTTTGACACTAACATTTCCTCGAGGAAAAAATGCTCCTGTACTTACGAGATGAGATAGCATATAGGAGATGAGAGGTGAAGCGAGCAATATACCTAAAAGAAATTTAATTACGCCAGAATTTGCCACTTTGATATTTAGATTTGATATCTTCTATTCTTATTGTTTATTCTTAAGACGCTTCATAAATTATTTTGAAGTTTTTGGATATATCTTTTATTTTGTCATTATGATATTCAATTTAAAGATGTTTATGTACCTTGCTAAGTTTGAACCTGTGCTGTTATGTATGCGCTTTTATCAAAGTTGTTGTGGTAAAACTATCACATGACAATCTACTCTTGAATTAGCGGCATAACAATTGCTAAACGACAATATAATTACCTTGAAATTTTGGTATACTAGAAAATTTTAAACTAAGATTTGTTTTTAAATAATGATGTAACACCTTAATTTTGTTCTTAGATTTCGTGGGACTGTTTTTCTAGGATATTTGTTATTAATTTCTCTTTCTAAATATATTTACTTCAAAATTCGGTTTCGAAGTAAACCATGTTTTTATTGATCCTCATATTCTTTTTTTCTTTTTAGAAAAATGATTTATCAAAGGACATTATTTTGATTAACCACGCAACGTTTAATAATGTTTTGGTTACCGTGCAGGACTTATTTCTTATCTGCACATTCCTTCTGACTCACACAGAGAAAGAAGTGGAATTATATATATATATATATCATGACTGCTGACCTAGTTTGCATACATAGAACTTTTAAATCTCCACATATATGTCAACCTTTTTTTTTAGTGTCCATCTGACAACTGACTACTCGGGCACAAATCGACATGGTATGAGTCAGCAGTGTAAATTGTTTTTATTTTTCTCCCCTCAAAATTGGTATATTTCTTTTAAATGTAAAATAGGAGTAAAATTGATTAATGCAAATTTATTGGCATCATGAAGAAGTACGCCTTTCTGGCTTCCTTTTGATGTATTTAAGTATAAGTATTTCATTCTTCGACATTAAAATCTATGCCATTTTCTGCACTAGACCCAAAAAGCTCTTTGTAGAACCTAAAGACTTTCACTACATGATTTAGTTCATCCTGAGAGAATGGCTAGAACTCATTCCTTAGACACTTTGGCACAATTTTATCCTGTTCTGAACTTTATCCTCCGAGCGACAGCGAGTTTCTACGTAGTGAACCCTAACAGCTAGAGTACAGGTATTTTTGCTGATTAACGATAAAGATAACCAACTTCCTTTTGAGTCCTTTTGTTATACATATACTTGAAATAAAAATAAAATAACCGTCTCTATGAATTTTTGCTTCTTTCTATATCATCAGAATACATAGTAAGCGTAATATGACTTTTACCAAAATCTGTTTTTTTCTACCAACTTTATACAAATATAAGATAAAAGATCAAGACTATGTACTAAACCTCTAGACGCCAATTGTTTTGAAATATATTCCTGTATAGCCAGAAAGGGTATAGATACTGAAATTATCCCAAAAGTTTAGTGCAGAGAAGAATGTTTCGATCCCTTGGGCTTGGTGCACCTTCTCCAATTTTTTTTAATTTCACCACAAATGCAGTATTTTACGCTGATTCCAAATAAGTATTTCTTATTTTTAATAAATTATTAGTTTATATAAAGATCGGAGAATATGCATCCAACTCTAATTTCCAAATCCCTTACTGAATAATGTTTCAAGTTGAATGTAAACATTGGTTAAAGAAAGATCTATTCCTTAAATTTGCACAGGCTCCCTTTTCATTGTGGGAAATCGTAGGGCGTGAAAAATACAAAAATAACGATCTACTTAATAACATTTTAAGCTGAATTTCATAGTTTAAGGATTAAATTAATAGATTAAATTAAAGATTTTAAAGATATTTAAAACTATATGTTATAAATATTATTTGTTTCATAATAAGACAACTTAAGCTAACCTTAGTTAATCGAGCCTAACTTTAAAACTAATAATCCTCCCCCCTCCCTAAAGTAAAAAATGAATACATATTTTTAAATCTCTGTAAGAACCTGAATTAAGGATTAAATTTACAAAAAGGACAAAGAAAGCGCACTAGACCTAATCCAGCCTTACCTAACTTGAGTTTAATACATAATTTCTTCAAAAAAATAAAATACATATTTGGAATCAGCGTACACAACTGCATTCGATTTTAGGGCGCTTTCAGTGCCCCAAAATATGTTTCTAAAAATCATTGAAATAATAAAAACTATTTTCTCACTATATAACTAGTAAAAAATTACTAAACTAATTAGTGACACTCACTACGTTAGCCTGGCATCCAAAACATAATAGGAAAAATTCAAGTTTTTAGCTTTACTTAGAACTTGTGTAACCATGACGTTGGAAAAGCTTAGTAGTTTAAAAAATTGCGTTGGCATAAAAACAATCATATAAAAATGGAAATTATACAGAAATATCCTTTTTAGTATAAAATTAGACATCCCAAAAGCTGAGACAAGTTTTTTAGAATGATGGATCAAAAATATAAATACTTTTATGACAAAATGGCTCTACACATAATTTAGGTCTAGGAAAGGATTAAGAAGGATCTCTATCAAATTTTGTAAAGCACGCTGAAGGGTTTATTTTGAATATGGCTTATTGGCAATACATAATTTTAAGTACACTTTCCATTACCTCAAAGGAATTTAACCAGAGGAATAACACATGGGATGATAGAAAAATTCCTTAAAAAACTTTTGTATTGAGTTGTCATAATTAGTTTTTGTTTACTTTTAAAATTAAATAATACACCTAATGTAAGGTAACTTTGATTTTGACCATAAGAGAATTTGAATAAGTAACCTTCCAAAAATCCTCCCTTCAATGTTAATTGGTGTAGACCTCTCGCTATGTCAATGAAATTGAGTGGATATCAGTAGTCGAAATGATAATTGTTCCACTTTCACTGTCAGTAACTCTCCAACTCTTGTTTCAGGATATTCGTGTTCTTGTCCTGCAGGATTTTCTGGCTTCCACTGCCAACTAAAGGAAGACGAGAAACTGAGCTCCTTCCCCACTCTCGTCATCCTCAGTCTCACACTCCTTTCATTTCTCCTCATTGTTATCATCGGTGAGATCAAATTTTAATCCCATTCTTCGTTACAGATCCAGTTCTGTTTTCAAATTTACTAACACTATAAATGCCAAATTCTTCTTCAGTTACAGCTTTATCTGCTGTAGTTCGAGCGCAATCATCAACCCAATTACAAACGAACAGCAATTTTGGGCCATGTGCTTCTTTGGTGGAAATTAATTGTCTGTTCTTAGGCTCTGTCCAAGGTAGCCACTTACCCCCTCCATCTACTCACTCGTTTACGGTTAAGGTGGATATCACACGCCCTTAATCGATTTCTTTGTTCCTGTCTTGTGTTTTTGATCTCTTCTTTACTCTACAAACTACCCAAATATATCCTTTATACTTAATTTACTATCCACGAATTAAAGTTTTCCCTCACCCAACCTTTTAAATGACCCAGTGCTGTCTTCCTGCAGTGCTCCTCTGCGGATTTGCCCAACGTCGCCGAAAAAGAAAGCGAAGGCACCGACATGCCAAGGAGACAGAGCGGGATCGTCGTATCCCAGAGTCCGACTTAGAGCTACGATGTAGTCCGCGACTTTCATGCCAAACACATCTCCCCAATTTCCCGCCCGATCCCAACAAGTCACCTTTGACCTTTCACCAACCGGATATTCCTCCAACCCATCTGTTTGCCATCGGGCGGCAGGGCCAGTCCTCTAAGGAGCTCGCAGCCGTCAATACGAGTGGTAATGCATTTGTTTCATATCTAGGGTATCCTTAGGTTTCAGTAGAGCTTATAATAGAAACAAAATTAGAAGATAGGCCGGAAATTATTTCTAGACTCGGTTTAAGGAAGTTTCGCGAAATCTTAAACCGAAGAAATTGGTGCAACTTCCCATTCCTCGTACCTAGAAATATTCAGAAAAAAGAAAAAGATAAATTGGTTGGAAGTAGAACAGATCAAAATGTTAGACTAATTTTCCTGGAAAAGATTCTTTCCGGATTTCTGACTTTCGTTTTCAAGAGTCTACTCCACTGATTATGGACAGCCCTTTGCCCTTTCTTTTAGAATAAGAAACTCATCAAATAGGGTTAAGAATGTTTGTTGGTCATCTTCAACATTTATGAATTTATTATACATATTTTTTATTTATTTATTTTCTCATTTATAATTCTTCCTTGATTACCCAGGTTTTTTTCCTTTTTCACTGATTAAGAGTAATCTTTTGAAGATGGTGACTACTTTCTTTTCCTTTAAATGAAGTTTTATTCCCCCGATCGTATTTTCTCGGCCCTAATTTAAATTCTATTTTCCAGTGTTCGATATGGATGTGCTGAGGGTAGTGCCATGCAAGGGGGAGTGTTCTACAAGCAGGCGCAGAGGCGACTTCTCCGCTCCATCGGATCCCCAGGTCCGCCCCGGTGATAGCTTGAGGAGCCTCGCATCTGTCAGTTCGGAGTGGAAGCAGAGCGCCTCTCCGCATTAAAGGTCTTGCTTTTACAAGACCTAGTTTCCGTTTTAGATGGATTCGTCTAATTGCAGCTTTAAACCACTCTGTTAGCACCTCCTAGATTTACTCGGAAGAAAAAGCAGGAGATTCGCTCTTAACGAGTTATCATTGATCACTGGGCTGAGGACTATTCCAGAATAGAAGGAAATGAATGAAAGGGAGGAAATTAATCAACGAAAAAGAGGACTGATTTATAAAGGCGTGTGTTCAGAGAGTGTTTGTGAGCCCATTATCACGGTGACCGATTTTTCGGATGGCAAATAGCGCCGGAACAAAATAATTGAAGTGTGTTTATCGGATTAATTCAAAATTTCACCAAACGTTGTGTACATAAAAGCTTGGTAACAGCTGATTAAAAATGCAGAACCTTGCTCCTGTGATGATGTTAAATACTAAAATAAAAAAATTCCGAGTGGTTTCGTCATTATTAGAAAATACCTCTTCAAAGAGGTTAATAAAGCCAAAAGCGCTCTAAATCCTCTTTCCTTTTGGAGCTATGTTCTGTTACAATAAATTCCAAAATGTCATGGGATAGACAACTAGTATCATGCAAACCTTTATCTACGTCAAAGAAGTGCAGCAGCTCAACGTGGCATCAATTTCACAATTGCAGTAAAAACCTCTGAAGAGATGTGATCCAAGTCGATAGTTGTGCACAGTTTCCTGACATTTGTAGAAGCCAGATCTTAGGTAAAAATAGCATTGGCCACGAATCCCATAAAAGTCAGATTGGGTTAGTTAACGTGAGGGTCACACCAGAATTTTTCTGAAAATATTTCTGGGCAACTTGAGAAAGTTGACAGGGCGCATAGTGATGCGGGGATCTCCCATAGTTGGGGGATACACGAACGAAGTCCATGAATGTGTGCAAACTCATAGCTAGTGATCACACTGTCCAACGAGATTTCAGATCACAACTAAGAGAGGTTTGCGAATTTAAATGAGACCACGATACGGTTACACTGCCCAGTAATACCATTACAACAGCTATTTCATGACTCTTTCTCTATCATTACTTTTCATAAAATATGGATATCAGTTGAGCTTAATATTGGAAGTGATTCTATAACTGAATCTTAGTGAAAATCGAGTATTTTATTATAAATCTTATGCAGAAGTGAAGGTAGAAATAATTTCCAGTCAGAGCTTCCAGGAAACAATATATATATATATATATATATATATATATATATATATTAATATTGGAAAAGGGCCATGCTGTATATATGAATGGTTAAACTCCGCACCCATAGAGGCATTGTTCAGATTCTTGAGAACTATTTGAAATTTACGACAAGTGACTATCCATTGAGGGGAAATGGTGCGTAAATGATTACTGTATTTCATTATTTATTATCAGCCCGATGCACCTTTCAACCATAGTGGTCATGATAAACAACGATCAAGACGAGTTAACATAGGAACTTGTGTATGGGGTAGATGTAGAGGGAATAGATAGGAAAAAAGTGTCTATAGGGAGGAAAGATATGAACCAGGTTTTCTGAGAACCTCAGTCATCATCCGTCTTTGATCCTAATTATTTCTTCCATGGTTATTCATACAAATGAGTCAAGTTTTTAGCCTTTACTTATGTTAATAAGAGCTCTTCCGTGAATTAAGATAACTTTTCACTGCATTTATGCTCTTAGCGTTCTTTTCATTCTTTACTGTAATTTAATTTTTGTGTAGTTTGTATTATTTTATTTTTATAGTTATTTCTTTTATTATTAATTTTGTCTACTACGGATCTTTTGTTTTGGATTTCTCCACTTTGTATTTTTCAATATTTTGGTCTACTTTGTATTATCTTTTATTTTTATAGTTTTTTCTATTACACTGTTCGACAAAGATTTTGCTGACTTATGCTTTGTGTGTGTTTTTAACTAATTTTGATTTTAAATATGGCATCCATTCTTTTGTTACACATCAGGTTTTCATTCTACAGTATATTCCTATTTTACGACGTACTGCATGTATTTACTCGGTAAGGAGAGTTTCCTAAGTGTTATAGCTTCAAACCATTACTTAAAATGTCAACAAAATTTGAAAGAATATATCCATTGTAAGATAACATCACCTATTACTGCATACATACAGGTATTTTTCTAATACAATGGAGAAAACACAAGCAATCGTACAAATACCTATACATTCATGTAAGAAATTTTTGCGTGCAAGAGTGTCTGGAGTGTTTGATGTCTACACAGTCTCGTTGAATATTCCAACAGTAGTCTGCCATCATGTTTATGCTTCATCGGCCTTGATATCGCTCCTCCATAATCTTGATATCTTGATGAAAACGCTATCTGTGCTCATCACTCACGTTGCTAAGATTAGCAGGACATTCATAAAGATGGCTCTTGGGAAAATGAACCTTTATGTTCATGTTGCAGTCTAAACGATTGAAGCTACCAAGTAACGTCTCTACCAAATCCTTGTAGTTAGCAGCCTTTTTGTTTTCAAGAAATCCTTTCACAAGAGCTAAAAATAAACCCCATGCTCCTTTTTCTATGTCAGTCATCGCAGCCGAGAAGTTTTGGTTTTACATTAACTTTTTCATTTGTGGCCCATCAAAAACTCCAGCCTTTATTTGATCATAACCCAAGCCAGGAGATATTGTACATATGAATTTGAAACAGTCACCCTCCACATTAAGAGCTTTCACAAATCGTTTAATCAGCCCTAGTTTAATATGAAGAGGTGAGAAGATGATTTTCTCTCGCTCAACAGGTGGTTGCTGTATAATATTCTTCTCCCCAACAGTCAATTTCTCTAACCGAAAATAATTTCTGTTCCCAATGTTTTTCCTTGGCTCGGCTGTCCCATAAACACAGGAAACAAAGATATTTTGTATAGCCTCCGTGTTGGCCAAGTAACAATTTATTATTTTCAGATCCACGCATACGAGGGGCGGCCAATAGGTTTTGCAATTCGGATATAAGGAAACGAGATATGAAGTAAAGTGTTTTATTATTTTTCAATATAACTACCCTCGACTTCAATGCACTTGCTCCACTTGTCCCTGAGGCTTTGAATTCCCGACTGCTATTTAATCCACTCTTGGACGGCGAGCTGGACATTTTTATCGTCCCCAAACCGGCGTCCACGCAGTGCAGTCTTGAGCTGGCGGAATAAAATGTAGTCGCTAGAGCCATATCTGGACTGCAGGAGGGATGGTTGAGCTACTCGAATCCGCCCTCGCGCAGGGCAGCTTGTGCAACTCTGGCCTTGTGGACTTTGTCGACGTTGAAGTCGATAATGGGGGTGACGTTTCTAGGGACCCAAGGGGCAGAGACCTTGGTCATGGCAAAATTGTCGTAAATGATGTTGATAACACTTTCATGTGATATTCCAAGTTCTCGCTCGATTTCTTTGACCTTCACCCGTCGATTTTCGAGGATCATCTTCTCCACACGGGCCACATTGTTCTCCTTTGTCACGTTTGACGGGCGTCCTGGACGCCAGTCATTTATTTTTCCAAATGCTTGTCGATCTTCTAAAGAGTCGGAGAGAATTTTCACTATATTTTGATCCAAATGAAGATCACTTATTTAGTTTTTAGGCGCTGGTAATCATACCTTATGAAAAGTTGGGTACACGTCACGAAGCACCACGTCAACAATGCAGTCTTTGGCTTAGGCGATGGCAATTTTTTCAGTTATTAATGTTAATGCCGTCTCGCTATAAAAATCTTTGATTTCTAAGTAGCTCTTTAGCCTATTGTTGAGAAGTTTCTCTAGAAGCTTGCTTATATACTCCTTTTTCGGCTTATCTGGCTTCAGCAGGAATATCTTTTTGGCCCTTTTAAACTGATTGGGAAAATATCCGACGTTAAGACAAGCATTGAACAGTTCTAATAAGGCATCATTGATATTTTGGGGAGCATCCATCAGGTACATCTTCTTGATGCCATTTGTTCCCGGCGCTTACTGTTTGAAGCTTTTTAGAGCAGCTTAATATTCCTCAGGAGTGAAGGGTCTCCCTTCCTCTCCTGCGAGATGTTTCTCATCTACAGTATAGTGTAGTGTGAGCTCAGCCCCTAGCTCTCCAAGCCTTAGGAGTACTTCCTCCTCATATCTTCCATCGAAGTGCTCATTCTCTTCATCATCTATTCTGAATCGGTTTCAGCAGTATTCTATAAATAAAGTTCCATCACTCGATGTTCTTTAATTTCAATGCCGTTGAATTTGATATTGATTCTATTCTTAGGGATAGTGCCTCTTATTTTCTCTAACAAGCTCCAAAATTTAATGGGGGTCTCTTTCAGTATGGAATTTGGCTATGATTTTGTCTCATTTCTCACTCGATTTCTCCCCGATAAGATGATTGATTTCGTTCCTCAGTTCTCTCAATTCCCGGTAGCGATGCGCTGTATTCCAATCAATTATTATTTTCTTGATAAGTACATCTAGTTGGTTCATTTTTTCCAGGATATTTATGTCCTATCTTTAAGTTGGGGGAGGGTATTTTCCGTCAAGTGGATATCGATGTAGTCAGCTTTCATGATTTTTGTTATTAGTGATTAAATTTTTCATCGATGTCTTAAAGTGAAGCGCCTTCTATTTAGCCTATCTGTATGTTCTACAGATGTTCTTAGTATGTGGGCCAGCTAGCTTTGGCCAGGCACTTGCTTCTGGGAATTTTAACCTGGATTCGAGAGGTAGACATTGACCTAATCATGATGATGTGATCTGACGGAACCCATGGGCTCACAGTCGTCACTTGGTTTAGGAAGGAATTCCTATTCGTTAATACTATGTCAGGGGTAGTTAATGACTCCTGTGTGAGAAAAGTACCAAAATCGGGACCTTCTGTTTGTACTATGTTTCCAGCACCGTTGAATGCTGTGGTGTAGCTGGCTTCCCTAAAGCGGGCATTTAGATCGCTTATTAAGCTGATTGAAGCGTCTCTTCTAAACATTCAGAGAAAGTTGGAGATTGGTAAATTTGGACGCCTGGATGGCTAGTATCCAACTACCACCACAATAACATGGTAGATCATATTGATCTTAATAGCTAAGTATTACTCTTCTAGGGCTTGTATTTCATTAAATTTAATTCCATTTCTGATAGCAATGGCCACTCCATCATTTCTCTCCTACCAGTGGTTAACCTCGAGTATCACATAGTTATATTTTTTTTATATACTCTTTATCTTTGTCTAGATCATGGTCAGATATATTTGTTTTTTGATTTTTGTTCCTTTTTCTCTGGCGGAAGGTCCAACACTTCCTGATCTATACTTTTTGAATTGGTCTTGTCTTAAATTGAAACATAACTCGGAACAAATCTCAACCAGGCCTCGTTTTATTGACTGGTGTAACTCTTCTTCACTAATATCGGTGTTAAACTCCCAATTGTACTTTCTTTTGACTATTCTTTCTATAATATAATCAGTTTTGGATAGTTTCGATATTGGTGCTGACGGTGAACGATAAATCTTCATGCATAAGTCTTGAGTATTATAGCATGGTGTAATGTGCGTTGCGAGTTTTGTAGGCTCTGGATCAATATTTCCGATTTTATAGGTTATATCAATTTAAGAGTGTGTCCTTTCCGTGGCTTTAGGTCTGTTAAGACGAGGGTCTCCACAAGCAGAGCAAGATCTTGGCACTACCTCCTTAAAACTTATAATTTTTGCATGAAATAGTTCGCTTGACGGTGGGTTGTCTGGAAACCACATCGACTTAAGATCGTTGTGGAGTAGCATTTTATTGAGTTCAGTCGCGTAACTGCCAGGTTTCATGACATTAGCGAAGTAAGCATGCAGTATGTAGATTGGGTCTCATATTCCGGCAATTTGGAGCATAGTTTACATTTGTTACCTTTTCTTTACCTCCCTTGCGTACATCACATTTGTTTTTCTGCTTCTTTATTTCATCATTTGTTTCTTCTTTTCTGTTAACAAGGACTTTTTAATAAAACAGGTCAAGGATAGGGTGTAAGGTAAATTAACGCAGTTCAGACACCTTTTGATGCAACTCATACACTCTTTCCATATATGTTCAGATTTAGCGCACTCCGAACATACCTTGCCTTCGAATTTGCATTCCTTAGTGGCATGCTTTCCCATGGCATAGCATTAGAAGCAGATTTGTAACAAGACAAAAACCTTGCGTTCAATGCAGCTAGCTAAAGTCTTGGAGTTGAACATAATTAAGCAGCTCTTAGGTGCCTTTGTAGAGATCTCTGTTGTTTAGAATGTCACTTTAAAGACTTGCGTGCATTCTTCGCCATCCAGTTTGTTAAATTTACACGACTCGTCTAGTTTAGCGCAGTTCTGTTTATTTTAGATTTCAATTTTTATCTCCTTAGCAGTGTGTGATCTAACACAAGGGTCAATGCGTCGACGTATAATCGATCTTTGAACAGCTACATGCGGAGGAACTTTAGTCATGAGGCCGATCTTTTCAAGTTCTTGTTTGAATTTTAAACTAATCGTGTTTTCCAGATCTTGAGTACTGTCGCAGATGGCCATGTATCCATATGCCTGGTATTTCAGTTTATAGAGTGCGATGCATAGTTTGGATTATACAACTTTCAAGAGTTTTTCTCTCGCAGGTGCTTAGAAACCTCTACTTAACACGAAGCGGGACTCAATTCTCGTCACTGGCGTCGTCCATGACTGGCCCAAGGCGGTTTTTTCTCGCATCTAACAGGCACTTACCATGGGGGCGTGAACCCAATTTCTTTCTGGATCACCCTTATCTTCCCTACTTAAATAAAATGTTTAACAGAGTCCTACTACATGTCCCCAACACTGCGCTCCAGAATGGGCCACCTTTCGTCGTGCCCCTTTCAGGTCTTCCTTCCGGAGTTCGGACACGGCAGAGGCAGGCGGCTTCTAAAGACCTTATTTGGCAGAAAGTTTATTAGAACCAAAGACGTGTTGCTGTAAGAGCAGAACAAATTGTCGGGTCAAGCTCCGCGCCTTTGATACTTTCCGTGGACTCGCGCGCGCGTGCATGCAATGGAACGCCTTGATACTTCATTCAATCGTAGCTGGATCCAAACGGCGATCTAAAATTCCTGGCCTTCTCTTCACCTCCGATTCGCAGTGATGATATCAGAAGTCTGTTGTAGAAGGACTTCCTTTGCGTGTTTCTTTTTTTACCGATGCAGGTCAAGTCTTTCCAGCAGAAAACAATCACTGATAACGACTTAAGTCTTTAGAAAGATGTATAAAATGATAGTAGAGTAGGTAGAAGTTGTTTCGTTAAGTGGTGAAAGGGAAATGTGTTGAGTGTTGTTTGTTGTTGCTGAGTGACCAACTATTCTCTCGTGTACTTTCTTTCATGTTGTTTTCACTATTCTATTAATTTATAAGATGTGATGGAGTCTCTCACGCCTCCATTATTTTTTTGTATTTTTCATATTCTTAGTCGAATATTTTGTAGTTTTATGATATTGTTTGATTCTTCTAGTTAATAACTTCTACAACTATTTCTAGTTTATTTATATATTGTTTTTTTTTCTCTTCTGAGTGGCTTCCTATTTTCAAAATTTCCCCTATTGTTTTCTCCATCTTCTAGGAGCATTTCTATTGCTTTTCTTTCTTTTTCCTTAATTTTTCTCTCCAATCTGCCCTATACTTGGTTTGCTTTTCTATGTAGCACAACATTAATTGGCTCTATTTTGATTTCCTCATGTAAATCTCTCCATCTGCGATTTTCTCTCTTCCTTGTATTTGAAATTGGTTGTGCTCTGCTCTTTTCTAGTCTTTGTAGCCTTACGATGTTGGAAAAATGAAATCTATTTAATGGGATTATTGGGTACAGGAGGATTGAGCAGCATGGAGTATTGTATAATTTAATTTTATCGGTCCTTTTCAGTCCTCTGAGTTGGTACATCATGTCCAAGTTTGTCTTGGCTAACTTACTCTCTCTCCTACATGTTTCCTATCGTCACTCCTTGTCATTTTCATTCTGTAATCTCATCCGGCAATCACACATATTAAAGGATATAAAATGATATCAGAGCGATCATAAAAATCGAACGACGTCTATTATTCAGTATTATTAATGCAGCGCTAATTTTTATATTGTTTAAGTTAAAAGATGAAAATAATTGCAAGAGTATAGAATTAATCGTAGACAATTCAGGTTTAAATTGCAAACTGATTAGCCCAAAATGATCACGAACTACGAGGAGGTAATTTCGCAAGTTGAAAATTCGAGATGGTCCAAGAAAGAGATCAACCTTTTTGTTGGAATTAGAGTAGTTTCAGTCGAGTTAGACGCCCTCACACCCACTATTTTCTCTAGTATCCTTCTATTTATGCCACTCCGGTTAGTTATCTTTCCAAAATTTTCAATTTCCTTAATCTCACTACTTTCGGTAGAAACGTGGTTTTACTAGACATTACCAAGTTAGCTTTCGATATAGAGTTATTCAATGCTAATAATACAATGATACAAATAGATACAAAAATCCATGAACCTAAATATTTACTACGTGAAAAATGACAAATTTGAACCTAAAATATCTTCAAATCGAAATAAGAAATTCGTAATCAGAGTTTTGTTCCTTCAATTATATTAAAAAAAAATCGTGGAATCTTAGGTTTTGAGATATGTAATAAGAATAAGCATTAGTATTTGACGCCCAGTCGGTAGATATTAAATTGGTACAACTCTACTCCAACGAGGAAGGGAAGAGTTAGGTTATGGTTCTGTATTCTACCTTCTCCTGCAATTTCTCATCCTGATCTTTCATTAGGCATAGAGATAATTCAAGCTCTCCTGACTCAACACAGATATTTTTATTATATAAAATTAACACGCGCAAATTCATAGATTTCTGACAAAGGAAAGACTGACTGATATGTAAACATGAGTCCTTGGATGTTTTTCTTTTAATTTTAAAAGGTCAATGGACGCATATGTAAATCTATCAGACATGACAACATTTCTGGCAAAAAAGGCTCCAAATTCGTTTGAAATCCAATGCTCATAGAACAACTCTTCTTATTAAGATGTCCAATACATTTTTCCAGCGGCAGTATTCAAAAGTGATGATGGTTGATGAAATAATTCGTTTCATGGTTGAATTTTTCCCTTTTTTCATTTACCTTTTTTAGAGGCACTCGTGGAACCTTTCTTACTCTTTCTCTGAAAAGATAAAGCAAACGTATGGTGCCTAAATTTATGTAGCAGAAAGGAAAAAAAACCATTGATATCTTATTTTCTAATTCCCAATCGACAATATTTACATGTTCAGTTTAAGAAAAGAGAACGGGGTTTTTCTTCATTTTATTTGAAATTGTGGGTGTTTTCTTGCAATATCCGAGTCAATATTCAAAATATTTATATTAGAATTAAATACCTCTGTTTACGTTTTTGAGCATATATATATATAGTCATTATCCGTTAATTTCGAAACATTACCATATTCAGAAACGTCGTGGCCTCTCTCTCCTCCTCCAACCCTCCATAACTTACAAATAATTTTTTCAACTTATAGTTCAACTTTACCTCAGCCAGGAAGGAGAAGGGAGATTATTCAATAGAGGATAGACCAAGTTGTGTTGTGCCTTCTAACACCTTACCACCTTCTGCAAATTAATTTGGGTAAGTGGCAAAACGAGTTTCAAATTTCACTGTGGGTAAGGTACATTTTATTTACACGTCTCAGCAACAGACGAAATTCAAATAAAACTCACACTTACCGGAAAATACACACTTTCGAATCTCCTTTCAGGGTCTTTCGTCATATAATAGAAGTTATTTTATTTTAATTCTTTATTCCTAAATATAATTCTGACACGTAAGTATTGTAGTGTTTATTGGTAAGTTCAAAGTGTCCCACAATTTCATGGAGAGTTCTTAGAGCATGAATCTGTACTAAATAAAAACTATATTCAGATTTAAAATATATAATCAAAGGATAGGAAACTTTAATTAATAAAACGTTATCAAAATACAATGATGGTAAACTTGTGTTTCAAACTATGAAACGTGACATGAAGTTTCTTTGTACATAGGTATATCTAACTAGCTATGAAATTTTCATATATAAGTATAGTAAACTTCACACTTTTAATAGATTGATGAATCAAAATAACGTTTGAATGAGTGATTGTTAATGGTATAGTAGAAACTTATCAAACTTTATACTCCCAAATAATTTCAGAAATGGCTTATTTATTAATCATGGTTAATCATGATATCAGGATTAATAAATATAAATAACGCTAGATATAATAAGAATCCTGAATGAAAATTTGAAAAATTATGCTAAATATTTTGTTACTTCGAGTTAACTTGTATATTTTTCGGGGGGGGAGAGGTCGTGGATTCATCTTGCCATTTATTAAGGATGTAAAAGTTCCTTTGGTAGTTATATAGAGAACCCATACTAGCAGTTAAATAATAGAGTAATGTGAGTAAATTTTAAGAGAACTTTGGAAGTATAAGAGAATTAAACCTTATAAACTTACATTATTGCAAAGTACTTCAACAAAGTATTGCCTGATTCTTTTATTAAAGTAGATTAAAAGGAAATATTTATGCCTCAAGCAATTATCTAATCGAATAAATGCATATCTGAGAAATAATAATTTCCAATATATATCATCTTATATGTGCTAAAGTTTTCCTGTCTTCTATATTTTTTGAAGATATTCCTCTCTGATATTTATTATTTCATTATTTCAGATAGCCCGACCAGAAATAGTCAACTGATTTCCCTCTCTACCATGGCAGACAGCTCCTTTTCAAACCAGTTGAAAATAAATCCTTCCTATCGGATTTCGATTTTCTTTTCTCCTAATATTTTTGTAGAGATCTAAAATGTTTTATCGTTCGAATATATAATTCATATCGGGAATTCGGAAGCCATGATAAAGCTTGATCAAGTCAAATGCAATCCTACGGCAGAGATTTAGTTCAATGGAGACAAAGAAATAATAATAATCGTAAAAGACCAAATTCCTGCGGCTACAGATTTTCGACCTAGGACTTCGTCTTTGTGATTAGTTCCTATCAGAAACAATGTACGAGGGGTTCTCGCAACCCTACTTTTAGATATATGGCGTTTGAGTCCACACGTATGCGCCGAGTGATATCGGTTCTCGGCCAGAGAGAATACAACAATTTGAGCGGTTAAGGGGAGCTACTGACACTCAAATGGGGAGAGGAGCGAAAGGCATGAGTGAAGAGAGTTCTCTTTATGTATGTTACAACTCCCATAGACAATTGCCACAACTCTGACTTTTCCATCTTTCATTCTTCTCGTGCGTACAACACATCACTCTTCTTTCTCGGAACCGATCGAATGGTTTTTTATATCCACATTACAGTGACGGGGAAAAGGTGACCATCCCCTGGATTAGGAAAGGGTATTGTCCTGATGGTTGGTGATAAAATGCCTGACTGATTTTCCTTCTGCACCTTTCCGTAACGATGGCTAGCCCTTAGTGCCTTCCCGCTTGCCAGCGAATTTTGATTCTGATTTTTAAGGTAATTTTGTATGGGGACTTGTTACAGAATAACTTGAATGAGGTCTCACTAAAATCCCAAGAATTATTTTCAATTGCCTCCCGTGTGGGTGGCAAGGGGCAGGCTATAGGCTCATACAGTCTTCCGTCCCGTGTCGTAAAAGATTACTAATCCCAGATGTGGGCCATGGCCTAGGAAGATGAGTGCTAAAAAGTTCTTGCACTAAAACGCAATGTGCAGTGGCGGTAATGGGCAGGGATGTTCACAGCCTATCTAGTGATATCGGTTAGTCCGTAAGAATGAGTCAACCCAGTTTGTGTCAAATGTGATATATATATATATATATATATATATATATATATATATATATATATATATATATATATATATATATATATATATATATATATATATATATATATATATATATATATATATATATATATATATATGATTAAAACGAGTGGATTCCAGATGCCTGCACAATGTGAGGCAAACATGAAATGGAATGAAGAGTTTGTATCGCCCGGTCTGAGTGTAGTGCAATTAGATGTAAATCGTGAAGGTAAGAATGTTTTTCTGTGTGATTGTATGACAATGATCATGATTTTTTTGAATGAGTAAGCCCAATTATTAATTGGGATCGGTTGTGAAATTGGACGTGGTTGTAGTATATGGATTCTCTAATGTTAGAAGCGAAGCTGAAATGAGTGGCTCTGAAATGATTTGCAATGAGTTGTGGGGGGAATTGAGAATGGAGTCGATTAATGTTTGTATGAAACATGAACGGACGCATAGATGTGAGTGAAGATGGAGAGAGGATATTAGGGTTCATTACCTAAATAAACGCACGAGTCAAACTCTTGCTTTCAGCACACGAATGTCCATAAATCCACAAGTTGCTAATTAACTGCAATATACTGTCGTAAATGTTTGCTAACTTTTTTAATATCTTATCAAGTTCCTATTGCCCTGGTATATATTTTTTTATTTGATTATCCATTAAATGATATATATATATATATATATATATATATATATATATATATATATATATATATATATCTTATTTTGGTGTTATTTTGAGGATAGTGCGTCCCAGGAATTTACCCAAAACTTTAACCCAGGAACCTTCAATAGGTAAGTGTATGGGAAGGGGTCATATCCTTCTTATCCCCATTTTATTTAATTATCAATATTATTCTTCATCTTGATTTTCATTATGCATTTTATTCTTTCTTGACTTCCTTATTCTACTTGGTTGGTTCTTAATCTTCGTTATCTTTCTTAAATCCATTTTCTTATTCTTGACTGAAATTCCTTATTTCTTTGAGTAGGCCCTTCAAATGCTTCTCTTCACTTTATCTTGAATTCCGTATACTTCTTGTTGGCTGGGCTGGTCCTTCTTCTTCGATTTCTTTCTTGATGTATCTTCATTTTCTTCCAATTATTGGTTTTCATTCTTGAGATTTCTTCATAAAAGTCTTTTGGACTCTTGAGTTGGATTTAAATGCCAATACTCTAGCCTCACGACCAGGCTTTAGTCCGTTGTGAGTTGGTAATTTTATCAGCTATTTATATTATCAAGTTGGAAGGAATTTTTCTCTGATACATTTTTCGCACCCCTACAAGTGTACCTTTGAATCTTAGAAAATTGGCCGTAGCTAATGCGGAGACAGCTTCAAGGTCATTTGTTTAGGTAGTGATATTCTACTTTATTATTTGTCATAACAAATAACAAGGTGTTCGGTGAGGTAAGAATTGCCTAATATTTAATAATTTACTGAATTTTTTAATCGAATGTTTGTTTCTTTGTATCCCTTAATTGAAGCTTTTTGGAAAAAGTCTATATTTACTTTTTCGTGGAAATAATTTTATTTAAATAGGTCTATCTATTTAAATACTTTTTTACACAAATAAATAAATACAGATTCGTTAAGAAGAATTTAAATTTAGCCTAGAAAACAAATTTTCATCTCAAAATAGGACTTTGCTAACATACGAATACTCACCCGTTGACGGGTCAACAAGTATTACTTTCGCCATCTTCTCGAACGACTCTTTACAAATGTTTTTCTTAAAATTTATAAAAAAATACTTAATTTTTGCATTTTCCACACCAATAAGCGCCTCGTTCGATTCACCCAAAACGTAGATTTGACCTTTTTGACTCGTGTGACTTTTCTTTGTATTCTGAGCCGTGAAAGACTCAAATCTCCTTTAAATTAAGTTAACAATTTCGGCCAAATTGTTTACTTCCAAATACTCCTTATGTTTATTTATTTAAAATCCTCGACCTTTTTTTGGTAAACGAAGAGGTTTATAGATACGCAACACCCCCGTAGGAGACCACCCCCCCCCCCACCCATCCTGGCTGCGAAAAGTGTGAAAGATTAGAAGACTCGCCCCCTCGTTGCCCTTAGTGCCCGACCTTTTCTCTTATGCCATTTAGTTCTACTTTCCTTAATCTCACAACCTTATGAGCCTATTTCAAAACCAATTTCCAATAATTCCCCCAATTTTTCCACTTTTATTTTAACTGGCATAAAGTAAGAGTATTGACTCTTGAGTTAAGGAAAGGGTTGTCATATTATTGCTTTTCCAATTGCTTGTATTCATCTAAATCCAAAGTATTTCGCTTTTCTGAGATTTTTATCGAACTGAAATTTATTTAACGTGTTTTGTATTGTTCATGGAATGATGGTACATTTCAGTTCTAATTTTCACCAACACAAGGGAGATTGAATGTGAATGTTTTTATTTTTAATTTTATTAGAAGAAACGGCTTTGATTAAAGAAAATTCAAAAGGTGGACAAATATAAAATACAACTTACCCCCGTGAATTCTTGATCAAAAATTAAGAAAATCTCTAAGCTTATTTTACCGTTCAAACAGATCTCTATTCGTATTCATGTAACTGTCTTTTAAGGGCATGCATTGTTTACAGGAATTTTAATCAATGTGGCATAAGATTATGATAAAAAGGTGGTTTGACTGTGTATAGGCAAAATTAAATAGGCTAAATTAAATTTTATATGAAAAATGAAGGATAAAAGAGTACATGATAGAGTAAAAATATATCTTTATATTTAGTGTATGCAACAGTTATGGAAACAGGGGGAAATGACTTCTTGTATATCAACATCAAAGAGTGGATGAAAAAGAAAAATTCCGATGATATCTGTCGTCGATATAGCATCAATTCATCCTTATAATTTTAGTTAATGAAAGGTAATAACATACGAAGACATCCTACCAAATGATTTTAAAATGAGCTTTGTGAAAAAGAGAGAAGTATTGGTAAGTGAGGGTGTGGGGAAGATATCTGCTCCAAGAACCATAATATACAACAATAATACAGAATTACAAACTACCAAACAACCTAGAATCCATTTGAGGGAAAGGAGTTGCTAGGAAGGTGAAGGACAGATAAAGAAATTGGTTAAGAATGTTTTATTCCATAACTTTTATTTCGGTAAGTTTATATTTTAAAACAATATAGATTCTTTTCGTAAATATATTTATTGCAACGCTTTCAAAGGTATTCCTAGGTAATCCATTTCAATTCTGTTATTTTAGAATAAAAGTAATTTTGTCTGCTATCACGATATTAAATGTTTTATTTACAAGCATAAATGGGTTATTTGCGTTTGCGTCTCGGTTATCTAACTAAAATATTGAGTCGAATTTTTATTGGTAAGCTCGTTTAGTATTTCTAAGAATTAAAGATATAGGCCACGAAGGCACCGATCACCAGAATGTATTCGTACATTCTAATTAGTAAGTTCAAGGATTAATTTGTCCTTCTGACACTGGGGGCATTCCTAGATTACAGTGTCCATTTGCATATGTAGAAACTAGAATTGCGCCGCTTACTCCAAATAAGGTGTTACAGGTACTTTTTATAAGAAAGGAATAATAGTTTGCAATTTGAAGGTAAAAGGTCTAGTTATGCATAATATGCCTCTATTCGCCTTTTTGTCGCACTACAGGGTATTCATGAGAAAATTAATGTTAGCTCAGTGAATACGCCATTGGTCTTCTAACGTCCGGGTAACGGGTTCGATTCCGGCAAGAGCGGACACAAACGTCAGCGGACGTAGAGATCTGGCTACCGATTGGTGGACGTGCTGTGCTCATCCCTGTACTACGGTGAGTAAATCTTACACTTCTCATCACACACATAGGTGGCGAACTTTCGCCCAATCTCTCTTCTGGAGATGCTCGGCAAGATCTTTGAAAAGATCATAGCAAACAGGCTAAAAGCTCAACCGAGCGAGTTAGGAGCGCACAACCCACAACAACATAAGTTTCGCCAAAAAAGGGGCACCGAAACGGCCCTAGCACTCCTAACGGAAAAAATAGCCTATTGGCGTGCGAATAAGTTATATGTAGACATTGTGTTGAGGGATGTACAGAAGGCCTTCGACAAGGTCTGGCTGGAGGGATTGCAATACAAAATTCTCAAACTCCAGCTAGATCCAGTCCTGGAAAGGATCCTTTGTGACTTTGTCATGGACAGGAGGGCATGTCTCATGATAGAAGGACACAGAGGACCCGAATTCGAACTAAAGTCAGGTGTTCCTCAGGGAAGTTGCCTGAGCCCTCTGCTTTACTTGGTCTTTACCATTGACCTTCCAAAGCCGGTGCATAGGGACAGAATGTATCTGAAGTTTGCAGATGACATCACCCAGATCGTCCCGTGCCCGGTGAGGAAAGCAAGGGGACAGGCAGCGCGAACAATAGCGGAAATTAATAACATCAACCAGTACGAGAGACGCTGGAAGATAAGAACAAACAGGGACAAATTCAAGATCGTCCCAATATGCCGCACGTTGACGGACCCCATAATCATTGAGGGGGAGGAGATACGGCTACTCCGCCGAAGGCACCGTCCTGGGCCTAAAATTCTCCGATCACGGATACGCGAGACACTACACGGAGAGGCGGAACCTGGCAAAGAGAGAAATCTCCAAGCTATACAGGTTTAGAGATCTTAGCTCGGCCAACATCAGGAAGATATACCTGATGTATGTCCGGGCTAAGCTCATCTATCCCGCAGTGGTGACTCAAGCGGCAAACAATTCCTCAATGAGAAAATTGCACAGAGTGCAAAATACAGCATCCCTACTGATAAACAAGGTCAGAAGGCAAAAACAACGCCGTCAGAGGGATCTCCATATTAGAAAGAAACTAAACCCTATCAACATCTTCACCAAGAAACTGGGAAGAAGGGTCTGGTTAACACTTACTAATGATGCCATACCAGAATTACGGGAAATAGGAGGCAGAATGAACATCCCTGCACGACTCTGTGGGAAAGTTACAAGAAGCACCCGATTCCCAAGCACCAAACACTGTACACAGGAAGACACAACAGAGCTATACACCTAACAGACACCAAATATACAACACAGTGATAACGTGAAAAACGGAAAAAACATAGAACCAAACCCTAAAACAAAGGTAAATTGCCGAGCCGAAAGCATAAAAAGGCTTGAATGCTCAACAATTTTAAACAAAATAATAAAACAACATCTGACACAAGAATAATAAGAGGAACACGCCTGCTACAAGTAAAATATAACAATACATGATAGACTACACTCAACACAATAAGTAAAATACGACAACAAAAAGGAAAAAGTCTGCGATGCCCTCCTATTAAGGCCCCCCCCAATCTTAAAATGTTTTATATATTTACCTACTTTATCTACTACTATCCAAAATCCTTCAAAGAGTGCAATATACCATTATTACATAGCTGACTGCTAAGAATTCTGTAAGTAAACTACGTTTCTCTCAGTACGTGACATTAAGCAAAGGAGGAAACCGTTGGGAAAAATTTCGCCTGACGCCTCCCTAGATTTTCTCAAGAAGTGAAATTCCCATGTGTTGTTCCCTTACCTCCATTAATCGTTAAAAGTGAATGTAGTACACAAATAAGACCACACACACAGCAAGTTTTCAGACCCCGACTCTGCTTGTCAAAGGTAAAGTGCTGAATTGGATTTTGGACATTCTATCCTTTTTCTGTATTCTTTTCTCCCACTTTATACAAATCTGACGTAATGACTAGGACAAAAAAATGACCGACGACGTGCTCAGGATTAGCCTGAGGCCTCTCCCCGAAAGGACTAAGCCCGATCGGGGGGACGTCTTCTCTGTAGTCTACGGTGAGCTCGACGTGGCTCTCGTCAGACTAATTGACACCCCCTTTGGCTATACGTCTATTTGCCAAAAGAGAAAAATGCTGAACTCCTGGCTTCGTCCAAAGCCACAGTTGTGTTCAAGACGGTCAACCTAACTCCTAAAATCCCTTCCCGAATTCAAGCCCACCGTAGTGTGGTCTGCCGCAGGCTAGACCCATGGGTGAGGCACCACACAGCCGACGAAATAGCTTCGGAAATCGAAATCAACCACAAGTGGGCCACGGTGTCAGAAATTATTAAATTCAAGGAGTAAACCCACGTGTTTAAGGTGGTGTTCCAGGAAACCACTATGGCACAGAAGGCCAAAGAGACAGGTCTCCTTCTCTTCCATATCAGGGTCTGCCCCGAGCAAATAGAAAGGGAGGAATTCACACAAGTACAGACATGCTTTAAGTGCTATAAGCACAACGAGCACACGACTAAATCCTGCCCACAAACGGTTGAGGTCTGTTCCATATGCAGCAGATCAGGCCACATCTGGTGCGAGTGCAAGAGCCTGGAGAAGAAGTGCGTGAACTGCAAAGGTAAGCACTCCGCAATGGCGATGTCTAAGAACCACAGCTAGGGGCGTTTCGATGGCGCTGCCATCGCAGTCAAGAAAGGAATCCAGTTTAGGTCTCTTCCAGATTTATACGAGTCATATTTGACAGTCGAGATCCAGACTACCCTGGGCTTACTAGTAGTGTCCACTGGGTACCAACCCCCAGGGCGGGACTATATTTCGATGCACAATTTTCTCCAACTTTGTGCACATGGGAGAACAGTCCTGTTCGGGGGAGATCTCAACGCCAGGTGATCTGAATCCCGATACACCAGAGGTCTGAATAAGAAAGGGAGGAACTTAAGGAACCTTATTGGCGGGGAATATTGTTGCCCGCATTGCACCGACTTCCCCACCTATGTCAGCGAAACCTGCGCAACAAAGCCAGATGCCATCCTGACCAGCTCGCAATTTCCCTACAAGTACTTCATACAGTCCGGCCCTCTAATCCTAAGCGACCACATATCTACCCTAATTAAGATATCCTCAAGCCACATTCAAATACCTGTGAGGATAAGAAAGTGCTTTTCTAGAACGAACTGGGAAGAGTACCGCACCCTTCTCGGTAAGTTCAGACCTCTACCACTCGAAGAAGCCACCCTGGAAGAGATCAACCAGGAACTGGCTAGCCTAACGGAGGTAATGGTTGAGGCGGACTGCGCAGCAGTACCCATTATACAAAACGCTACCAGCACCAAGATGGACTCAGGAGTTATACGACTTAACGGACGAATACAAGAGACTATTTGAAGAAATTAGACTGACCAGCACTGACAGAAACAAAAACAGACGTTTAAGGATACTAAGGACTGAGATGAAAAGACACCTAACGGAACAAGAGGACCTTTGGAACAACCTCGTAGACAAGATGGGTGAAGAAGTGTACCCCAGAACCTTTTAGAATACTCTTTCAAGACTGTAGGGTAAGCCACCTGACAGAGACATACTCCTCAAAAAAGACGATGGGACGAAAATGACCTCAATGGAAACGGAAGAAGTGTTCTGGATCTTCTATGAAGATGTGTTCTCCATCACTCCAGAGGAAAATGAACACTTTGACCAGGACTTTTAAGACTAAATCCATGACCAATTATGACCAATAGTAGACAGGACATACCCATTTAATAATACGACAGAGAAATGACTAGTGACGGTTGAAAAATAACGGAGGAGGAAATCCTATCGACGCTACGTGCCTTCAAACAGAGAGTGCCAGGTAAAACATACTTGACCAAACTAAACTGGTTGAACGCCCCTTCGTAACATCCTAGAGGGGCTGGTCAATATAATGAACGCGTGCGTAAACGTTGGCTATTTCCCGAAAGAATGGAAGCTCACCAAAATGATCTTCATTTCAAAAACCGGGAAACCGCCAGACGGCCCAGCGAGTTTCAAGCCCATTTCACTCCTAGAAGTGGCAGGCAAGGTCTCGAAAAGATCCTTGCCAACAGAATCCAGTATTTTATGGAGGAGAATAACCTCCATAACGAACATCAACTTGAATTCCGAAGGGGGAGGGGGAATGATACGGCGCTGGCTGTAATCACAGAAAAACTGGCGAAGATTGCTAGCCAGAAAAGGTACGCGGACCTGGTGCTCAGAGATGTTAAGAAGGCATTCGACAAATTATGGAGGACTGGGCTCCAGTTCAAAATACTGAGACTTGGACTAAACCCACGACTAGAAAAAATTCTATGTGACTGACAGAATAGCGTACATATAAATTTTCAACCACACGGGACCCAACTTCGAACTGACTGCAGGCGTACCGCAGGGTGGGTGCCTAAGCACCCTGCTGTATAACATCTACACCCTCGATCTACCAAATCCGATCAGGGAAGACTCGCTGTACGTCCAGTTCGCTGACGACATCACCCAGATCATGACTGCTCCCTTCAAAAGTCCCGAACTCATGGCACGAATCACCGCCAGTGAGATCGACCATGTCAGCAGGTTCGAGTGAAGATGGAAGATCGCCTCTAACACTAAAAAAAATCAAGGTGATCCAATTCTTCCGTATGAGACGGGCCGATATCGTAACAGATGACGCCCGTATTCCATACAACTCGGACGGGACAGTTCTGGGACTAAGGATAAGTCCCAGCGAGCGCTAGGGGCCGAGCTTTCTAAGCTGTTCAGATTAAAAAATCTGAACACAGCCAACAAAAGAAAGATCTACAACGCGCTCGTAAGATCCAAGCTGCTGTATCCACCGATACCTATCTGCACTAGTTGTAGGAACAAAATGAGACTCCTCCAAAGAGTACAGAACAAAGGCGTACTCTTAATCACAAATACCAGAAGGAGAGAAAGAAGGAGGCAGAGGGACCCACACTGCACGATCCAAATGACTCCAATCAATTTGGAACTACAGAGTAGAGCTCGCAAGATCTGGGAGAAAGTACCACGACTCATGACGAACGAGACCAGGCAAAGACACATAGACATTCCGCCAGAAGACAGAAACAGAAGAAGACAAGACTTCATCAGCAGCAAAGCGCAGACCGAAAGACAAGAAGAACCGCTATACACATAGGACTTTTACCACGAGAAACAATAAACGCAACAAAAATCACCCAATGGCCAGAACATTTCCATAAAAACACACAAACATACAACGAAAAGAACACGAGAGACACAGAAACGCCTATAAAGGCTCGAATACTAAAAGAAGAAACATCATAAACCACAAGAAACAAACCAATAATCACAAACAGTAAAAAACACAAAACAGAAACAACACGAATGTACACGAAAAAATACCATAAACAAAGAAAAACACAACAAAAATCAAGAAAAAGTACGTAAAAAGATCAAGAATATTAAGATAAAGCACTGAGAAACAACATCAAACTCAAACAACGCCTGTGATTCCCTATCCCTAGGGATTCCCCCCCTTCCCCTCTATCCTTTTCATCAGGGAAATTTATCCCTACCTATTTGTCTTCCCCTATTATATACATAGATACATTACGTGATTGCAGTTGCAATCTCATATGTGTGTATGTATTTTCCTTTTCACTACTTTTTATATCCAAGTCCAAGTCCACACATAGCTAATTACGGTGTAGAATTCTTGGTTATAAGCATCCGACAACTACCTGAGAACCGGTAAAGGAGGGAAAGTTTGGGGGAAGATTTTCCCAAAACGCCTCCAAAAAAATTGAAAGAGAGTACTTAAGGATGAGAGATATTACTCATTTTTTATCACCATCACCATTTTACTAATTTCATCGTTTTCTTTTAGCGGCCCCACTTAAGCAGATGACTGCTTAAGTCCCCGGCCCCGCTCCCCTGCGTGAACTGCCATCAGATGTGAGAGGGGTTTGCCATTCATGTTTCGTCCCAAATATGCCGGGCAATAGCTTGACCATAATTGGGGGTATTGGAGGAAGCTGGTTTGAAGAGTAGCCCATAGCCGATAACAATGTCAGAAACAATTCCGGACAAGAAACGGAGTGCCACCTCCGCTGATCAGCACAGCGGGGTCCCCTTCGAGGACCATAGAGGGACACACAACCGTCTCTATGGTATGTTGGGATGCGGTCGCGATTAAAACACTCTCGAGGCGCGGCGTTGTCAATAAGTCCGCCATACAATCGTACCCCTGAGAGGATCCCACCCGGATTCATCTCATCCATTTTCATCATCCACCCAAAGGCAAATCCCCTTTTTATCCAGGCGAAGGTTTATCGAGGAGAAGCCCTCTTCTCCCAAAAGTTAACATAATATTTTCATTCCAAGCAAGTAAAATAACAGATACCCATAAGCACTAATGAGTCCCGAATAAGGATAAAAGGCCAAAAACAAAAAGAAAAATGGTGCCCCTTTTCAAGATGTTCCGAGGGTCCTGCTAAGGTGTATTAGCGACCTTGACAAACCGGACAAGGGCACAGTCTACAAGACTATTCGGCAAGCTCTGTGTGGCAGTTTTGAGGCTGATTTACACACCTGCTGGATATGTCGCAGTGTGCGAGCATGAAAAAGACAGAGTCTTTAACAAAGGAAGAAGGAGTAAAACACTTAAGCGCTATCAACCTGCAACCGACCACGCCTCCACAGATACAAGCTCACAGGAGCGTGGTGTGCAGAAGGCTGGACCCATATTTCAGCCAGCACACTAAAGAAAGAATAAAGGAGGGGGTTAGAAAGTAACCAAACAAGGGGGAAAGTGGTTGAGTTTATTAAATTTAAAAATAAATGCGATAACTCGGACTACCAACATGTTTTCAAGGTTATTTTCACCGACACTAAAATGGCGTACAAGGCGAAAGAGAGAGGGATGCTACTCTTTAATGCCAAGATTAGTAGTGAACAGATCGAGCGCGAAGAATACCCCCCTGTCCAGATCTGCTTCAAATGTTATCGCCTGGAGCATCTGATGATGACAAGAAGATTTCCTAGCCCCCTAAGATGAAAGAGATAACAATGCGCAAGAACTAGAAGAAAATCAAAGAATACAAAGCTGATGAAATAAACATCAAATTCTTCAGAAAGTCTGAAAACTCCTTCCCATAAGACCCCGAGGTTAGGGAGATCATAGAAGGAGTAAAAACGGGCCTATTAAAATGGTCCTACGACTACTAGACCAAAAAGCGCTACTAGATACAGCGCTCATGGAGGCCAGAATAAAACTTTATAGGGACTCCTGCCTCGCCGTAAGCGAGGTAGAATTCAAGAAAATTCGGAAGGGAAATACACACGCGACAAAAACTTCTAAAAGAGGAAACTAATATATACAAACACACAAGCTACAGATAACACAAACATGGAAAACAATAAGAATACATTCAGAATTCTCAAAATTAACGTTAATGGATGGGAAGGAAAACACATTCCTTACGGGAACATATTTCGTAAAGTGGATCGCGACCTAATCCTTATCACCGAACCTGGCGTTAACACAAACAAGAACAGCATCAAGATACCCAACTACACTGCTATAAACAAAAAACACACACATCCGATCCGAAACAACGTAACATAGAAAACACTTCCAAGCCCAGATAAATCATTTGTAGCAGTAGCAATACCTACTCTGGTTGGAAACCTAACCGTGGTGGCTGCGTATCAACCTCCACGATGAGATTACTTGCCGATCATTAACTTTTACAGCCTCTACGGCCGTGGGAAACTTACATTGCTTAGGGGTGATCTTAAAGCCAGATGCCATGCATCAGGCTGCGGAAGCACCGACCAAAGGGGAAGAAACCTGGAGCTGTTACTCGAAAGAGACAGACTTCAGAGGGCCGGGACAGATTTCCCGACCTTCTTAACGCAACTTTCGTCAACAAAGCCGAACATCGTGTTGACATCCACGAACTTTCCCTTCAATATAGTCAATTTGCCCGGACCAGTTGTACCGAGCGACCATATCCCAATTCTCACCATTATCTCGCTTGCCCCAATACTCAAGCCCATTACACTTAGGAAAAGTTCCGCGAAAGCTGACTGGGGGCTATATAGAGAGATACTCAGTACATACCAACCAACTGACCTGGGAGACGCTAACCTAGAGGAGATTAACAAGATCACAAATCTCCTCATTCAAGCCGACGAGAGATCTGTTCCTAGAATCTCCTCTAAAATGCTCCCACAACCTGAGTGGATGGACGAGATGAGAGAAATCGCCCGAGAACATAGAAAAATCTATGATGAGATCGGCAGGAGAGGAACCAATAGGGAAAGAACAGCCAGAATGAGGCATCCAGGCGTGGAACTGAAAGACATTATAATTGCAAAACAAAGAACAATCTGGAATGACATCATTGGGAGGCTGGACAGGGAGAGCAATCCTGTAAAATTTTGGAATAACATCCGAGGAATTAGGGGATTGCCTCCCAGACCCAGTACCCAAATCAAAGATGGGGACGACATCATAGAGGACCCAGAGTCTCTCGAAAGAAAATTTAGAGCACACTGACAAGAGATTTTCGCTATATCACCTGAGGAGAACGACGACTTCGACCAGGACTTCTAAGACCAATTACTCGACGTCCTCGACACAGTGATACATAGAACCCACCCCCCATCAGCAAGTATTTCGGGAAAGACTGATGGTTGAACACGGATGCCCAATAACTGTTCAAGAGATCTTGAACACATTATAAGGTCCTTCAAGCAGGGGCTCCAGGCTGGTCTGGGATTAAGAAGAACAACCTCGTAAATGCCGCAAGGCAAATTATTCAGGGCTTGGCAAACACAACGAACGCTGCCCTGAATACAAGCTACTTCCCTGACGAATACAAGATGGCCAAAATCATCCATTCCGAAGGGAAACAAGCCCCCGGACCAGGTGGAAAACTATCGTCCGATCTCTCTTTTTAAGATACAGGGAAAAATCTTTGAAAAGATATTAGCAAACAGGCTACAAGCTCAACTGAGTGAGTTAGGAGCGCATAACCCCCCTACAGCATGGGTTCCGCCCAAAAGGGGCACATACACCGCCCTGGCGCTGCTAACGGAAAAAGTAGCATACTCCCAAGCGAATGTGTTCTATGTAGACATTGTGCTGAGGGACATGCAAAAGGCCGCTAATAAGGTCTGACTGGAAGGACTTCAATACAAGATCCTGAACCTCCAGCTAGACCCAATCATGGAAAGGATCCTCTGTGCCCTCTTCATGGACAAAAGGGCATGTCTCATGATAGAAGGATACAGAGCCCACGAATTCGAATTAAAGGTGGGTGTTCCTCAGGGTAGCTGCCTGAGTCCTCTGCTTTATTTGGTCTTCAAAATCGACCTTTCAACTCCGGTAAACAGAAACTCGATGTATCTGCAATTCGCAGATGACGTCACTAAAATTGTCCCATGCCTGGGGAGGAAAGCGAGGGCGAAGGCGGCTCGCACAATAGCGGAAATCGACAACATCAACCAATTCGAGAGACGATGGAAAATCAGGACCAACAGGGACAAATTCAAAATCGTCCCGTTATGCCACGAGTCTACATGGCCTATCATCATAGATGGGAGAGGATACGGCGACTCTGCCGAAGGCACCGTCTTGGGTCTTAAAATCACCGACCATGGATACTCGAGACACCACATGGAGAGGCAGAACCTGGCAAGGAGAGAAATCTCCAAGCTTTACAGGTTTAGAGATCTTAGCTCGGCCAACATCAGAAAAATATATCTGATGTGTTTCCGGGCTATGCTGATCTACCCCGCAGTATTCTCCCAAGCGGCAAATATAACCTCGAAGAAAAGGCTCCAACGTGGGCAGAACACTGCCTCTTTGCTAATCAATAAAGTAAGAAGGCGTGTTAACTTAGGCTAAGAGATTGGCACAGGAGTAAACATTTGGAGCCCATCAATGTCGTCAACCAGAAACTGCTTTAAAAGATCTGGTCCACTCTTACGAATGGTGTCATTCCAGAACTACAGGGAACAGACGGCAGGCTTAATATACCTGCAAGGCTAAGGGCGAAAGTCTCACTCCGAAGTCGATTCCCGAGCACAAAACTATGTACCCAAGAAGTAATCACACCACTATACACATAGAAATAACACAATACAACACATTAAAAACGCTGCAGTAAAACACAAAAAATTAGAACAGCAAACAATACAACTAACACTAAACAAATAATACAAGGGGAATTGTCTGCATACAAAGCTATGAAAAGCTTGAATGCTAAATATTTTTTCCATCCAAAATTAGGACAACAAATCATAAGGAAGAAACAATAAGAAGAACACTAAAGAACGCAGAAAGGAACATAAACAGAAGATAAAAAGCATAAACTAACAAAACTAAAAAAGGCAAATTAAACAGAAAATAAAAATAAAGTGATGCCCTCCCTACTAGGGCAAAATACCCTGTCGTAGAATTGCTCATAGTCTGGTCCAATAATTATTCTAGTCCTTGATCTGGACACACCGCTTTTGTTCAAGTCGATGGTATTGACCCTATGAATCAATCTACGATCATATATATATATATATATATATATATATATATATATATATATATATAGGTAGGCTTTAATTCCTACTGAACGTGCGAAGGCTGGTTAGAGGCGGGTTGTGCCGCAGCCAGGATTCTCACTATAAATGTCGCACTTGTTACTGGGGGGAGGTTTGTGATTGTTGAATTCTAAGAGTGCATAATACAGGTTGAATAAATTAGTCGAAGGGATTCTTAATTAAAGTCTTGCCAAGGGTGCGTCAAAAGGGAGTAGCCACAAATAAACACACGTACAAAAAATAAACTTTATTTTACACAAATATAATAATTAGCAATAGTTAAACGGGCAAAATTAAGGATTAAATATTAAACACTGACGTTAAGCGTCTAGATTTATAATGACTCAATTGGAGCATCAATCACTGTTAATTAAATAGGTAATTTAATAATAGAGGTACACTGGGTTTACACATTACCATGAATTCCAATAAATTGGAGAGATGACTACTCAGGTCCAGACAGGCTGGTTCAGGTGTCCTTAACACGAGTTCTCGGGGAGAGGGGGGAAAGACGACGGGTTCGGGGCTGCTGACTGCAGTTCCGGTTAGTTTACTCCTAACTGGATGTGACACTAACAAATAATAACTTTCAGTAACTATCTTGATGTTCCTTTTCTTTCTCAAGTTAAGTTGAGCAACAGAGCGTATTCTTCTAGTCACAGACTCTGCGGGGTGGGATTTACCTTAGGAACACTTTGAGACAGCGACCAAGTTGTCTCGGCGGCGCGTTGACAGTCGATACGTTACGGCAACGACTCTCGTTCAACGTGAGGGTTACGCGTTACGCGGGTAAGTTTGGGACACTGCTGTAGAGGGGTGAACGGTGATGTTATTTATAATACGGATTGTGGGAAATCAAGAGAGAGATTCCATTCACGACAATTCGCTTATCGCAGCGCCTTCTGGACAATCTCCATGGTATTATAAAGAAGGCAAATAGAATTTAGGCTTCTCTGTGATATAGGCCTTTTTTCGTCAGACTTCCTGTTTCCAGTTGGGGGAAGGGGGGGAGGGAGAAGACGAAGCTCAACTCAAACGACAAATTTCATGCGTTTCCACGATTTTCTGGCGGCATGCAAGTATAAACGTTCCATACCATCACACGCATACCTATTTCGTGAAACATTATTTCGCCATGAAATAAGGAATAATGTGAAAATTAACTTCACCAGCGAAATTTGTAATTATCTTCCTCGACTTGAACAATTGAGTCGGTAATTTTATCAAAACTGTTTGGAGTTTACTTTAGTATCTACTGGCTACAAAATACTAATGCTACGTCAGTTTCTCTAATTTACATATACAAAACAAAAAAAAACACATACGGAGTACAGGCAAGAAATAATTATTAATACAAAGAGATACACACAAAAAAAATAAATAATTGACTATTAATCGTTATCTGAAATTGGTTTTCTCGAAAGGCTATCTGCGAGTACATTGTCAGACCCTTTTAGATACCTGATTTCATAACAGTACTCCGCTAGCAATAATGAACAGCGCATTAGCCTGCCGTTTCGGTTTTTACAAGTTTTTAAGTAGGGTAATGTTCTATGATCAGTCTCTATAAGGAATGGACGACCTACCAGATACATTCTAAATTTTGTAATCCCCAAAACAATCACTAGAGCTTCCAGTTCTACCGTAGCGTATCCCCTTTCGCGAGCCGTCAGTCGGTGACTTGCATAGCTTATAGGAGCGGGTTCTTGGTACTCGTTGTATTGGAGTAATACGCAGCCAATACCCAGTTGGGAGGCATCTGTCCTTACGCCAAATTTCTTTTGAGGGTTCGGCAGTTTTAAGATTGGGGCGGAGACTTGCTTCTCTTTGAGCTCTTCAAATTACGCTTCGGCGTCGGGGTTCCACTGGAGGAGGTCCGGGAGTTTCTTTTTTAGCAGATCGTTTAGGGGAGCTGCTACAGAAGCGAATTGGGGTACGAAGCAGCGGTAAAATGAAGTAGCACCGAGGAAAGACCGTAAATGCTTCTTGGTGCGCGGTAGGGGCATATTTACAATAGCCTTTACCTTCTCTTTCTGTGGGGCCAGATGACTTTCGCCTATTTTAAATCCAAGGTATTCTATGGATTTATAAGAAAAATAGCATTTTGAGGATTTAGTAGTTAAGCCATGATGCTCTAAGCGTTCTAAAAGTGGGCGGAGAGACAAGATATGGTCGTTCCATGGACGTGTAGCCACATACACGTTATCAAAACAAAAAGAAACGTTTTTTAAGCCGTCTATTACCCGGCGCATTATGCGGTTGTAGCTACTGCAGGCAGTGACTAGGCCAAAAGAAAGACGAGTCAATTCCATTAAACCTTTGTCTGTAGGAAAGGCTGTTAGTTTCCTCGCTGATGCCCTTTAGGGGTATCTGATAATAGGCCTTACATAGGTCTATCTCAGTGATGTAGGCGGCTCCTTCGAAGAGATGTAAATTTTGTTCAATTAGGGGGAGAGGCTCGGCATCAAACACGGTGACGGTGTTTAACTTCTGAAAATCGACGCACATCCTAGAGGACTGGTCCGGCTTGCGGAGCATGACAATTGGGGAACAGTAGTCGGACGTAGATGGCTCGATAATCCCTAATTGCAAAAGATTGTCGACTTCCTCATTGTAGAGAAATGGCTACATTAGGCATCCTGGAGGAGTATAGGTACATTAAAGCCCTCCCCCCCTCATGAGGAGAAGCGTGGGAAAGGTAGCCGGCGAATAACCATAACTGCTTACCCGGTTTGATCTGCCCGCCGCTGTGGGCAGTTGGAGCTAACATTTGTTTTAAGGCGACCACATAAGGTCCTTAAACGACGCTCTAACGATCAAATTACCCGCGAGACCCATAAACCCGTGGTTATGGAAAAAAAGCGGTGCGAGTCAAAAGGCACGCCAAGTAGCGGTGCGGTTGCGAGCCTCTAATTAGCGAGCTGACTTGGGCACCCCAGTGCCACCTCAGGAATTCTCGCTCTTCCCAAATGATAACTCACCATTTGCGTCTTCCCCCCCCCCCCCTCTCTTGCCTCTGTGGCCTGGTCACTTCCCCCTTTAGATTGGGTGGCAATCCGCCTATAAATAAGCCCCGCAAAGAAAGAGAGAGGATTATCAGAAGTCGATACGCCAGAGAAGGATTAGTTCGTGAAGATCGATTCTTCAGCCAGACAAGAAGATTAGAAGTCGATACGCTAGAAGAAGGGTTAGTTCGTGAAGATCGATCCTTCAGCCATAGAAGACTATTTCCGTGAGAAACGATAGGATCAGATTGAGAAAATCGATCCCCCCTTTCCGGGCCGTATTAACCTAAATAGTCAAGCTTTATATCGGTGCCATACCGAAAAATGCTTTACAGACTGCGAAGAAGTCTGACTGAAGAAAAGCAAAGCGGCTCTCTCTCTCGAGTGACTCTCACATCTCAAGCTCCGTACGAGTGAGAGGAGAAGAATCAGCCCCAACGAGCTCCCGTTCTTTAATTACGTTGAAGAAGCAGCCCCCGTCACAGGCGACAAGCTATCCCTCCTCGACGAAATTTCAACCAGCGGCCACAACACTTCAAAGCGAGAGATAAGTCCTCCAGCGACATCCGGCAATACCTAATACCTTCTGCCATGTAAGTTAAAAAGAAAATTTATATTCATATTGTGATAGTAAAAGTTTATTACGTCTCACGTTTTAAAGGGGAGTAAAAACCATTGTTCTTGAACCTAGGTCATATGTGCTAGTAGACGAGAGTACGTTAATTTAATGTTTAACGCTAATCAAATAGAGTCGCGATAAAAATACTAATCGGCAATTGGTATGTTTACGGGAAGCCTATTTGTATATTTTTTGTCATTGTATCCGTGCGAAAGATCTTAGAAGCCAAAGATAGGAATGTATTAACTGTTGTTTTTTTATAGTTAAGTGTTTCATTTAAAATACATGTCTATTTTGGTAGATATCTGGTGTTTTATCTTATCATTATGTTTTTTAATAGCTCTTCCTTAAGAACAAAAATACTGAATTAGCACTCTTAGAACAAAGCCTACTTCTTTATAGAAGTAACTCACGCACTACAAAGCATACCACTACTAAAAGGGTGTCAAATAGTATAGTGATCAAAACCAAGGGTCATTCTACGACATATTATTAAAGTGGTGTCAGGTCTATAGGTTTTATATTAGGAAGAACCCAGCAGTGTCTATTTAAGGAAGAGCTAACACGTAAAAGGAATACCAGGAATAATAGAATATTTGACGAGAGGAAAATTGGTAAAGTTAGAGGTGGAAACAATTTAAAGGTAATTGTTAGGCCAAGTGGTAAGTTTCGGTGGTGGAATAGGTCATGCTTGATTTACAACAAGGTAGATGACTGACATAAGCGCGAAGGCATTGTTTGACCTTTATCGGAAGCAAGGTGAAAGCCTCGGACTGGAAGGAGCCGATCTGAGCTCGTTTCTTCAGGAGAAAGAGAGAAACGAAAGAGAAGAAAGAAGAGAGAAACCTAAAATAAAAATGGAAGCTGATGAAAGAAGAGAAAAGACGAAAATGGAAGCTGATGAAAGAGAGAAGATAAGGGCCCACGAAAGAGCTCTTAGCAAAGACCAGTTAGAGGTGCAGTCAGTTTCACCCAGAACAGGAGTGTCACGAGCGGCTAGCATGAAACTCCCGGAGTACAGGGACGAAGAAGTTTATGTTCATATCTCTCCCATTTTGCTAAAAAAAAATATTTGAAGTCAATAATTGGGACCTAGATGAAGATGAGGTCGCCAGACTGTTACCGCTACTCAATCGTAGGATGAAAGAGATATTCGTATCTTTACCCTCAGAAGCGACTGTGGACTATTCCACTCTCAAAGCCAAACTTCTCTCAGCAACAAACCTTAACCCGGAAGAATATAGGAGGAAGTTCAGGCATGCTCGTATAAGACCTGGACAAACATACAAACATTTTGGCTTTGAGCTTCTTTGAAGCCTACAGTTTTGGATGGAGTCAGAAGGGGTAGAAAACGAAGTCGCTGCGGTCGTCGACTTCATGCTTAGAGATCATTTACTAAGTACACTACCCCAGGAAATCCATGGATTCGTTAAGGACCGAAAAGCTTCTACCTTTAACGAGTGTCTGGACGAGGCTGACCTCCACGCGGTAAATCATCGTTTATATCCGAGGGAGTACAAGAAAGAGAAGGCTCCCTCCCCAAAGAAAAATGGGCCACCACCCAGGCATTTACAGAAGAAGCCCTTTAAGTTCTCAGCAGCAAAAGGAACCTATAAGCCAAATTTTGGAGGAAAAAAAATAAAAAAGAAGTTAGGATTCCACAAGGATCATACCCTAATACCTGCACGTATCCCAGGAAGCCCATCACTTGTTATGCCTGTGGGATAATAGGTCACCTGAGTTTCCAGTGCCCACAGAACTCCCGACTGAGGGTGACCTCGAGACAACAGGTGCAAAACCTGACTGCTGCGATCCCAGCAGGACAAGCTGATTCGTCCTACGTCCCCGCGCCAACATCCGAAGGGCCCCAGCAACAGGTTACCTTTATATTAAGCAAAAGTTCGCCAGGCGGCCTACAATTTGAAGAGGGCACTGTTAATGGGTGTCGAGTATCCCCTTTAGTCAGAGACACCGGATGTACGTGCATAGTGGTATCCGACAAGTTGCTGCCCCCAGTAAGCCCTAACCATAAAGAATTCGCAATCGTCCACGACTTTTTAGGACGCGACAATCGATTCCCCGTTGTGAGATGTCATATACAATGCAGATATTTCACCGGTTGGACGGACGTGGTAGTAGCCCCAATTAAGTTCTGCGCAGTACTAATCGGACAAAACCCCCTAATTTCCCAGCAAGAAGTGGCCTAACAAGTAGTCACCCGGGCACAAGAAGCCCAGAGGAAAGAGCAACCTGCTAAGTTGACCCTGAGGATTACCCTCGAAGACAATGGGTTAAAATCGACTTCCTTCGCCATTGCTCAGAAGGAATGTCCCACTCTTAAACTTTTATGGGAGAAAGCTATTAAAGGTGAAACTCTTCAAGTGAAAGTAAAGAAGCCTATCTAGTATATCGTAGAAGACTCACTTCTCTACCGTACTATCCGTGATGAGGATAAGGAGAACAAGAAAGCACTGTGTGTACCTCAAGAATACACGCAAAGAATTTTAAAAACCGCGCATGGGGGAATATTAGCCGGACACTTTGGGTACAACAAAATGGCGCAGCAGATATTCCGACACTTTTATTGGCTCCAGGCCGCCAGGGAAATTGTGGCCTATTGCCGATCATGAGACGAGTGTCAGAAAGATCTCTCCAGAGGACGGGTCCCTCCGCACCCTTACATAAGGTGCCCGTTATAACCGAACCATTCTTTTGAGTGGCTATTGATTTGGTGGGACCAATTCACGCCCCTTCAAGTGGAGGACACTCCTACATCCTCACCCTAGTAGATTGTGCCATCCGGTTCCCAGATGCCGTGGCACTACGGAAGATTGATACTATTTCCTGCGCGGAAGCATTAATTTCAATATTTGCACGAGTAGGCCTGCCTAAAGAAATTCTATCGGATAGAGGGCGCCAATTCACCTCAGAATTAATGGAGTATTTTAATAAACTACTGCCAGTCGATTACTTGATAGATACCCCAACAGGGCGAAGAACCTATCCCATAAACATGATAAAAAAATATCACCGCCGCGCGTGCATAAAGAATATTACCCTTCTAGACGGAGAAGAACCGATGGATGCCGTTTACCGGGTACGCCCCTGCAAGTCATACACACCGTGTGTGTGGAACAAGACGAGGAATACGAACTTCCATCGCTCTCACCTACCCCGGAAGACCCTCGGTTGGATTTAAAGATAAATCTTCACTTAGAGATTCAACAGAGAGCGGAAATGTTGAACTTGCTCATGGAATTCCCAGAAGTCATTTCTGAAACCCCCGGATGTGCCAAGGATTTCATCCATGAAATAAAACTAAAAACTAATTCAGTGGGGCGAAGCAAGCCATATCATTTACCGATCCACCTACGAGAAGCCTTCAATAAGGAAGTCCGGAATTTATTAAAATTGGGAATTTTAGAGCCATCGGAGTCCGATTATTGCTCTCCCATAGTAATGGTTAAGAAACCTGATCAATCATTTCGGATGTGCGTGGACTTCCGAAAATTGAATTCAGTGACCGTTTTCGACGCCGAGCCCATCCCGCTAATAGATCAAAATCTCCATTTATTTGAAGACGCTAAATACATCACCGAATTGGATTTGTGTAAAGCGCACTATCAAATACCTCTCGCTAAGGAGTCCAAAAAACTGACGGCTTTTGCGACTGAGAGAGGTCTGTTACAGTTTACCAGGCTACCCTTGGGACTACTTACAGCCGGTTTCAATTATAATAGAATGATGAGGCGAATTATCGCTGGCCTAAGTAAAGTGTCGTTTTACTTCGACAACGGGTACGTAGCTACCCGTACATGGGAGTCACACTTACACGCCTTACGCTTATTGCTGGAGAAATTGAAGGAGCAAGGTCTAACCGCCGGGCCGACCAAGTGTTATTTTGCCTACGAATCCATTGACTACCTGGGATTCAAAATAGGACAAAAACACTTGACTACCCAGCAAGAAAAAGTGGACGCCATAGTCAAGATGCCCCGCCTGAAAACAAAGAAACAACTCCGATCGTTTATAGGAGCCGCCTCGTTCTATAGGCGTTTTGTGCCCACTTTGCGTCCATTGCGGCCCCACTAAATAAATTGTTAAAAAACACAGCGTCAGCCCCTGTCACGTGGAACCCCCATGCAATAACTTAGTTCGAGGTTCTAAAAGAAAAACTCGTAACTGCGCCCATTCTTCGCTTACCAAATCCCAACAAGATCTTCGGCATTCGCACGGACGCTAGTCGGGACGGGTTAAGCGGAGTATTGCTTCAATACGAAGACGACGAAACAGCCTATCCCATAGCTTATCTCAGTAGGAAACTTTTGAGTAGAGAAAAAGCCTACGCCACAATCGAGATCGAAGCTTTGGCCATAATATGGTCCATAGGTAAATTGAAATATTATCTAATAGGGCGCGAGTTTAAGTTGGAATGCGACCATAAACTGTTGTCATACTTAAGTAAAAATAAGAGTAAGAATGAAAGACTCCTGAGATGAAGTTTACTTTTGATGGAGTACCAGTACCTTATTCACTATATAAAAGGGTCCAACAATTGTATGGCCGACTCGTTAAGTCGGAACCATTTCGACGATTAAGGAGCAGCCCAACTATTGTATTATAGCAAATTTAAGTGTAAATCAGTAGAATTGTAATTAAGTAGGGGCGAGTAACCCCCTAGTGGTAGGTTGGAAGATCCTAAGTTGGCACAGTAATATAGGAATTAATGTAAGGTCAGGTGAAATGTTATCGAGGCATTCCCGAGTGAACTAGAATTTATTGTATAATATAATGTTCCGTAAGTTACCCATGTATATTATTGTAAGCGTCGGATTGGAGTAACCCTCCCCCGTTAATTTCTTTATGAGGGAGGTAAATGTAGAGAAATGGCTACATTAAGCATCCTGAAGGAGTATAGGTACATTAAAGCCCTTCCCCCCTCATGAGGAGAAGCGTGGGAAAGGTAGCCGGCGAATAACCATAACTGCTTACCCGGTTTGATCTGCCCGCCGCTGTGGGCAGTTGGAGCTAACATTTGTTTTAAGGCGACCACATAAGGTCCTTAAACGACGCTCTAACGATCAAATTACCTTCGAAACCCATAAACCCGTGGTTATGGAAAAAAGCGGTGCGAGTCAAAAGGCACGCCAAGTAGCTGTGCGGTTGCAAGCCTCTAATTAGCGAGCTGACTTGGTCACCCCAGTGCCACCTCAGCAATTCTCGCTCTCGCCAGATGCTAACTTACCATTTGCGTCTTCCCCCCCCCCCCCCTCTCTTGCCTCTGTGGCCTGGTCACTTCCCCCTTTAGATTGGGTGGCAATCCGCCTATAAATAAGCCCCGCAAAGAAAGAGAGAGGATTATCAGAAGTTGATACGCCATAGAAGGATTAGTTCGTGAAGATCGATCCCTCAGCCAGATAAGAAGATTAGAAGTCGATACGCCAGAAGAAAGGTTAGTTCGTGAAGATCGATCCTTCAGCCATAGAAGACTATTTCCGTGAGAAACGATAGGATCAGATTAAGAAAATCGATCCCCCCTTTCCGGGCCGTATTAACCTAAATAGTCAAGCTTTATATCAGTGCCATACCGAAGAATCCTTTACAGACTGCGAAGAAGTCTGACTGAAGAAAAGCCAAGCAGCTCCCCCTCGAGTTACTCTCACATCTCAAGCTCCGTAAGAGTGAGAGGAGAAGAATCAGCCCCAACGAGCTCCCGTTCTTTAATTACGTTGAAGAATCAGCCCCCGTCACAGGCGACAAGCTATCCCTCCTCGACGAAAATTCAACCAGCGGCCACAACACTTTAAATCGAGAGATAAGTCCTCAAGCGACATCCGGCAATACCTAATACTTTCTGTCATGTAAGTTAAAAAAAACATTTATATTCATATTGCGATAGTAGAAGTTTAGTACGTCTCACGTTTTAAAGAGGAGTAAAAACCATTGTTCTTGAACCTAGGTCATATGTGCTAGTAGACGAGAGTACGTTAATTTAATGTTTAACGCTAATCAAATAGAGTCACGATAAAAATACTAATCGGCAATTGGTATGTTTACGGGAAGCCTATTTGTATATTTTTTGTCATTGTATCCGTGCGAAAGATCTTAGAAGCCAAAGATAGGAATGTATTAACTGTTGTTTTTTTATAGTTAAGTGTTTCATTTAAAATACATGTTTATTTTGGTAGATATCTGGTGTTTCCTCTTATTCTTATGTGTTTAAAATAGCTCTTTCTTAAGAACAAAACTACTGAATTAGCACTCTTAGAACAAAGCCTACTCCATCATAGAAGTAACTCACGCACCACAAAGCATACCGCTACTAAAAGGGTGTCAAAGAGTATAGTGATCAAAACCAAGGGTCATTCTACGACACTCTTTTAACGCGTCTCTTAGGTGCACCGGTACGGGACAGGGCTTACATAGCACAGTTTCGAGCGTAGTGAGGGCGATATCATGTTCGAACTGAGTCGAATATCCTGGTGACTCGAAAATGCCGTCACTAAATTCTTCCAAAAGCGTCATCATTTGGTGCCTTTGGGCAGGGGTGAGGTCGGAGTTTACATCCAACTTGGGGAAAGGTTCTTTTGTGGGGGGCAGCTTGGACGGGAAGATGGGGAGGGAACAATCTTAGCTTGACTTTACGTAAATCGAATTAACAATATTCAGGGGGTTGTTTGGGTGGACGGCGTCAATTACCCTTTCTTCGTCGAAGGCGACCATATTGTTTATACAGGCCCGTCTATGATACTTTTTTAGCATGTTTATGTGATATAACTTATCACCTGCGGGTGTCTCTATAACGTAATCGACCGATCCGTGGGTTTTCTGAACGGGGTAGGGGCCTTTCCATTGGGAGAGAAGTTTATGGGAATCCGAGGAGAGTAAGAGTAGAACTTCATCTCCGGGCTTCAGTTTTCTGTGTTTGGCCTTTAGATCAAAGTATGTCCGATACTTTTCCATATTAATTTTGGAATTTCTGACTGCTATGTCAGAACACCTTTTTAATCTTTCCCTTAGTTCGAGGAAGAAGGAATGTGTTCCTTAATTTTGGACACATACGGGAATTTGTCCATAACTCCTTCAAAATACTGAGGGGCACCCGCTCGTTTCTCCCGTACAGGAGCTCAAATGGACAAAATCCGATGGTCCTATGGGGAATTTCGCGGCATGCGAATAACGCAACTGGCAAATATCAGTGCCATTCTTGGGGTTGTTCCATGCAAAGCTTCTTGAGGACGCTTTTCAAGGTCGCATTGAAATTTTCGCACATGCCGTTCGCGCTCGGATGGAACGAGGTGGTAAAAATAGGTTTGATTTGGAGCAGGGTGTTCACGTGTTCCATGAGCTCAAAGGGTAAACTGGCGGCCTCTATCCGACAAGATTTCTTTGGGCAATCCTACTCTATAAAAAATGGAAATAAGGGCTTCAGAGCAAGAGATACTATCGATCCTTTTTAGAGCGACAGCGTCTGGAAATTGGGTAGCGCAGTCTATCTATGTTAGTACATGCGTATGACCTTCGGCGGAAGGGATGTGAATTGGTCCGATGAGGTCGATGGCGACTCTCGAGAAGGGCTCCGAAATGACTTGGGTTCTTTGCAGGGGAGCTGGGGCTATTCGACCTTTTGCAGTGGTTTTCTGGCACAAATCGCACGTTTTGCAGAATTCTGCAATATTTTTGGCTGCACCGGGCAAAAAAAAGTATTTAATTACTCGCTGAGAAGTCTTGTTATGACCGAAATGACCGGCCATGGGACTTTCATGTGCTACTCGCAGGATTTGGTCTACATGTGTGGGCGGAATACATATGACAAATAGTAACAAATAGTAACTTCCAGTAACTATCTGGATGTTCCTTTTCTTTCTCAAGTTACGTTGAGCAACAGAGCTTATTCTTCTATTGACAGACTCTGCGGGGTGGGATTTACTTAAGGAACGCTTTGAAATAGCGACCAAGTTGTCCCGGCGGCGCGTTGAAAGTCGATACGTTACGGCAACGACTCTCGTTCAACGTGAGGGTTACGCGTTACGCGAGTAGGTTTGGGACACTGCTGTAGAGGGATGAACGGCGATGTTATTTTTACCGCAGATTGTTGGAAATCAAGAGAGAGATTCCATTCACGACAATTTGCTTATCGCAGTGCCTTCTGTACAATCTCCATGGTATCATAAAGAAGGCAAATAGAATTTAGGCTTCTCTGTGATATAGGCCTTCTTTTGTCAGACTTCCTGTCGCCAGTTGGGGAAAGGGTGGGTGGGGGGGGAGTAGAGAGGACGAAGGTCAACTCAAACGACAAATTTCTTTCATTCTCACGATTGTCTGGTGGCATGCGAGTATGTACGTTCTATATCCTTACATACCCCCTCCCCATCTTCAATTTTCACCTACTATATCTTTCACTATCCTATCTTCTACTAAAACTGAGTATATCATCATGATCACATAGCTAATTAAAACACTGCTTTCTTTCCTCTCCTGTCTTGGCAGCACAATGCACACACTCTGCTCCAAGGAACCCTGCCGATGAGTATCTATATCCACGTACCTCTGCACTGGTACGCCTTTTGGCATCAAAAACATGATACTTCATGGCACTTCTCACCAAAGAGGAGTGGCCTCTGGTAACCTCGGATCTCTATCAATTTCTATACTTACCTTTCTGTTTATTTCACTATCCGATCGGGATCTGCCATGGCCAAGATGAAGAACCTGTACTACTACCACTACTAAGTAAACTAAGTTTACTCCAGATTAAGAAACCTAAATTCTATTCCATGTTGACTGTGTTTAAAGTCTGACCCCCCACGCATAACTTACTCTCTTCAAAGTTCATCAGCACTTATGTGTGTGTGTGTGTGTGTGTGTTTGTGTGCATTATGTTATAATTGTATGCAACATTTTAGAAATTAAAATGTTTCCTCGCATTCACAAAGTGTAATGTTAGAAGCAAGATGATTTTCTCTAGTTAGGTAGATATTCGGGTGTATTATTGCATCAAATTCTTTTAGCAAATCTCTCTTACTTAACTCAGTATGTCTCCTGGTTTCTATTATAGAAACTTCATTATTATTATTATGAAAATAGACGAGGCCGCCGTAATATTTCAAACGGACTTTATTAACAGCGCAACGTGAAACTTTAAAGTTAAAATGCATAGATAAAAAACACCAAACCAGAATAAAAGCAACCTTCCCAAAACTTTGTAAGACATTAATAAAATATAAAGTTACTATAATGTAAAGAATTTAAGGTATGAGCTAGAACAAAGGCAGGAGCTCAGAACCGATTATGAAGCATATTGGAGCACCTATCAAAATCGGCGGCTAAACTAGTTTTAAAGCGACTTGTAAACTTTCAAGGCAGGAAGTTGCTGGATGCAGTGAATATACCGAAGATAAATTTGACAGCTAAAAGGGAGAAGAAGTAAACTATTCTTGCCCTAGAGACTATGTACAGGAGAAATACGAAACTAGCACATGCTTAGGAACAAAAATGAAACTAAACCACGCAACGCACCCATAGTTGAACATAGACTAAACGAGAAAAGAGTACAATTTACAAATGTTTTGCATATCACTATCCTAGAAGTATGAGAAGGCATTTTAAAAGATCTATAGCCCACCAAGTTGGAAACACCAAGAGAGTCTGATGAGATCAAATACGAGGCATATGATGCATACTCTATCGACAACTTTGGTAAGAATAAAGATGGAGGGTGATTATAAGCACCCCATACTCTGCAGAAGTGAATATTCTTGGTCTTGGTAAAGAAAAATCTAAATCACTTCTATAACTTTCGGGATATGATTGCTCTCAATCGCCCTATCTGAAGGCGTCAGACAGCCAAAGGCACCAGGACGAACAGATAAGATAAAGTTCGTCAACAAATAATGTTTCTTACATGCTTTTAAAGAGAGAATAAACTAAGCAAATTATGCTGATGCATTGGAAACGACATTTTAAACGCTAACATATACTGACCGCATCCTCTTGGAAATGAAGTTTAAAATTCGATGAGCAAACTCTAATACATGCAAATCCATGTAAAACCTTCGCGAGCCCCAATTATATAACTGACATATACTGCCACACCACTATAGGCCATTCGCGATATCAGAAAATACGTACAATACCTGTTTTTCTGAAACTAAGTCTCTTCGTACACTTCTCTCCAGCATAAGCAAAAGGTTCAGCATTGACACTTTGTTTCAGATGAAAGCTCGAATAAAGAGGTGTCATTAGGATTTGGGATTTTAAATACCAAAATAATCTCTTAAGTTTGCCAATGCGACACGTGAGGGGAATCTGTCAGATATGTGTGGTCATAGACCTCACGGGATTAGAGAAAGCAGAATGATAGCCGTCTACCAGTTCAAGGAATGCATTGCCTGGCCCCAAATCTAGTTGAAGACATCTGACAAAAGGAAAACATATAGGGTACCATCAGGCTCAAGTGAAGTTATACTATATTTAGAGAGAGCTGAGCGTAGCCCCTCCATGTTAAGAAGCGATTAATTACACAACCATGCGTTGGAAAAAAACATTTTGCTATCGAGGCTTATTCAACTGATTCTTTTGTATTTCAATCCGCTGAATCCAAATCTGGCATTGTTTTTATTCAATCAGGTCGTTTTTGCAACAACCTTTTTTTTAGATATTAATATATGGTATATTTATAAGATAATTTTTAAAGGTAAAATTTGAAGGAAACTGTGAAATGGAACACCTTTAATGATACAATTGCTGTAATTTGTGATAATTTACAATGAAAAATGAAACTATAAAAAGACGCGTTATTTAAAAATGATGATATTAGAGATTTTCTTTTGTATTTTTCTATTTGTGAATGCCTTCTTAAACAGAAAAGTAGTCTGCAACCATATTAATATCCCATTCCCCATGGTATCTTTCCTCCATGCACTTAATGTCCTGATGAGACCTTTTCCCTTGTTCTTGACTGTAATGTCCACAACTTTCGGGGAACTAGTCACGATGCTATCTTAATAAGTGAGGTTTTAGAGACAATCTCACTCCTAAGATTTGAAAGTTTTGTATTAAACCTTTTACAATCGTTTTATACTCTGGTCTTCTATTATTCTATAGAAAATTAAAAGAAAGTGCTTTGAAAGATTGCCATGCATTTTTCCTGCCTCACTCATGACTTCTGTGAAACCAGGGACTATCATTAGAATCCTTATTTGAGGACCATCAAAAATACCTGCAATTAATTTTGATTCACTAAATTTTGGACATTTTTTTAATAAAAAAGAAATGCTTGGATTTCTTTCTTTAATGCCTTTACAAATTTTATCATTAACCCTAGTTATATGTAAAGGGGGGGAAGTAAAATTTTATTATGATTGACTATGGGTTGATATATCAGGTTATGAGAACCATTCTTGACGCTCCTACTGCTGCTATTCGGTTCTACTATCACATAAACAGAGAAAACAGGATATTTTGTGTAGCCGTTACCTTGCATTCCTACTATTAAAGAAACAACCTGAAATAAAAATTTTATCTGAACTTGAAAGAAATGCAACAAATTTAATGTAAATGTAAAATTTTATATATAAGAGGTGCCATTTTTTGTCTTTTGAATGCAATTTATTTGAAAATGAGATTAATTTAAATAAGGTGAGTGATTTAAATAAAGTGACAATAAAGGTTCTACTGAATTATTTATTTTAAATAAAAGGCATTTATATGTATTTCTTACCTTTAGATCTACACGAATCTTCCATTTATGAAGATGAACTTTAGATATCCACTAAAGTCTTCATGGTTTCATAATTTTAAATTAATTGAACAGAGTATGTAACTGAAATAGATGATAGTTCTATAAAAAGTCACCATTTATCTGGTTTATAGGTCATATCTAAGGTATCAATTAATACATTGACATTTATTTTTGCAATGTAGCAGCATAGTATTTTCGTAAACGAAGAAAAAATCTTCATCTCTGCTTCGGTACAGTAAAAGGTAGTTTCTGGAGCTAATAAATTATTTTTGCCAAGTTTGAACCAAATAACTGGTTTGACTCCTTTGTAGTGACCATAATCTCTGGTTAAGTTGTTTAGTTGGGCTTAATTTAAAGGATTAGGTCGGTTTAATTCTAAACTTGGATGCATAAATGATGAAGAGGTGAGTATTTCTCCATATTCCTCATCACTCTTTTTTAGAGTATACAGATCAACTGGTGATGCTGGTATTGGTACTCTTCGGCCGTGAGGTACTGATCGTTTGGCAGAAGAAAGATCAAGTTAAACAACAGGTTGCTTTTTTTTCCTGTTTATTCCTTAAATATATTAAGTAAAGGTTAAAAATCAGAAAGTAAAACATATTCATATGATCTATATATTAAAATGATATATTAAGATATTATTCTAATTAAATATCAATAAAAGATCTTGCCTATTAACTCAATGAGGTAAAAATAACAATGTCACATGATATTTGCCTTCTTGTGACTGCATCGGTATAACGCGTCTTGCAACAGAAATAAGGAGCAAATCTTTTTTATCTTGATCTCTTAATTTCATCCCAAAATATGCGTACTAACTTTCTGTCACAAATGACGTTATTTTAATTGGCGCAGATAAAAAAAAACTATTAGGTTCATTTTGGCATTTTCTATTCAATTTTAAAATCTTATGAAATAATTAGGAAAAGATTTAAACATTTATGGTTCAGAAATAAATATTCAGTAAGGAAAGTATTTAAAATAAAATCATTTTAGAATAGACAAATGTAGATTTTTACTAAACTACTCATTAAAACTATATACACTAAAATAGATGAAAACAAGCATTGTTACGGAAAAATAGATTTTTTATTAGTCTTTGATATTCAATTTATATATTTTGACCATTTTTAGTATTTATTTTAAATATATATTTTTTATTATGTCTAGGGGTATTATTTGATCCAAAACATATTTATAAAAATCACACAGTACAACATTATGCGCATTAATCAAAAGGCTTAGGAAAACAAACATTGATAACAACTATATCAATGTTAATTAGGAATATAGTTATAATAGCCAGTGCTGATGACTTAAATACTCTTGCTCAGAGAAAGATGTGTTCTTTATAGACCAACATATTCGTGACGTCACACTAAATCCAGAAAGTTCTAGGATTAACAAATATCATGCAATAAGATGATACAATGATCATGATTGTTGCATGCTATAGAAATAATGTCAAATAATAGTCAAAATTTGTAATTATATGATCAGAGGGTATGAAATTCGATAATTTTAATGAATATATTTCTTAAAATATTACAAAAACGAGTAAAAGTTGTAGTTTTTTAGAAAAAAAAACTATAGCAAAGATACTTACTTGATTAAAAAAACAATTCATAAGAACTAGTTTAAAAAAACCTTGATAGTCAAAATGTCGCAGACCAGTGTTATAGGAGTGATTTTCTCCTTTCTAAAGCGAGGAAACTCACTCAGATTGCGCATGGCCTCACCAATGGTCACAAAGGAGGCAGCAGGATAATCTGCAAAAGCTAAGCCAGCGCAAACTTTGGAAATATCAAAATCTTATTCATGCATTTCTAGACCTGAGTAAATGGAAATAAGAAATGATAGAAGTAAAATATTGCCTCCAAGACTCAGTGTAAAGCAAGCTGGCAAATTGCGCGGAGACGATTCCTTTCGTTAGGATTAGAAGTAGTTGAGGAATGACTATATTGCACATGATATTTCTGATATCCTGGTAAGATGCTTGCACACTCTCCACTCCACCAAAGGATTGCTTTCTTCTTTAAACAGGAGTCACTGTCTAAAAAGTCGATAATGGAAGTATTTGTATAGGAAGTCTCACTAAAACTACTCACAAGGATCCAGCGATATTGCAATACTCATGCTCCACGGTCCACAACATAATTGATAAGCCAAACCTACCTTGTAAATGGTCAGGCATTTTTCATTTAAATTCAAGAAAACAATCAACGAAGCAAAGGAATAGGTATATCTATCGAAAATAGTCTGGTCGGGCATGGTATGAAGTAGCGTTTCCCGATTTTAAAAATAAAGCCAGAATAATGTTAAACAAAAACAAGCCCTACTGACTAAAGATACTTGCTCTCACTTTGTCTGATTTATGACCTGACGACCTTCAAAACTTTCAATAATTCCCGGACTAACCTTGAGACGACCTTAGCAATTATATCATTCAAAAGAAAATGTAAAACAGCATTAAGGTTTCTAAATTCGTTAGAATCGGCCGAATAGTTACAATATCATTGCCAAAAGAAAGCAAAACGAGAAATGACCGACTAAAGGACCGACCGACCAACGTCATAATAAGATATAGAGTCGCACGCGACTAAAAACTGACCTGGTAGGTACAAGAGTAAATGTGTTCCTTCATTAAATTCACCTAAAATTAAGAAAGGCGGGTGGAGCTGAGATAGGTTTAAAAACTCTATGCGTGTAAGACCTTCTCCAGGGTTTCATTTGCAGAAACGTATCGAATAAAATCTAAAAAGTAAATTACGCTGTCCTCACCTGGAGCGTAGTACATAACGGGTGCTTGGCTCACCAAGAGAAAATCAGGAGCAGGAGGTAAGTCAGACAGGATCAGGTGGACTTCTACAGATATTTGTATGTCAAGAATGGAGAGTTCATTTCTCTACTTGAAGAGGCTCCTAGTGGAATGACAAATGAGAGGCGCCGGTGACAACATTTTAAGCGATAGAAAATGAGTCAAGCAAAACTGTATTTGTCAAACCGTTATTAGATGAAGTGGCATCAATCGAAGTTTCTGACCTGAAGATTTGCGAGGAAAATTACAAATGTATACGTTTGGATGCTTTAGCAAGCGTTACAAGCGTAAGTCATCCGAAGAAAATAACCAAATTTACTTAGCCCGAAGAATAGAATGTCAGAGAGAAATACGAAGCGCTTAAAGAAAATATGATATTCAACTTGCCAGAGAAAGTAAACGTAACACTATGAAGTTTTACCTTTATGTATCTAATAGAAACGCGATGAATGAAAGAACAAGCCCTATGAAAAATGAAAATAACGAAGTAGTTTCGGATATGTAAAAGCTGTCCAATATATTAAATAACTTTTTTGTATCGTAATTTATAAACGAAGATGAGCATAATATGCCGCGAACGAACGACGTGATAAACGTTAACTTGTATAACCTTTTAACCAATATCGAATTCTTCGAAGCAAAAATAAATTTTGATATCAGTAAGTTAAAATACTGTAAATTTCCAGGTCCTAATATAATCCATCTGGCGCATTTAAAATAAATTTGAAACGTGTCAGTGGGACCGCTAACGATGTTTTTTTTAAATGTTTCGAAGAAGGTGACGTGCCATTATATTTTAAGCTAGCGAATATAACTCCATTTTTAAGAAGGGAAAAAGAACTTCCGCCTAAATATAGACAAATAAGTTTAACAGCCATCGTAGATAAAATAATGGAATCTGTCATTCACGATATGGTGATCGATCATTTGGAAGCGCATAGTCTCACAAATGATAGTCAACACTGCATTGGACAGAAACCTTCATGTTTAACTAATCTTTTACAATTTTCTGACAGCATATTTAAAAGCTATGACGAAAGTAGATCTTCGGACATTGTTTACTTGACTTCACTAAAGCATTTGACATCGTTCCTCATAGGCGATTACTAACTAAACCTTTTGCTTATGGAATTAGGGGAAACCTCTTACAACGGATAGAGTCGTGGCTAAGTAATCGTAAGCAGAGAGTAGTTTAACTTTAAATTTTCGTAGTGGAAAATGTAACTAGGGGTGTACCCCAGTGGTCTGTGTTGGGACTATTGTTGTTCCTTATTTTTGTAAACGAGATGGACACCTGCCTACTTGGTAAATTATCAAAATTTGCGGACGACACAAATATTGGTGGTAAAATTTTAAATGAGAACAAGAGCAAATTAATGCAACGTGATCTAGATAAAATATTCGAATAGTCTAGTAAATGGAACATGAACTTTAATTTAAACAACTGGAGAGTTTCGCACGTAGGCCAAAATAACCCAAATTTTAACTATGAGACAGGTGATAAAAGTCTAATCTCAGTGGACAAAAAAAACAAGTTTAACAAAAAGTATGACGAATCGTGTAAGAAGGAGAGCCGAATGCTTGGATTTTTTGCAAGTAGTTTTCACTACAAACCCCAAGGCATAATCATACCTCTATATAAAAGTTTAATAAGGGAGCACCCAGAATACGCTATATAATTCTGGTCTCTTCATACACATGTAAACATCAATAAAATGGAAAGAATTCAATGACGGGCAACTAAACTAATTCCCTTGATTTTAGAAATAAGTTGTATATCGGACGATTAAATATTCTAAAACTACCGATTCTCGAAATCAGGCGATTGCAAGATAAGCTTATATTTAAACAAGAGGAAAGACATCTTAGAGAAGTCATATCCACCAACAATTACCCTGAGAGATTTATAAAGTAAGCATAAATACCATAGAATCGTGAGGACGAAAGAATACAAAGGAAGAGGGTTACACTTCCCTACATACAGAGGACGTCACAAATAACGGCAAGACTCCTGCGTCCATACAACATAAAAATAGTGCACAAACCCATGAACAGCATACGTGGACATCTAACCGAAGTGACAGACAAACAAAGCGCGGAGGAACAAGCCAGGATTGTGTACGGAATTAAATCTCATGAATCCCCCGCGATGTACCTAGGACAAATGGGAAAGAAACTATGGTCAAGAATTGTGAAACACCAAAGAGCCGTCCGGAGAGACAATGAACTCTCATTAATTGCGTCACGCCAAAAGGGATCTGCTAAACCAGATGAATTAAGAAGAAACAAAAATATTGGGACGCTCAAAAAAAAAAAGAAAAGTAGAGTTGCTCGAAGTCTGTTTCTCCAACGATCTTGTCTTAACAGACACGTCAATATTCCATGCTGCTACAACAGCCCTAGATAGCGTAGCTTCCATAATGATTGGATTTCAATTCATCTTAAACTTATAATTTGTTCTTAGACTTTAGTAACACATACCATGCCTTAATTAAATTTACCTTACTCGATTTAAGACCCTTTTACCATACCCTTGCTCCCTTTACCTAATATTCACCACCTTGCCTAGCTTGACGCTACTTTAACAGCCGCAGCACGGCTACAAATACATGTGCCTTTCCCAACAGGAAGCATTCCGCTTTTGGACTCCGCACTGCTCACTTCTCTAAAGAAGAACGCTAGCTGGGGTCTCAAAAGCTCAGAAATAAACCCGCGAAAGCTCAGTAGTGCCCAAATGTTTTCTGAGCTAGAAGTATTTTTCGACACATAAACATACACACACACACATATATATATATATATATATATATATATATATATATGTATATATATATATATATTATATATATATACATATATATATTATATATATTTATATAATCAAAAATAGGGGTGGGTTCACAGCCAGCCAACACAGGGGTCAGACCTGACCTCCCTCTAAGACGAAAAGAAAGTGCCGTTCTGCAGAAAGGTTCTTAAAACTAAGGGGGAGACGAGAGATAAATAAGTTGTCTGATTCCGTAGATTTGTTCATTCTTAGATTGCCTGCATTTTGAACCATTAATTAGGCTTTGTTTCTTCTCGTATTATTTCGTCTCTACTATCTGTCCTTTGATACGATTATATTGTATTCTTCTCACCATAACGACTGATATACGGAATATTTACGAGTACCATTTCCACTCTCACTCTTCGTATCTTCTGTCCCTTATTCTCTCCTTCGCTTTATGAACGATTGCCAATTCTCATCTATTGCTTTGCTGACTCAGATTAGCGGAGATTTGCTTGCGGTACCTTACTCGGATTTGAGATGACATGTTGCACATGTCACTAACTGGTGTTTGGGACGGACTCTTGCGTGTCAGGTTGTGGTGTCATGAAGTTCTTGAAGGGGGCGCTTGGGAACATACGAAAACACGCCTGCCTAGGAACCTTCTGAGCGTCCCTCTTGGTTGTGAATTTTCTTTTGTTGTTTTTTAACATATTTCTTATCAGCCAATTTTTAAGTTTTATTTTTTTCCGGTAACTCTTCGGTGGGCACCCACGATAACACCAGAGAAAAAAGTTAAAATTAAAAATTCCCTTCGCCCCAAGAGAGGCGAACCAGACTGCCGGAAATTATTCAATATCAAGGATAATCTACCGGCTATTATCCAATCTCAGGAATAGCCTGCCGCCACTTATCAAATATCAGCGTTACCACACTGACTCTTACCCAAGCTAAAGAGCAGCTTGTCGGTATTTATCCAAAGTTGGGAATAGCATATCCGCTATTATCCATTCTCTAGAATATGCAGTCGGCACTTATCCAATATAAGGGATAATTTATCGTCTTCAATCCAATCTCATGAATAGCCTACCGTTACATATTCAATATTAGGCATAGCATACCAGCTCCTATCCTAAATCAGCAATAGCCTGCCGTCACTACCGTCTCTTATTTTATCTCAGGAATATCCTTCAGGCAATTATCTACTCTCAGGAATAGCCTTTCGACACTTATTCAATATCAAGGATAACCTCCCAGCTCTCATCCAGCTCTCACTTATCTTACCGGCAATTATACAATATTAGGGATAATTTACCGGCTCTCATCCAATCTCAGGAATACCCTGAGATGTCCTAATAAAAGCTCAGTAATTTTGTTTGGATACTAATGAGTCATAGCCATTCTCACTCGAATCACCATATCAAATTACTCTCTTTTGAGGACATCAGCAAAATACCTAAAAATAATATAAAATAATAAGAGTCTAAAGCATCCACAAAGACCTTTTTAAAATCGAAGTCAAACAATTTTACCATAAGTGTTATTGAAAAGTTAAAAAGAAAGATGGAGCCTAGTGAAAAAGACTGGTGGTAATAATTTTCTTACTAAGTTAATAAATAAATACTTATTTAAATATAAATAACTTTTGACTTCTATGCGTAAAATAATGTTAAATATGAAAATATAATGCCGCATGAATTATCAGATGACCTAATACGTTTATTCTGTTTGGTCGAGTTCCTCCCAAAAATCATATGCCTTTGATTGTCTTTCCTCTCCCCCAAAATTTTGTTAACCTGTGAGAAACAATATGATTCAAAGGTGGAGAAAAGAGCAAAAACAAAGTTTGCTGACCATAAGTTGCGTGCTCTCACTTATTCTTTTCTGATTTATGGCCTTAAAAATTTTAAAACATTCAATAATTACCCGCCTAACTTTGGGAGGAACTTGGCAATTATATCAATCGAAAGAAAATCTAAATAAACATTAAAAGTTTCAAATCTCGTTAGAATCGGCCTAATAGTTATGATGTTATTGCCAAATAATTCATCGGCCCTCTTTGAAAGGGCTTTAGCAATTATATAATTGAAAAGAGAATGTAAAACAATATAAAAGTTTCAGATTTCGTTAGAATCGGCCGGAGAGTTATGATGTTATTGCCAAAATATAATAATTCCTAGGCTAACCTTGGAAGGACCTTGGAAATTATATCTTCCGAAAGATAATGTACAACAACATGAGAGTTTCAAATTTTGTTAGAATCGGCTGAACAATTATGATTTTATTACCAAATAATTCCTCGGCTAAACTTAGGAGGACTTTGGCAATTATATCATTCGAAAGAGAATGAAAAACAACATTAGGGATTCAAATTTCGTTAAAATCCGCTTAATAGTTATGATGTTATTGCCTAAAGAATATAATTTATGTGCTAACCTCTGTAGGACGCTTGTAATTATATCATTCGGAATAAAACGTAAAACAACATAAGGTTTTTGAATTTCGTTAGAATCAGACGAATAGTAACATAGTTATTACCAAAACATAAAAAAGAAAAACAGGGACCGTCCGACATAGTCAGATATAAAATCACTCGCTACTAAAAAAGTGAAGTGATAATCATTCTGAACTATTGAAAATTTGTAACAGTGGATTCAAAAAATTAATTCATATAATGGAAATTTAGTACGCTTAAAACCATTTACCATAGGCAAGAAAAACTTAATACAAGTACACTTAGACTCCATTTCAACGCTCTATTCACGGTCCCAACAATATAATCCTGATATTATTTGATCCTCTTTCTCCAATCCTTTTCTATTCGCGCTTAGTTGAGTTAGAAGTTGGTGAATTTTCAAAAGAGATTGCCACTTCATTAAATACAAAGATTCATTCTAAAGTTTGAATCATTCGATTGAAAGTGGCGCCGAATCGATGCTGAAATAGGAGCTGTGAAAGATTTCGCGCCGAATAATTGAGTCAAATCGATAGACCGGAATTTGAAGTTGGCGCCAAGAAAGGGACGGACCTTGCGTTTAGATTTAACCTGATCCAATCTCTCGCCGCTGGACTGGATGGATGATGCGGCGGAGTTACACGCCTCGGTACCGGGTTAGATCACTACCCAGAGTATACACAAACATTTTCGGGTTGGTAGTGAGTTAGTCGCTGATTAGCGCATGGCCGAGTGTGACACGGGTAGTTCCATTCAATGCATAAGCAACTACAACACCGCTGTCTCTTCCCACTCTCGAATAGACAACACAACCAGCTTCCATCGGAACTTACCGAAAGGATTTTTAAATCAACATTCAATTGATGCGGAACGGGTGGTCATTCCTTGGGCAAGCAAGGTCTCCCTTTTTAGTGGCTAATTTTTAAACAAACATATTCCCAGCCAAAACACACACATATACTGGCAAAAACATTCTCAGGCAAACACACACAAACTTGTTTGTTGGGACTTTCTTAGCGCGGAAAAACATTTTTACGTGAAACCAACGGTCATCTCAGATATTCTAATGAGACTCCAGTTAATGCCCTCTGGATTCGCGAGTGGACAACTGGGTCAGACTTTACGCTTGGAGACAAGAGGCATGGGAAATCAAGCTGTCACTCACCCCCCACGCCTCTAAAGGAAGACTCAAATTTGGAGTCATTTTGGTAGAATACAGAAAAGAGGGACGAACAATACGCAGCTAAATCTCAACCTCCCTTCCAGGAACATGTCCATCCAAACTAGCTATACCTAAGTGCCCCTCTACAGGACCAATAATCGTGCTCATCATCAGAGGTAAGAGACGGAAGCAAGGAGATAAAACCCCCTCGTAAGTGAAGTAAGTGGCTTGCGTTTTTTTCTTACTGAGTTAACCTCTATGCGTTTATCAGTGTGCCACCATTAGCTTCTAAACAAACGGCTTATCAAATAAACAAACATCAAATAACCTTAATGGATCTTAACAAATAATCTTCCTAGAACGTTTAGAGAACTTAGCAAACCAGCAAACAAAATTCAAACAATTTTATGCAAGCGATTACATACCCTTGTCTATTTTAACTTTACGCACTTGACCTTATTACCCGAGTTACGAGGAAAGGTTGTATGCAATACATCTTAATATTTCCCTGTAAGCAAAAACTTACCTCCTAACAGAAACTACCGTTCTAAATCATTGTCAATTAGTCACTGCTTTCCTCTTATTTATTTTACCCCTAAATTTGGCCTCTCCTATTGAATCCATAGGTCTGTGCCAACAAACTATAGCTTTTAATTCTTTCTATCCACAACGAGGGCCAGCACCTTGTCCCCACGTGTTTCTAAGTGATTGTAATTCTGCTCTTTATGTGACTAATATGTATTATTCGCTCGGAGGACCTCTTTTACGATTGCAAAGGGACGTAAAGACATAAACTGACACCCGTTCAGAAAAATAGTATGAGGTAGATGGAAAATTAGCAGGATTGAGAATCTCATCAGATCTTTTTAATTAATTATAAAAATTTAAAGGGTATAAAACTGATCATACACAAAACCTAACACTGAAAAAGTAATCAAAAATAAATTTTGAAATGAGAATATATGGCTGGAAATGTAACTTTTTACTCTTGATGTAGTAAAAAACAATAATAATAATAAAAATAATAATAATAATAATAATAATAAACATGCAGTGAAACAATCACAATTTTTATAAATCTGTATTATAAATGAAGAGAAATATATTTCTACAAAATCTATTGTCAAGGAGTAGTAAGCTTGGGCCCAAGATTTACCCACAAAATGCAAGAATGCTTCTTCTTTTCCACTAGAATTTTGCTCAGTGGTCTCCATGGATTGATAATTCGGCATCATTACAAACCGCGAGGAATCGATCCTGCTTTGTACGAAGAGAGCATATTTTCTAACGGGAAATTCTTCCAATTAAAAAAATTTAGCCTCTACTTATCTACAGAGAACAGGTATGTAATTTTCTGGGAGAAATATTGATGTAAGGATTAAATGTGTTCATGCAAAATTCTTGAAACCAATTTCAATTGACAATGGCCACGTGACGGAAAGCCTTTTAGTGATTCTATGGTTGGCGATATGAAATTCCAATAGTGACAACCCAAAGTCGCTTCACATTGAAGATGAATAAGATACGTAGACAGCACGTTCTCGTCAAAAGTCATCATAAACCAAAAAACATTGTTTGTGTATGGGAGTGGGGTAGGAAGTCAGAAGAAAAAGGAAAAACGAAAGTTTCACCCTCACCTTGGAAAAAAAAGCGACGCAAGGTGCTCTTAATAAGTGTCTAATAACAGAATTTATTCTTTTTCTTAACCCAGGATACTCAAATCTCCACCGAGAAAAGCTGACCATGAAATCTTAATTCGGTCTAATGTTTTATTTTGAGGTCGCCTAAATCAGCCGATAAGCTCTTAGAAGGAAACGAATGACCAACCTGGTTTCATTGACTTAATCTCTAATTTAATTTGAATTTGGAAACACTCATAGAGTGCAGAGCTCTATGAGTCAGACTCCGGAATTGCCCATTAATCTTAAAAAAACCCTCAGGTGTTCTCAACGCCAACCTCTACACGAAAATCAATCAAACCCGTCAATAACCTTTTGAAATATCTTTCACACCCAGACAGACTAATAAACAAACACATCTATTGTTAAGCCAAATTTATCTGTGGAAGTAAATGAGTCTCAACAGCTGCGAGCGACGTATCTACAATTCACTCGAAATTAATATCAGCGGTAAATTTGTGACAAGCGCAATTTCTTCTAAAATGTATTTACTTGACAGTGAAGGATGATTCTTTGTATAGTAAAAAATATATATTTTTTTAATCTTCCATTGCAGTCCTAGATTTTAAACCATTTTCAGCTCATTTTATTTCTTTGATTTTTTTAAGAAAAACTATGTCGTTTATTACCATTATGCGATGTTTTAGTTCTACACTTATTTCTGTACATATTAGATATTTCGTGTTCAATTATTCTAATTATTATGTTTTTTTATTGGCGGAAGTCTGCTGTCCCATTAAGCGAACGTAGTTAAATGATCTTGCACTTCCATTAAAATGAGTAGTAATTAGGTCCAAGCTAAAAATACAAATTGCTTATAATTTTTCCGACAAGGCTAAGATGCGAGGAGGGTAAAATAAATAATGATATTCAAGCACAAATTTTCACTCTCCTTAAACACAAAAGAAACAAGACGTGATAAGGTTACCCCATATAAAAGAGGCGAGAATGATATCTAAACACGTTAAAACATAATAAAAAATTAGGATTACATCGGCACAAAGATGTCACTCTCTTGCAGGTATTTAAAACCATTTATATCAAGCTTATGTAATAAAGATCAGTGCACATGAAAGTGTGTGATGTAACTGTTTGCATCAGGAACTACTGAACATACATTAACCCTATTATTATTGATATTACTACCAATGACTTCTTCCATAAACAGGCATGAGAGTATGTATATGTATTAACAAGTGAATATCACGATTCTCCAAAAGGAAATACACTAAGGGTTTAAATTGTCCAAAAGTTAAGTATCTCTGTGTGAACGTTCTTGCGTCACGCCTTTAAATCAATGGGACATAAATTAACCTGTTGAGTGGCAGATACTCGTAGAATCATTTGAAGACATCATTTACAGGCAATTTTACTCCACGACGGTTGAAAAGAACAATTTCCAAAATCGCTAAGCCATCAACATAATCTTGAAGCATCACCATTGGATGGCGAGCGAGATTTGGCTCTGTCTGAATTCTATCGGAATCGTTCATTTTTCGCCGTTCGCAGAATTTAGGGAAGGAGGTGTAGTGGGGAAAGTTCATGTTCGCACTCTTGAGGTTCTCGCAAATCGTGGATTCGTTTTCTATCCTATTTTCATCTATTTATTATAAATTATCAACATTATCTTCATTACCTAACCCAATCACTTCATCGCATTGAGAGTTTATGCCTTCGCTAGTTGACGTATGGGACATATCTCAATGGAAATCAAAATAAGAAAAAAGCTCACCGAAATACATCAGAGGTGTTTATGAGTCTATTGTCCCATAAGGCAGGCGCCACTCCAAGTAACACCTTCATTTGCGCAGTAGAATATCTATTTTTTAAATACACCATTTGAAGAAATCGGAACAAAGAGAAAACGGAATAATTTCTGAAGAAAAAATATTATTCCGTTTTCTCTTTTTTGCGATGTATTGGATTGTGTATTCGCCGCCTGTTTAACTCAATTTCTCCTATGTCCTTTGAATTCCCAATTAATTTCTCTCTCTTTCACAGTCCCGATCGACCTTGAAAAACGTGCCTTAAAAGCTTGTCTATCCCGAAGATTTTTTGTTCTTCCGCTTATCCGAGTGGATAAATGCTCCCTTTAATTGAGATTAAACGGTTGCTCGCTGCCTCAGCGTGCTTGGTTCCAATTCCACCCCAGCTCAGATTTTTTCGATGTAGGAAATAGCTATTTTCAAAGAAAAAATAATTCCTTTTTCGCTTTCTTGCGGTGTGTTGGATTTGTTTCATCAATCTCTCACTCTCATGAGAGATATACATTTTGTCTTTTAGATGTGAAAAAGCGAACCAAAAAATGAATAAAAATAAAAGATATCGAATTGCAAAGTTGACCAATTTTATCAGTGTGAAATGATGTTATTTGGGTTATTATCTAAAATTATTTTACGTTAGATGCAAGATTTTACTATATAGAGTGCTTTGCTAAGTGTATTAATTAATTGCTTTATTTATCGTATTGTAGGCTATTATGCTAATTTTCATTCCATTTTTTGGCATTTAACATTTTGTAGGCTATTTTGTATTTAATTTTGCAAATTTCAATTTTACATTTGCATTATTGCAGTAAGATGTGGATTTTACATTGCTTAATGAGGTTTTGAATATATTTATTCAATGATAAACAATGAGAGCTGTGCATTACTTGCTCAAAAATGTTCTATAAAATTAAGAAACTTATTATTCTTTAGATTATTTTTGATACCTATGTAAAATGTAAAATAACAATTCTAGCTATTTTTTTTATATTATATGACTTTTCATAACATTTGCGTATTATTTAGTAGTAGTAGATCTTTTAATATCAGTTGTGACATATAAATTATGTTTATAAAAAATGGTACCACGGGTGTACGGATTGTGTAATACATGGTCACGATCCGTACAAAAACACTTTTTTTTCCAAAAATAACACCACAAGGCTGAAGTGGTAAATATATTTCTAAGAAGTTCTGTATGTGGAAAATAAAGGAATTTATTTGTGCTACTTGTTGGGTACATTGGATTTCAGCTAACTTTAAAACTTTAGTTTTGAATATCTAAAAAACATTAGCAGTACGATCCGTGTCCACCTGACACCTGACCCTACTTATGTTCTTCATAAATGATCTTAAATGAACCTTATTTGATGCCCTGACTCATTTTATGCAGATGCGCCATTCGTAACACGCCATTTCTGCCTTGCTAATCATATCTACATCCCCGGTACCTAGTCATAAATAGATTTCTGCCTTGCCAATCATATCCACATCTCCGATACCTAGTCATAAATCTTAACCTTGTAAGTTCGTAAGAAAGCAAGACCGCATCTCCTTGCGCCCCTCTTGAGGAAAAGAGCAACTTTGGAAAACGACGCTTGAGAGAATCGGTCCTGGTTTACAACGCAGGAAACAAAATAATTTATATTAAAGAAACTTCACTGTGGATATAATGCCAATCGCTGTCCTTGCCGTCACTCTGCCGCTTCAAGACAGCCACGAAGTCGTCCGAAGCGAAGGATAAAATGTAGAACGAAGACGGGTGCAATCAATGTGTTAGGATGCATCAGTCCATCTTTCCCTATGAATTCTGCGTCCATTCTCTTACTTTCCGGCATTTTATTTGTCGACGAAAGAACTCAGTAATTTTGAAATCCAAGATTGTCAAAATTGGTGTACGATGCTTGAGTAAAAGCTATGCAACTTTGACTTAATAAAACGAAAGTTATCAGCAGATAAACAGTTTACTAGAATAATTGTATTATCTAAAATGACCCAAACGGCAGTGGAAAATAATATCCTTTGGAATATAAAGATTAAATTATGATGGGAAATTATTTGTACAAGATAAATGAGTATTTAAATTAAATATCTTTATTCTCGATGATACTTTGATATATCTTGCCATAGGAACGAACTAACTAGTCACACTATTGCGCAGAAATCTTGAAAAACTTCTGAACTGTTTTTCGATTCATCGCTTTAGACATCTCGTCGAGCGTCTTCAATGGAATTTAAATATCCTGACTCTTTGCAGGTTAGTTGCTAACTAATATGTTCGTCTTTCAGTTATGTCTTTACCGAATTGGCCGTGTGGTGGGAAGCGACACCTTTCATTAAATTAGCAAAATCCAAGTAGCGTTCCTTAAGTATAAGTTGGAATGTATAGATGTCTATGAAGACGGGAATATACATTAACAAGGCTAGGGAGTATCCGAGTGGAAATACCGTTCCTGATTACAGCAAAATTAAGCCGATTCGGGCCTGCAAAAAGATGTCTTCCCTACGCTGTAAACACCAATGCATCAATTCGGTTGGTAAATTGTACGTCTCAATTGAGAAATAAAACACATCCAAACGAGAGGTTATTGGTGATAAAACTCCTACAAATTATTTACTTGTAAATGTAGCAGAGTGTAGTTTTAATTATCGTATTTCCTCAAATCTTTAAATAACTAGTCCATTATATGATATTTCCCGATTTTAATCACATTTTTTTCTTCTGGTTACATCTTATCTACCCGTCTCGTTATAAAAATTTGCATTTTTTGCTTTGTTTTTAATGATTCTGAAGAGTGATAGCGAATTTAGTTAAAATATTCCCTTCTCGCATTCAGACTGCGTCACCTATCAGTGAAGGAAATAAAAGGTAGAAAAGAATTTAAGGGGCGAAGTAAGGAAGTCTTATCTGTATAAGAGTTTACTTCCTTACATTTTATTTACTTTTGAAAGAAATGTGAGGAAAGGTTACCTTTTTTAGATATCTTTAGAAAAATCATCAGGAGTGTATGAATTATCTTTAATATGCATGTCTGGCCCTTCAAATATGTGATACTAGTTATAATGATCAATAAATTCAATATATAAATAATGCCATTCGCAAACAAGGTTGCAAGGATCACTTTATTATAGAAGCGTAATATAAATCTTGAAAAGTTAGTTAAATTTTCAGAAAAGATTAAATTAATTTGCTAAAAATATCAATAGCCACAAAGAGGAGACTTGGAAGTTTATAAATAGAGGTTTTATATATGAGTATAAGGCAATTGATTAGAGGGGCGTTGTCGTAGAATAGGCTCCCGAAGATATACCAAATAAACTATTCGTGGAGGAAATTATTCTAATATTTCGAGTGCGTGGTAATCTGATTGACCGAAGTTATTTATCTTCAATATGCTTAAGAAGTGGAACTGAGCTTAAGGATAATAATATGGCTATCATTAATAAAATAGAGTTTTATTAATTAAACTATCAACAACATACAAAAAAAAATGTTTACATAAACGGAGAATGGAAAGGGTCGTGGGAATATCTGCCTAATCCGAGGATTAAGATTTGGAGAGATTTAAAAAGGCAAACAAATAAAAATTAAAGGGGGTTGATGGTTCGCTAAACCATTAAAGCACAGGGTAGCGTTGACAAAAGGTTAGATAATTGAAGGTAATGCTCAGCTTACGTAATTATAAAGTTGTTGTGCAGAGGAAGACGATGCGAAGGAATCTTCGGTCCACTGGCGATTTCCAGCAGAAGGGTTCTTCAGGGGGTTGTCCTTAGCAAAGGGGAAGGACTGTCTTCGAAGAGTGAGAGCGAAGTGGGGCTCAAAAGTACCGGTGATCTTTGTGACAGAAAATCGGGGATGTTCTAGATGAACAATGGAGGTTTTTTTTAAACCAAGCGTTCTCTTGAAGAACGTTAAAAAGTGGGAATTAAATTATCCTGACATGATGTCTTGGGAATGAGAACCGTTTCTTGACCTACGGGCTTGGGAAACAATGGCTGTTCTAACGTTGTTCTCTTTATGAACAACAGGGGGGCCTTGTTGACTTGGCGTCTCGAAGACACGAACCTTGGCACTCAAGGGATATTGTCCTTTTTTAGGCAAAAAGCTGGATCTCGAGGTAGAGAGCTCCTATGGTGCACAAGGGAGACCAGATCAGCGTGATGCCTCGCGAAGATAATCTGGATCTGATCTGCTTCAATCGGGAAAGCTATGATATAAATAGTCGAAGCCATTCCCTTGGCGTAGGGGACAATTAAGTGGAAGGCTTCGAGGGAATGCCCCGGTCGCGCCTGGGGAAATACCTTATCTGCCTATAAGCCTAACTCAATCTGGCGAGACCGACGTATGGAGGCGAAATGGGGGAATGACCTCCTTCATTAAATATTGGCAAAGGTGGCGATAACGCGCTCTGCTTCCTCTCGCAGATACACGTGGGTAGCAATGTGTTTCTAAACATGTGATAGCGGCTGAATTTAAGCGCCCTCAGACCGTTCTACCACAGGCGTAAATTATGATGTAACATCAAAATGTGTTAGATATATTGAACACACTCAGATCTTGTCAATAAAGTCCAGTAAGATAATAGATGTTTTTTTAAATTTTAAGTGAATTAAATTGGCAACAAGGTATTATCCAATTTCTCAGTATGAATGGCACAAATCAGAAAGATAAATTTGGAGGGAGGGATGTTTCCTATTTGAGCACTTTTGAGCAATCTCTCTCTGGAATATTTGGGGAATTATAATACGAAGGGTTATTAAAAATGCCTATTTTATTTTTGCACTTGGTTTCACCGGCGTAATGAGGATGTTTTAATAATATTGCAAAATGGGCTTCATCATCTAAAATTTTACTGAAGCTTAAATTAAAACGAATTTAATAACATGGAAGTGCGGAGAGTAAAACCAACGAGGGAGTGGATATGAAATATGAACAAAATTAACAATGAACTCTTTTTAAAAATCAATATAAGCTCATCTAACTAATTAAGATGCTTTTTAATATGTGATTATATAAAATTGTAAAATTGGACCGATAATGAGTTATGATTCAGAGGGTTGAAGTATTTTGATATATAAGGATTATAGCAGTAAAACGTCTAAGAAATTGCTTACCATATAAATTACTTAAAGTTCTCGAGTGTCACACTAGATGAACATTGCGTTGCGAGAGGAAGGTTCGAATCGGGGACGGTTCAGGTTTGCTTAGTTAAATATCATTCCTTTAAGATCTACCGATATGCTCCCTCCAGCTCCAGTAAGGCCTGCGCCTTGATTTCCCCATATATAATATAGTGTTATTGTAGGTATAATAAAATCCGTATATTATTTTGGTTTGCATACTCTTGGGTGTTTGATTTTTGAACTTAAAATGCTATATAAGTCTTAAGTCGTTAATAAGAACAATACAGGGAAATAATTGAGGAAAGACCGATTGTTAACAATTTCAACACTTTATTTTTAAGTTTCTCAGATTGGGGATCAAATTATGCAAATGGAAGAATACCTTTAACTAATCAATGGCTTGTAATGGAGTCAAAGTGAAGTATGTTTTAATAAGAAATCAGCTAAGTGATTTCTGAAGAAACAATTTTAGGAAACCATTATTGAAAAGAATTTTATTAGAGTTTTCCCTTTCTGAATGAAGAGCTATAGAAGTTGAACATAAATTATATGATCCGTGAAAGAGGATATGGTGTCCCTTAATTTTAATTTATATCTGATAAAAAGATAATGCAATGTTAGAATAGGTAAGTTTTTAGGAAACATTTGACATGAAGTGAATATCTTCTAGATTAAGCATCACCTTTAGAAATGAGATGCTATTATTTTGCTCGAGAGCACAAGAAAATGTAATATTAGAAAGAACTGGCAAAATCAAAGGGGACAGTAATCGAGTCCAAGTGTTTCTTAATAATACATAAAATTATTTGCCATAGAAAGAGCAATAGAAAGACCCATTGCAATCCCTTCGAATTGTTCATCCAAAACTCCATTAAACAAAAATAATTAATTACAAACATAAAGTAAGTAGATTCTTGAAAAAAGACCTTATTAACATTTTTCCTGAATATAATTAGGGAAAAAAGAATTGACAGCGATTGGAATCGTTTTAGAAAGACGAATAATAGTGAACTAGCTCTCCACTTCAAAGCTGGCTATGACCTATTTATTGGCACTAGCAAGGTTTGTAATCTCTTTCGCAAATAAATGATTCTGCGGCTTTCCGCTGGATAGAAAAGTGTAAAGAACAAAGCAGTCATCAGCATACCTTTATATATGACACCTATAAATAGCTTTGGGCTGTTTTATGCTGGAAAAACAACTTCCCATAATCATTTAAAGCCAACATTGATAAACGGTTTGTTGACGATTGCTTTGTTCTCTTCAGAGTAGACGAGTATGTAGCACAGCTTCATAATTATTTAAACAGTCAACATCTGAAAATAAATTTTAATATTTAATATGAGTACAATGGAGAATTGTAATTTGAAACATACACATCAGCCTTATTAATAATCGTTTATCCAAGTCTGTGTAGCGCAACCTACCACTACACTATTTCGCACTAAATTGTTTAGTTTTTCTTTCTTAAAATTCAAATATTTTTCCTAATCTTGAACACATTTTCGTGCCTACAGAATATTATAAAACTGGTCTTGGTTTCCCCAACGACTCACCAGCCCTAAAATATTTTGTTATTTATTTGGTTTCCTTCCCAAATGTTTTAAGACAATTTATATAATCAAACCTGAAAAAATGGATTTTTATTTAATAATACTTTAGATTGGCCTAATTACTTACGAAACGATAAATGAGCTAGAATCGGTACAAGTTAAGAGATACCTCCAAAGTCAGTTTCATTCTATTCATATCAAAAACAAAACTATTAAAACCTTTCTGAACAATAAAGAAAGACGCTCCAAAATGCTTCGTTTCTCAATAGCTTACGAGTTCTTAAGTGCAGGTTACCATGCCAGCTACATATATGGGTAATACAACCCTTCAACTCCATTTAAGGATCAGTAGGCTTTGAAGTTTCTCCTAATTATACCAATATACTCTGACTAAAAGACTATTGGTTACATGTTAGTTGTTTTGGAAGGAATTAGTTGGTTAAATTTTAAATAATTAATAAAGAGTTGAAGACTTTTGGTAGTTAAGTTTAAGGGGGAATATTCATGTCACGACAAACTAGACACAAATCCATCTGTTTGGAAGATGGGGAAAATTGCAGCATTACCTAAAGCACTAAGTTCATTCTCATCTCCTTCAGAATACAGGCCAATATCAATTACCGCGATCCTCTCTAAAGTATTTAAGAAACTGCTCTCTATGCGCCTTTGTAGGTTTGCAGAAGATAATAATATACTACCAACATTACAGTTTGGGCATCGTAAGGGGCTTGAAACTTGTGATGAACTCTTGCTAATCTGATGAAGGTGCAAAGGCACGCATGGTAAGTTTAGATTTCAGTGCAGCCTTTGATTGTACAGGGTGTCCACAAAGTCTGGGTACATAGGGGATAAATACATACCTTTAGAACAAAACAATTTTATTTAATTATAATGTTAAGAAATTATATTTTCAATATGATTTCAATTATTTGCAATGCATAATTCGATGCGCCTTGCTAAATTCTGGTGAACTCGATTGAATAGGTGTACATTGCCGTCGATTTCCGCACACTGATTGATAATGCGTTTCCTCAAGTGGTTTAGATTTGCAATCTTCATTGAGTAAACTTTCTCTTTTAACATACTCCAGAAAAAGAAATCAAGGGAAGAAAGGTCTGGTGAACGAGGGAACCACTCCACATGACCTCTTATTCTAATCCAGTGAGGAAAAGTGCCATTCAGCCAATCTCTAACATTTGTAGCAAAATGGGCAGGGGCTTCATCCTGCTTAAACCAGTCCAGAAGTCCCTCGCCTAGGCGCTCAATTTGAGGCATTAATTTGTCTCTCAACATGTTCAGATAAGTCTCACCGGTTACATGTTCATCAAAGAAGAAGGGTCCTAGCACATGAGCTTTCCACAAACCACACCACACCATCACCTTTTGGCAGCCTTGCTGTTTGGATGGAACCATCCAATGTGGATTGTCTTGAGACCAGTATCGAAGATTCTGTCTGTTGACTTCACCATTAACATAAAACAAAGCTTCATCACTGAACAACAAAAGATCTTTAGTAAAATTTATATTTTCATCCAATTTATCTGAAAACCATTTGCACATCTGCATTCGTCTATCGGGGTCGTCTTCATTTAAGTGATGCAATATCTGTAATTTGTACGGATGGAACTTCTGCTCAACCAGGATTTTGTGGATAGTTTACCTTGGAACACCCAACTCCATGGATGTCCGACGAAGTGATTTCTTTGGGCTAGCAGCAATCTTGGCCATGACAACCTCTTTCGTTTCGTCTTAAGTCTTTGGTCACCCGGAACGAGGTTTGTCCAAGACACTGCCTGTTTCTTTAAACTTCGTGACCAATTTTCCGACGGCAGTAAAATAAATAGGTTGCCGATCAGGGTGTCAAAGGTTAAATTCTTTGGTGATTTTGCGATAAGAACATCCTTCTCGTCCACTTAAGAGTACCAACTCGATTCTTTCTTCTTTAGACAGAAACATCCTTCGACCTGAGGAGGAAAAATAACATAAATAAATAAAATATTAAAATTCCTATGTACCCAGACTTTGTGGACACCCTGTATGAATTATACAGTACTTCTCTACAAGTTAGAATTGTTAGGTATTGGTGGCTCTCTTGTAAATATTTTAAGTGAATTCTTGCTTCCAGAACGCAGAGGGTCTCTGTTGATGGCCAGTATAGTAGTGTTATAAATTTTCATTTCAGGTGTTCCTTAGGGTAGTGTTCTTAGTCCCTTGCTATTTAGTATATATAAAAGTGACATGAGTCATGGTTTGGAAAATAAATTGATTGCATATACTGATGATACTGTTGTTCCTTCTCACCGTCTAAGGAATGTAGTAGCTTATTCCATGAATAGAGAGCTAGCACGTATCTATGAGTGGTGTAAGCTTTGGGGCATGAAGCTTAACACTTTTAAAACTCAGAATATGATATTTAGCCAGTCCAGAACCCTTATGCATTTGCATCTTGATCTACATATAGATGGAATAGTATTAAATATCAGTGACAATTTTGAGGTTTGGGGCTTTACTTTCGACAAGAAATTGACTTTTGAGAAGCACATACGTAATATTGTGTCGTCTGTTTCTCAGAAAGTTGTTATCTTGAGGATATGTATTAGAAAATTTAGAGACGAAACTATTATAACTAAGTGTTTTAATTCCTTTCTTCTTCCCTGTTTGGAGTACTACTCTCCTGTGTGGTCCTCAATTGCTGCTTCTCATCTTAAGGTCCTGGATAGTGTTATGTCATCGGTCAAGTTTATTTTACCAAGTATTAATGTTGACCTGTGGCATAGGCGTAAAGTGAGTTCTTTATATTTGTTGCATAAAATGTACTACAGTGACGAACATCCTTTGCATTTGTCCTTACCTGATCTTGCTGGTTTTGCTCGTAATACAAGGCAGGCCGACACTGTTAATAGTGAGACATTTCCTAGTATCAGGTAGTGTACTAACCAGTTTGCCAGGAGTTTTATTGTTGCTCCAACCGTGATGTGGAATGGTTTGCATAGTGCTGTTGTGGAGTCTACAGATCTGACACCACCTGATTTCTGTTATAGTAGGATTTATGATTATTAGTTTTTGCCTCGTATATAATCTTTACTCTTCTTTTTACTTTAACATAATTTTATTTTCAGGCTGATCTCCATCTGGGTAACAATTAGTTTATAGCCTTTTGTATTTTCCCATGGGAGGGGTCAGCTCAAGATTTAAAGAAAGAAAGAATGAAAAACAACATAAGCGTCCCAAATTTCGTTAGAATTGGCCAAATAGTTAGGATGTTATTGCCAAATAATTCCCTGGATAACCTTAGGAGGACATTGTCAATTATATCATTGGAAAGAAAATGTAAACTAACATGAGGGTTTCAAATTTCATTATAATCGGCCCAATAGTTATGATGTTATTGCCCCCCAAAAGATAATTCGCGAGCTAACCTAAGGAAGACCTTGGTAAATATACCATTCTAAAGAGAATGTAAAACAACGTAAGGCTTTCAAATTTCGTTAGAATTTGCCACATAGTTACAATGCTATTACTCAAACAAAAAAGAAAAACCGGGACGGACGGACCGACCGACCGACATAGTAAGTTATAGAGTGGCACGAGACTAAAAACATTCACGTCTATTCTTTGTGACAATTGATAATTTCCAGCAAAAAATACGAGTGACATGTAAAAACTAAATGGCTCCAGGTTTAGGCTAAAATGTTTCTTATTCCGTTTGGTTATAATTTTTATGTTATTATTTTTTTTTCTCTTTTCCCAATGTATTATTGTAATTATTAAAAATCCCTACATTCCTAATTTTCAAGGAAGTTTCAGATTTTAAAAGAAGATAGAATGTGCTCAATCTCAGGGTTGACTGTCGTAACGAAATATTGATAGGAATCTTGTGATTGTACTTTTCTACGTTAACAGAATTATAGTTCCATTTAAAGAAAAATTAAAACATCACTGGAGTCAAGAACTGGAAGTTGTGGGCTTTCTGAAAGATATCTTCGTGCTGTTCGAAGTTCCATTAAGAACAAGCCTTAAATAAAAGCCTTTGATGTAGGAAGAAGGTTAAAAAACAGCCCAAGAACAACAGCAAATCACTTCACACTCCTGAATATTAAGTGCGTGAAGCCAGGAGGAAGCTATGAACCAAATTAAGAAGAAGAATGAATAGGCTGAAGAATGAGGGACTAGCCTTTGGTATTATGGTATAACATAATTCTTTTGCTAATCAAATTTCCTAAATTTTCAGATAGTGGACGGGTAAGAGTTTGTGATCACTCCTTCAGGAGTTTGACTTAAACAGAAAACAACCATCAATAAATCATGATGTGATGTCAGAGTTAGTTGATTAAGTTGGAAATATCAATTCTGATTAATATATTTCCATTTTATAATTGGGAATTCTACCAGTGTTTTTCAAATGGTCGGCTTGAAAAAGAAAGTTTTTAATTTATGAAGGTTTGAGGCTCCCTTTCATATTTCGGAAATTTCAAAGGAATAAAACGAAAGCGAAATAAAACGACTTCTTTAGCGAGGCAATCCCTTAAAATTAACCCAATGGAACATGTGTGGAAAAAAGTAAAAAAATGAAGGAATGTTATCAGAATTGCTGAATGTCATATAAGAACCAGTACCGGAATTACCAGAGCTGTAGTCTCAGGACATATTAATCCTAGTTCTTAGCGATTTTTAGCTTTTAAAGCGGCTAAAAGGAAGTTAATTAAGTAATAATAATGTACTTAATTTTTTGAAAATGTAATAAATTATTTCAAGTTGAAAACAAAAGTATTTCATTAAATACTGGCATTCTATTTACTTCTTGCTTGTCTGTATATTTCAGGGTGAGAGTATAATGACGGTCCTTTTTCTAATTACCATCGTTTAAACAATAAGTGGCTTATGCCTATCCTATGCTTCTATTAACTCACCTTAGGAGTCCATTTTAGAGGGTCAATTCTCATAAGAAGTCAACGAATCCAAAGATATGTGAATATTGTTTATATGTCCTTCACCTTACATTATTATATTAGGAAATATGATTGCAGGATTCAAGAATCATATCTTCTTTCATTTAAATGAACACTAAGCTTAAGCCGCGGACTACGAAAGCAAATAAGTAAACAGTGAAGTGACGACATCGGAAAGAAATTAATGTCCTTTGTATTGGAAGATCTGTTTGGATTCTACGTAATTCTACACTTAAAATGAGCATTCTGTGAATGATTGTCAAAATAAGGGCTAAATTTCAAACTTCTTAGCTATTCTTCACTTTTTTATATTATTTTCTAATCATTTTCTTATCCCATCTTCACGTTTGATTAGGATCGTATTTTTCAATGATTTCATTCCCTCATCGTCAATCCCTTTGCTACAAAGAAAGGTAAAGTTATTTGTTTATTGTATCTATTTTGTTGAAGATATTAAATTTAGTTTATATACTATTTAAACAATGGTAATTCATAATTTTTATGTAATCAGATATTAAAATTTTAATCTTCATATCACTGATAATAAATAGTTAAAGTCTGCTTTATGCATTTCTTATTAAACACAAGATGTCATTTTAGTCTATCACTCGTTATTATCCTTTTCAAGCCACTTTATACATTCTTCCTCTCAATTAAGTAAAGCCATTTTAAATGATATCTCTTTGTTAGATGTCTGGGGGCTTTTTATTTGATCTCCCTCTTATTTCTTATTGAAAAAGATCAATAAAGTTTCGAGTCAGGAATATTTTTTATTTTGTAATGACAACTACGACCACCAAAAATCAAAGAAACACAATTCTAATTTTTAAGCCGGTAAATCAGCAAGTAAGTCTAAAACGAAATCAATCCTCGCTCAGATTTAGGATATACTTGAAAGTATTCCACTGAGATTGATCCAATAGGGTAAATATTCACGCAAAAATTAATACATCTTTATATATAGTTCTTTCCTTGCACTCAAAAAGAGATAAATCTGAGGATAACCTGAAGTCCATTTCACAGAATATTGGGTTATTTGAACCTGATTTATTTTTACGAAAAGCGAAAACATAAAAACTACATTTATAAAAAGTTGCAGCGATACCTTAAAATCAAAATATATTTCTACAATCACTCCTGGTCTATAATTTTCGCCAGTAGTAACCGTTATCCTGTCCGATTTTCATTCCCTTCTAGAAATAAGGGAAATGTTTGACTTTATTCCTCATGATGTCAATATTCTCTCTCCACTTTGCTAATACCAATGCAACCACTCGAGAACACATCACTATTTCCCACCCTTTTCTAAAGTTGTTGAAGCAACACCTCACTAGGTATACGATGGTAAATAAATTGATTGATTTGGAAAAGAGCGTCACTGGCCTCCGATGGAGCAAAGGAGAAATTGCAGGCGATTGTAAGTTCAACCAAACCATAGCGGTACATATACCTACTTTCATCATATGATTACTCTTTCAATGTACCCTTTACACATTTACTTTCCTCAATTTCTTTATTTTCCTTACAAACTTACATTCAAAACTCGTCTAGGAATGGTGTCCCCGTCGAGTTTTGCGTTTTTTCCTTGATAATTAATTGAACAGGCAAATTATCCAGACGTAGAAAGCAGAAGTTAATCTCTTGGAGGTGCATAATTTTAATTTTATTTCCATCTTTATTTACTAGTTTGTTGTATCATTTATTTTTGTATAATCGGGAATGATGAGGCATAATTTTTGGTAAGGGGAGGTATGTAGAACATTCACTAGGATTTAAATTCAAATATATTTAACATGTTTAAATAGATATTTATTTCTGCTTTAGATGAAGAACTATTTTTTAAATGTTACTTCTTGTTAGAAATAATGAAGAGCTAGTTATTGTAGAGAGAATTATAGCAAATGTGTATAAGAAAGCAATGGAGGCAGGTGCAAAATTAATTAATCGAATGAAAACAGAAGGCAAAAAAAAAACAGTCATGCACGATAGTCGTAGGAGATTCCCTAGTTACCTTACAAAAAATATTCGTCAGAAAATGCAATATCTCACCATATTATTTCAATATCTCGGATCTTAAACTAAACTTCTGAAAATCAATGAAATAAACGAATCACCTAAAAAAAGGTGACTATAGGTAGAGTAAAACTTAATCACCTAAACATAAAATTCAGTACAAATTCCATAACACTATATTTCAGGAATGCAATTTTTTTTAACAGTTGTAATTTTGTTTGTGAGTCAACTAGGTAAATTTGAAGCTTTTATCCACGTTATTTCTCGGGGTTCAGCAAAATAATGTTTATTTATCGAATGTTTTGGAATTTTTAAAACCAAAATCATTACAAGTCGTGAAGTTTAGAAAATGTATCAAAATTAAGGTATGGCTGCTTACTCTTTGTTTTTTCGTATATAAATGCAAATATAGATGAAAAAAAGAGACATGAGGATTGTTGTACCACATATCAAAAGATTTCGATACAAAAGATCTTGCCTCTAGAAATATAAAATAAGCATGAATCAGTAATAAACCTACACCTAGAGTATATTATTAGGGCAATTGTATTGGAAGCCTTTTAGGTAAATTGAAACTACGATAGCGCCCCCAAATTATCATTTTTAAGGTAATTTGGTAATCTAGTGCTTCGTTCCCATATTTCCCACATAATTGTTCAAGGTTGCACACCCCACACACCCGGCAATTTTTAAATAACCTAATAATATTCCGAATTCAAAGGCCTAATTTTAGATTCGAATTCAAAATGCGATTGATAAAAGTCATTAGGCTTCTAGTATTTCTACCGCTTTCCTTGAAAACAAGTAAGCCTCACCCCCGAATGCTATTTAAATCAATCATATTTTTTTTTAAATTGAGCAATATGAAATCTCCATATAATATTTTAATTCAGAATAAAATACCTTCAAAATGATATATAATATAATATGATGCTATTCCTATTAATGATGTGGTTACTGGCTCCCAAGATGGCGGTCTATCTAAATTTTTTTGTCAGAACTTAGAAAAATTAACAAATCATTAATAAAATTAATTTTATCAGAATTGCGCTAAAAATGGGAATTCATATGTAATTTGATCAGCTAAATTTCTTCTATAACTTTTATTGATTAGAAGGGTCTAAGACACTAGGAATGACGGCACTATTGTTGTCTCACTTTACCGCCTTTTAGTTAGTTTTAGACCAAAGCTCGTGATAGAGCTAGATAGACTGTATGACAAAGCGTGAAGTTCTGCCTGTGAAGTGCAAGCTCATCATGTAAGGAGGAGTGGCGAAGCTGCTTCCCTCTTGTCTGGAAATAATATAGTCTTGGTCTATTTTTCTTCAGATCCATTTTTATTCTCAAGATCTGAAGCCCCTAAAAACTTGTATTCGAATTCTTTTGAAATACGGAATAAAACATCTCGCAGGACTGTATTTTCTGATTTAAATTTGCTCAACTAATTTTATTTTTGGTTATTAAGATTTAGAGGACAGTATCTATTACCTCGGGCTGAAGATTAAATGGAAAATATATTTTAATGAAAACCCTTCAAATATACCAATAAATCATCCAGCCTAAAAATAAAACTAAAAGAAATACTAGGAAAATATGGGAAAAAGAATAAATATAAAAATAGTAAATCGTAGTTTCTTTTTATTGGCGACAATAACTAGTTCCAAACAAATATCGAATTATTTGTTTTAAAATAGGTAATTTAATGAAGAAATGCATAAAGTTTATAAGGATATAAATATAAAAAGAGAACGAATTGAGTGTACGAATTAATGGAAAAGAGAAAAAGTTAACAAAAAAGCATTGTTCATTCCTGGATTGACGTCACTGAACTCGGAGCAAAGGATGGTTTGGTCGACTGCTGAATACTTTCGTCTATAAAAAATGCCGGGGGGGGGGGGGGCTTTGCCCAACATCCCTTATATTATTATGTTTGGGGGATAGGGGGCTGCACCCCCACACCTCCCCTTTGTGCCAGTTAAGTATAACATTTCTGGATAGTGGACGAAACATTATGAAAGAGAAACGAAACATAAAAATAACACGAACTTCAATCTCCCGAGAAGGTTATCGGAATCGGTCGAGGAACTTGTAAACTTTACCTCGGATTATTGAGCATAAATTTAAAACGATTGTGAGCAGGTCGAAATCGAGCCTACATTTCGGTGAGATTCCCGCAAGGTTAAAAAGGTTTGAATTCTTTTCTGGCATCGAAATTTTATTGATTATTCATGTCTTGGGAGATTTCGGTCTATTTAGTAAATAGTAGTATTCCTCAAGCTAATGGTCGCCAAAAGTATCAGGCATATTTTTATATACGGGCTTTTGCCACAGTTCTGTTACACTAGTATTTTTTTAGCTTTCGTTATATCTATATGTGTAATAGAAAAGGTTCAGCCAAACAAACTTATTGCTTCACCTTTTTAGCACGTGTCATTACTACGTATTTTCCATTGTAAGCAAACGTGTCGAGATCAAAATAAAAAGAATTAAGCCACCAAGCGGCTCAAGGTGAGCTGTATGACCATCTACAGACTCGCGAAGAGGCTGAGGAAAGGGAAGCATCTCATAGATCGACCTCATTCTTGCAGGTCTCAAGTTGTCGACCGTTTGGCCAGTACGTCTCCGAGATCCGCTAAGTCTCTACGACCAAGCATCCAGCCTCTGTGATGATGCTTTGCATCGTAGCTTCGAATAACCAGAAGATTCTGCCTGTGTGGTTCGCGGTTGGTTATTATCTCACCACAGCCGATTATAGCAACATCTTGGCCACAACACTCGTACCCTGAATGAGGAAGATTACGAAGAATGTGAACTATTTCTTACAGTAGCGTAGGACGGTATCCCGTTCCACATGGCCAAGACCATGCAAGAGTGGTTGAGGTCGAACATGAACTGGTTCAAAGAGTTTTGGCTACAGCAGTTGCATGATCTTGATCCCCTCTACCACCATGTGAAATCACAGTTTGGATAATTTTGATTATGGATATAATGAAGCACTCTTGAATATTCCTTCTGCTTTCGCCTTATCTATCGTTCAATCAAAACTTGTCTTAGGTTTAAATTTAGGCGATTTGTTTGGTTTTTAATATTTTAAATGAAGAGGAACGAAGACTACCTTTAAAAATGAGGCATCTCTAAATGAAAGTTTTTATGATTACAATCTCTAATGGCTTTAAAACATGGACAATTTATTCGATTCTTTGCCCTTAAGAATTTGATACAAAGTCCTCGTATTTTATGGTCGCCAAGGCTCTTTGTGATGCGATCTTTTATCCTTAACAATCAATCTTAAATGTTCTAAATTCTATTCCCTTACGTATTATTATCAATAATCGTATAAAAATCTCGGCCGAGACTAGTTCTTGCAGATGTAAGAGGCGATTTTGGTGGAAGATTCGTCATATTTTACGAAGCTGGAGAATCGGTATTGTTTGGGATGAAAGTCTAGAGATTGCAGGTACAAGATTCACCTTTGGTTGTGAAATACTAAGCACCCGAACGTTATTATTTAAGACCTCACAAACTATTAGATTTATTTCATGTGCCAGACACTGTTGTTGTGTTGAATTCCCGTAATACTTTGGCCGAAATGCATCATCATTGAAGCTCTGTACATGTTATGATGTCACGATTTGAATCAAGATTGAAGTCTCTTAATCAGATTTTAACTATATTATAGCAGGTTTGCTAACAAACAATCCTTAAATTTAAATAAGGCCAAACTTCCAATGCACATTTTCCTCATGAGCTTTGATATTGACGTACCTTCTATTTTACGTTCAAGTATTTTTATCCAGGCTATCAGAATACCTCTTGGCTTCTTGAATTTCTTTCTTGAAAATTTCAGCCAAATCCTTCTTCTTCTTTCATATAAAATTCATCATAATATTTCTTGTATTTTGTTTTTTGCAAAATAATTTTAATGAATTCACTATAAGCAACGGTAAGAAAGCTTAACTCATGTTTACAAGTAAGTTTAGCGATTTTCTCATCTAGCAAATTACTTTTAGTAAACTAGAAAGAGTTCTTTGCTTTTTAAATGTCGTTACCTTCTCCTTTGTGATGCGATCTATAATGTTTCATCAGTCCCAAAGTGGTAACACCAGAGCACATTAATTTTGCTTTGCAAGTTATACTTTTGCTTCATTTTTTGGAAATTTCTTAAAATCATCCCAAACAATCGACTATAACATAACTGACATATATGAACAGAAAAAACACTAAATTAAATAACATTCCTTAATAGCAAATGCAAGTAGGCGACAGAAAGACAGGAAATTAAACTGAACTGAAAAAAATTTTCTCGAACCTTTTCAACGTTCAAGAAAGCGCATCAAGTCCGTTAATTATGGGTACTCATAATTTTAAGTTCTTATGAGCCAGCCCTTAATATTTGTAATATTCTATTGTACTATTCTTTGTGCTACTGTGGCATGACTCCTACCAATAGGCTGGATTCATACCATAATTATTTAATTAAAAAGAACGTACTCATTTTATTTATTTTAATATTTATTTAATAACAAAAATAAATTTCAAATTTTAAAATTGAAAAAGAAAATAATTTTTCAATGGTGAAGCTACTGTTTAGCAAACAATAAAAGAGTAGAGTTTATTATTATTATTATTATTATTATTATTATTTTAAGGTAATAATCATGCTAAAGTAGCACCCTAATGTTAATAGTTAATTATAGCAAAAAATAAAAAAATAGTCACCGTGTTTTTTATAAATTGTACACTATAAAACATATCATCATCATCATCATCATTAACTCTATAATTGTATAGCGGAATTTTTGAAGATGGATAAAAAAAAATTTTCCTTAGTGAACAAATGACTTAGGTTTTTATCAAAGTTATTTCTAATAATTTTTTTATAATATAAAAAACAAAATGGTGAAGTTCACTAATATATATAAGTATCGAAATTTTGTGAAATTTTTAAAACCCAAAGAATTACAAATGGTCAAGTTCAGAAAATTTATTTTTATATATCTTCTTCTACTCTTCTATAACTCCATATTTTAGAAACGTGATATTTTGAAAGGGGGGGAAATTTAGTTTACAATTCCTTTTTAAAATTATTATAATTGGAGAAGTTCAGAAAATTTCTAAAAATTTAACCATGGCTGCATTTGTTAGATTTTAAATTTTAATCTTAGTAGCAAAGAGCAAGCTCCCCCGTAGGGATGGGGGGAGTGAAGAAGCCATTGCCTGGTCCTGTTCATATAATGATAGGACTATTTATTTTATTTTTGATTGTGCTAGTGGTAGATGAAAATTCAGATTTTGTTGCAAGGGTTTTATGTAGTAAAATATTTGAGAAGCCCTATTTAAATTATTTAGACAGAATGAATATTTTTCCCTTGGCTAAAAATAATTTAATAATCTTTTAGAAACAGAAATTTTTTTTCGATACTCACTTCAGCTCCTGAATTCTGGGAACCTGGAATCTACTCCTTAGCAACAGCCAGGTGCACAGACTAGTAAGGTTTTTACGAGTGTATATAAAGACCGTTTCTCACACACCTGTTTATCCTGCCACTGATGGTACTAGTCATTTATTACGATGGTAAGACTAATTAAGATCGACAAATCCTTGAGAAAGCAGGTTTACCAGTAGAAAAATAAAGAAAGGATGACATTTCGAGGCTTGGTTTTGCGTTAAAATCTCGGATTTCATGCAGATTAAACTCCGTTGATAATCCTCAAGACTGCAAGTCAACAAGGAAAACGGGTCGCCATTTGAAGGGAAGATTGAGTACACCAACTGTATTCGATCAAGGAACTATTCGAGAAATAAAGTGGGAATATTTTCTCTTATTATGGCGCAATTTCTTATTCTAATCCAGATGGCTGAACGGCCGGTTACTCGACTGATTAGGCTGTGTCATCTTTACTATACGATATCTTTTGTTTGTTTTTTTGAGAAACATAAACACTATTTTAACCCTTAAAAAAATGACAACGTACGAACGTGATGAAGAAAAGAACAATGTCTGGAGGGTTTTACCAGTGCAGTGGGTTTTAAAGGAATTTGCAGGGAAACGTGCGAGTGTCCCATGTATGGTTTTTCTGAAAGATCACCAGGAACATTATTAATCTACTAGTGTATGAGTGCCGTCAAAAATAACGGCATTATTTTTAAGTTAGAGCTATATTCCATTTGTAAAAAAAAAATTTAAATGAAAAAATAACCCACGCCGCTTTCTATCTATATGTAAATCAATATACATATGTATATCAATTTCAGTGCCTTTATCATATTTGTTATGACAAACTCATTATTAATCCCAATATTCTATAAAACATAAAATAAATACATCTGAACGAAATTTCGCGTAAAGTGTGATAGGAATAATTGTGACAATGAAACTTCAGAATAAGCTCGCAGACTTGGCGCTTATGTTTATAACACAGGAGAAAAATGGTATTCAGAACCTACCAGGAAAAAAACCCTGATCCATGGTTAGGCATAATGGTAAAGCAAAGCCGACACCAAACCTCTCATAGTCATGAGCCTGTAAAGGTAACTCAATCATCGAAAGTAAAAAATCTAATGAAAATATATACTGTATATTTATCTATATATATATATATATATATATATATATATATATATATATATATATATATATATGATCAAAAGAGACCGAAAACACAGCAGGATTCATTTAATATAACGTTGAAAGCGCTTCATGAGAGGATGCATTTTAAAAGAAAGACAGACTAGGACAGAAACTGCCTTCTCTTGAAACAAATAACCCCATATTCGTTAGCATTCTATTGAATTTTGACCCGATTATTAATCAACAATTTTAAAATTTTACGATTGACCCAAGACGATACTTCACTACGAATATTAGAATTCCTCTCTCTAAAACAACATAATCTGTTTCTCAAATTTGACTCAACTCCCACTACCCTATAAATTAAATAGATTAAACTACTTTGAATTTACTTCTCAACACTAACCAAATCAATTTAATTGCGCTTTTTTGCTTATGTTGCCTCCACATGACCCTTCCCTTACACCAGGTGAGCCCATGGTATAGATCCATAGTTCACTGAAAAGTTTGCGTGTAAAAATATATGCCTATTTGCAGATTATTATTACTGCCGGCTGGCGCTAGTTATAGCCCTTTCTCGCACGCCGCGAGAAGATTCATTGTGGCGGTCAGTTGGACGGAAAAAGATGGACTGAATGGAGAGGATGAGACGATGTTGAATAAGATCTGGAGCAGGACATATGAAGGATAATGTTTGGTTCAGAATAGCTCAAGGAATGTTCATGGATAGATCAAAGAGTTTACAAGGAGGGGCTCTTAGAGTTTTCAGGGAGGGCTCAAGATAGGTATTCATAGGGTTCAGAGGGTCTTAATGTAAAACCCACAGTACTTGTGATTGGGCAATATCACTGGACCCTCACTACCAAAACACTGCCTTGGTATGTGGAGGGATCAAATAAAACTACAGAGAGCTCATTGGGTGTTATGGGAGGGTTCAATCGGTATTACGAGTGGGTGCAATATGTGATTTGATAGGACTCACTAGGTGATGATTGATGACTTTTTTGGTGTTCAAGGGGATTGATGAATGAAACTTGAGAGTTTTCCTTGGATGACCAGGGAGTGCTCAATAGCTCCAGGAGCAAATATGAAGAGCTCACTAGGAGTTCTATGAGGGCATCTGTCCCAGAAAGAGAATTAGGAGAGATTTGATAAGAGAACTTGTGGAGATACAGGAGGAGAAAATGTATGGAAGATATATAACCGCAGTTAAATGCATTTGTCGATTTTGGGGAGAGGGCAAGTAATTCCTCCAGAGTCAGCTGAGTATAGTTAACCATGATATACCCGACTCCTTGCAAAATACATCTATAGTTATATGGAAAATATATATACCAAATACAACGTTAAATACCTAAAAAACTTCATAAAAGAAATAACATACATTATAAAATATCGACACAAGATAAAGTATAATAAAACTGGCAACAACAAAGGAGCACAATAAACTACAAAACCAACTGCAATAGATCCAAAACCTCATCCCTCGCATCAATAACCTAATATCATGACAACAATGTGAAACTGCAAACAATGCATGAGAACAATAAACAACAAAACAAACAAACTTAAGGCAACTCTAGTGAATCATAAGGAAAATACATTTGCCATACTCACTTCTCGCCCCTAAATAAGAATCACGGATCAATTGCATCAATAAAATATATATATATATATATATATATATATATATATATATATATATATATATATATATATAATATATATATATATATATATATATATATATATATATATATATATATATATATACTATAAACAAACACCTGCTTCCTACCTACACATCGCAAAAAACGGGGAAATCCATAAAGATATAAAAAACTAGCATCCTCCTTTTTCTTCATTAACCCAAGAATGCGTTTATTTCGCCATAAATCTCTAAAAACCAAAGCCAGTGGCAATGACAATATATAAAACAGTCATCTAAATTGCCTCAAAAACTGCAACCTAAACTTCCACTGACATTTTAAATCATTTCTGGTCTAAGAATACAATTCTCTCAAACTGGACATAGCACATATAATTTCATTACTAAACCAGAGAATCCATAGGCACAAGTAAACAACCTGAATTTGCAAAAGTTCTTTTACGCTCGTTTTTTTATCGTTCGAGAGATTTACGTGTATGATAGAAAAATTTCGTCAAACAAACTTAAATTCTTTTCCTTTGTGTATAGGTGTTTCGTGAGGGAATTGAAAGGAATCGAGATCTCTGCTTTTCTGCGCTCAAAGTCCGAAATCCCAAGCGGCTTAACGTCAGATGGATGACCGTGCGTAGAGTGACAGAAAGGCTTAAGAACGAGAATACCTCAAAAATCGACTTTGTTCAGAGAGACGTCAATGTGCAAAAGTTTGGCTGTGAAAAAGACCTTCAAAAGTGCTCCTAAGCTCAAAATGAATGTGTTCGAGAAAGAAAAGGACATCTGGTTGGCCAGAGTATCTAAGTTGGCCATGAAAGAGAATGGCAAAAGCTTGAAGTGGGTGTAAAGGCTTTTGCTCACAAATCGTATCCAAGAACAACGTCTAGCGTGCTTTCGTCAGCTTCTCAACGACCTTGCACACTGATGGAAATCGAATATTTATTTTTATTGATGAAAGAACCTTTACGATCGATCCGATCATTAACAAGCAGAACGCCGCGCGGTAAGCTTCGGCCTGTACGTTTCATAGGTCTGGTAAGTGGCCACAAGCAAGCACTATGCTTCCCTGAAGATGCTCGCCGTCATGGCCAGTGTGGTTCACGTCCAGTTACAGGTTAACTGCGGCCGATTACAGAGGGTTTCGTCACGAAATTCCTGGTTGGCTGAGAAATATCACAAAGAAGGCAACTATTTCTTTTCAGAAGCACGGTTCTCGGATCTGCATGGCCAAGACCGTGCAACGTTGACCGCAGGAACGTTAAGGAGGTGAACTCCTCCATCAACTGCGTGTCCACCAGTATAAGAAAGGACTTAGTCTGCAACGTGTGTGCAGCCTTTTGGTCTCGCCTAGACCTTGTGCTGGTAGACCAGGGCGGTTAAATTGATTATTATTACAATTTAAAATTATATTTATGTTAAATTAATAAAAACGTGTCTATCTGTACAAAAACTAGTAATGTTACCTTTGTTAATAGCGTCGTAACGAGTATAACAGGGCCTTTGCCATATCCGGTACTGTTTACCCAAAACTTTAAAAAAACTCAGAAAATGAAAGGATCCTGATATAACCTCCTGAGTAAAAACAACAGGGATTGCCAATCATATTTCGCCCCATCTATGCCAAGCTCTTGCCATGGCATAATTTGGGGAATTGGAGGAAGCTGGTTGGAGGAGATCATCTTCATCCCGAAAGGAAACAAGCCCCCAGACCAGGTGGCTAACCATCGCCCAATCTCTCTTCTGGAGATGCTTGGCAAGTTCTTTGAAAAGATCCTAGCTAATAAGCTACAAGCTCAACTGATCGAATTAGGAGCGAATAACCCCCAACCACACGGGTCCCCTCAAAAAAGCGGCGCAGATACAACCCTAGCGCTCCTGACAGAAAAGGTAGCCTATTGCCGAGCGAATGGGTACTATGTAGATATTGTGTTGAGGGACGTGCAGAAGGCCTTCGATGAAGTCTGGCTGAAAAAACTTCAATACAAGATCCTGAACCTCCAGCTGAACCCAATCATAGAAAGAATCCTTTGTGACTTTGTCATGGACAGAAGGGCATGTCTCATGATCGAAAAATACAGAGGACCCGAATTAAAACTGAATTCGGGCATTCCACAGTGAAGTTGACGGAGCACACTGCTAGACTTGGTATTTACCATCGACGTCACAACACAGGTGCACAGGGACACGATGTATCTGCAATTTGCAGATGATGTCACCCAGATCATTCCTTGCTCGGTGAATAAAGCAAGGGATCAAGCAATGCGTACAATAGCCGAAATCAACAACATCAACCGGTACGAGAGACGCTTAAAGATAAGAACTAATACGGACAAGTTTAAAATCATCCCACTATGACGCACGTTGACGTGGACCATTATCATAGATGGGAGGAGATATGGCTACTCCACCGAAGGCACTGTTCTGGGTTATTATTTAGACTGTGTTGAAGTTTTGTAATATAAGTTGAGTCTAGCAGGTAAAGGTCTGATATATATATATATATATATATATATAACTGTCAGTAGTACTTGGCAAGTCACGATGGAAGGTTATAGTGTCGAACAGCGGGTGCAAATCATCAAATGTTGTTATTATCAAAATCAGTGCTCCGTTCGACAAACGTTCCGACAAGGCCCATTTTTGGATGAATGGATTTGTGAACAAACAAAATTGTCGAATTTGGGACGAGAAAAAATCCACATGAGATACACCAGCACCAATTGCATCCCAACAAAGTCACTTTTGGGTGCGGAATTTCGTCTAAATGGGTCATCGGTCCGTATTTTTTTAGGAACGAAGATGGGATTGCCATAACTGTCAAAGGCGAGATAAGCAACTTATTGTGGCCTCAACTGGATTATATGCATGATATGGATACTAACCACATGTGGTTTCAACAAGACCGCGCTACGTGCCACATTGCGTACGCCACGATAGATATTTTGCACCAGCGATTTCAGGGCAGGGTCATCTCGTGCGGCGGCGAGGCCAAATGGCCACCGAGATCATACGATTTTACGCCATTAGACTACTTTCTTTGGGGCGACCTTAGATCGCAGGTTTATGCGAATAAACGACGAACAGTAGATGTCCTCAAAATCAACATAACGAACACCATCCAGCAAATTCAGCCAGATTTATGCGACGTTATCAAAAATTAGGCCTCCCGAATACGTTCCACCAAGCGGAGCCATGTCAGACTTTTGAATTACGTCATATTCCAAACTTAATGCAATAAAATGTACTTTCAACTTTAAAATAAATTTAGTGCATATATCACACACAACTTGTTTTATTTATAATTAAAAATCGAGCGACCTTATTGAAGGACCCTATATTCATTTATATATATATATATATATATACATATATATATATATATATATATATATATATATATATATATATTATAATTTAAAATCACAGGACACGTAATATAAAATAAATACATATATTTAAGGGCCCAAAGAAAATGAAACCCGGTAACCTAAGCTTAAAAAACGCTAAGGAAATTATTACGTGAACCATTAAAGTTTAAGAAAGAAACTGGGAAATATATAAACGGAGAAATAGGCAAACTATTTTAACCGTTATATTCAAGTGAATACATGAGTTGGATTTGAACCTGTATCATCAAGTGTTCTTCGCCAGAATTACCACGACGCTTATCGATCAGGGTCGTGGTCAATCTAGCGAAGACAGAAAGAAAGATGCAGAAGGTTTCTGCATCTTTCTTTCTGTCTTTAAAATAGTTTTTAAAGGCAGAAAATAAATATGGCGAAAGGCCAGTGGTGGTTGTTACCACCCGCAGAACTGTTTTTGCCCTTCATTTATATATACGAGTATATATATATATATATATATATATATATATATATATATATATATATATATATATATATATATATGTAAAATGTAAGAAAGTGGCGAGCTACCTGTCTTTTTTTATATTTTAATATAAAATGGGACTTAGTTGCGTCGATTTAATGAAACATACAAAAGCATAAATGCAAATACAGTACATAAGGCTAAAACCAAGTTGCCCGTTGCCATTAAACTTATTCCAAATGGTATTGCATAATTGATCAAAATCTGAATGTATATTTCTACCTTCATAATTACATAAATTTTGACAAGATCCCACAATGCTACTGGCTGAAACACAGCCCTAAACGAAGACGGAACATTCATTGTGTTTTCCGTATGGCCATGCACACTGACTTCTTTTATCTCTCTTTTCTCCTTCTCAGTACATATTAACGATGAATCGAACCAAATAATTCAAAATTGAATTCATCATCTGATTTTCTTCCAAGTACCTGGGTAATTTGGCATTTCTCATCCTTTTCTTCGTTTTCTTCTTTAGGAATAGCTTCGTGACCGCCAGTCTTCCATTGAGACTATTTCTAACCAGCCTTTGGCGAACAGTAGATGGATCTACTGAAGTAGCAAATGCATCCCTCAGGTCTTTTGTAAGGTATGTGCTGGAATTTTTCCTATTTCTCAAAAAACACGACTTTCAGATATTATTCATCTGCTGTAGATAGGTTTCTAGACCCGTTCATAATTTCTTTACCCTGCACTTGTCCAGTTTCCTCAAGTATCTTACAAAGACACACCACAAACCATACCAAGTTAGGACAAGTTATTTGCTAATAGCTCTTTGCGTTTCATCCTAAGTTTACATAAATACTATTTTATGTAGGTTAAACTGCCTTATCTTTGGTAGTGTTATTAAATTTAACTACTAAATTAATGGGAACGAATTAGCATTTGTTCTTGTGACAGGCTGATAGTTACAAGTCACTAAGCTGGTTTAAATTAATCTTATGTAAGGGGAAGAGTCTTAAAAAACAAAAAAATTCCCAGAATATGGTCACCTACAAGGAGGCACAATTAATGAGTGAAGAGCAGGCAATGTCCGAAGAAATATTTTAAAAGAACTTCAGAAAGCCTAGAGAATTATTGTTCAAAATTACTTTTAAAAAATGACAAGAACTTCTGAGTCATTGAACAACATATAAACAAAATAGTGGTGGCTCAAGACTTTCAATTAGTATTGCATATACTCGTACTTATATAAAAGCGAAAGCACTCGATAGCATGGTATATGATGTTGAAACTTATGTGTAGGAGTATAGATTTCATTTACGAGAGTAGTTTCTGTATTAATATACCATGCCCTCTTCTGTCGTATACAGAGAATAGAATAGATACAAAAGTCGCTATATAGCCTCCGAATCCCCACAAAAAATTACGGAGAAAAGGACCTATTAATCAGGGGGTCTGGGTCGAAGATCATTAACTATACTGATTAGAGTCAAGTTCCGGGAAAAAGAGCTACATTTAATTGACCGTCAGAGAGATTAAAATTTAGAATTTCTCTCTCCTATTACTATTGATTCTAAAATTTTTATTTTACGGAGCGCCTACACAGTGGTTTCACTATCATATATATATATATATATATATATATATATATATATTGTCAGAGATCACAGAGAGAGAGAGGGAAAGATACACGCCGCCTCGCCCTTCAATAGAAAGAGAGACAACAGACACATTGGCCACCCTTTTTGTCTGCGTTAATGAAGGTGCGAAATAATGATACGCCGTGAGACGCCGCGATGACCTGAAATCCTCGAGGTAACAACCACGCGCAACTCAAATGCTATGTCTGCCCCCCTCCTTCGCCCCCGGAACGTAAGCCTCATTATCGGCTTAGTTTACGCTCAAGGTCGTCCGAGTGTCCGTCGGTTAATATTGTCCGTTTGTTTGTACGGGGACTCTCCTCTTTACATCCCCCACCCCCCTTAGCTGCGGAGACTCGTGTAAACCTAGTATGTGTATAGCTCATTCTAAAACTCACTTTACCCTTGTAAACTAATATTGATTTGCATATCAGTAAATTTACTTTTGTACCCGTTTTTCTGTTATCCCGGAATTCCAAGATAGTCAACTATTGGCCAACCTACTTTTAGTTAATGTCCACTGTGCAGAAAGAGTAAAATTAACCCTATTTAATGACCCTTATATTAAACTGGTGTAAGGTGTATAGGGTTAACCTACGAGATCTTATTAATCCTGTAGAACTTCAATTTAATTTCTAGGATTAATGAAAGGACGTTTCTGTTCCCATTTGGGATTTAACCACAGGACTTGGAAGGTTCTCTCTAAGAAAGAATTCTCACCTGTTCGGTTTCACTCCATAAATTGTAAAACCAATATCACAATAGACGATTTTAAAAGCTTATAAACCACCTCTGATACAATATCATTAAGAATTCTTGAATCATTGTATATTAAATACTTTTTTCTTTTTCTAAATTCCGATTCCTCTTCTCATTCACTCCCTATACTTTAAAAATATAACAAACCTCCTGATCTTCTCATTCTGCTTGTGCTCATCACCATTTCTTCCCAGTCTTCCTCTAACAGCTGAGTGTATAAGGTTAGCGATATCTCAACGTGTTTCCATTGTTATCCCCTAATCCGTTAATTTTAATTCCTCATCATAATAATCCCCAAAATACCATTTACCTGTATTTTTTTCAATACCCCCTAAATAAACCTTCAATATTTACCATAAATTGAATAATTTGATTGTTTTTAATTCTAAATTAAAATGTTTGTTTTCTTCACTAATTGTATTTTTTTCAGTACCCAAAGATAGGTGAAAGGAACACCCGAAACGTTGTATCTAGGAAGAAAATTAAATGAATTTCCCTATATACGTTCTTCCGTTCAATCTACAAATTATATATTGGGTTGAGGAATAAGTTCTTGTGGTTTTATCAAATTCATTCATTACCATTAACACTTTTAGAAAAACTTCATTTTTAATTGATAACAAAATGCAATTTAATCAATAAAGTATTCTTCGTTGTTATTTACTTCTTCTTCTCAACGTTCAACTAGTTTTTAGATACCTCTGCAATAGAAAACTCTGGATTCTTGACTCGAAAAATAGATCTAACCAGGTTCTTAATTCCACAACTTATTGAACGAAACGCCGTGCAAATTGTTGGAGAGCGAACGGAACAGATGGAAATCGGATGGAGCCAAGTATGGCGAATATGGATTTCCCAATTAAGCGTTTAGATGGCGTCTTTTGTCATATTGGCAATGTGAGGACGAGCATTGTCGTGTTGCAGAAGGACTCCATTACGTCGATGAGGTCGCTTTTCAAGAAAAGCTTCAGCGAGTCGATACATTTGTTGAACGTAGAGTACTGTTTTGACAATCTCGTTGTTCGCAAGAAGCTCATAAAGAATGATGCCTTCACAATCTTACCACACACACACAGCATCGCCTTTCGTGGAATAAGTCTTTGCTTTAATCGCAAAGGTTTTTTTTATTGGGGCTGAGCCATTGTTTTCGATGGTTCATGTTGACATAAACACACCACATTTCGTCGCCAGTGATAATGCGGTGAAGAAATCTGTCTTTATATCCACGAGTAGCCTTGTGACGAGCAAGCAAACCTACGGCAATCGTGTAGCGTTGAAGTTTGTTGCTTTTGCTCAAAGCGTGCGGAACCCATGCATCGAGTTTTTTAACTTTCCCCATCGAATGAAGGTGATTCATTACAGTTTTCTGATCACACGCCAATTGTACAGCCAATTCTCTAGTCGATTGACGAGGATTTTCATGAAGAAGGTCGTTCAAATGATCTTCATCCAACTTAATGGGGTGATCAGAACGTTCTTCTTCATTAAGATTGAAATGACCGTTTTTGACACGTGAAAACCACCATTGAACTGTCGTTTCTGATAAAGCATTTTCTCCGTACACAGCACAAATGTTGCGACGAGCTTTGACTGCGTTTGCATTGTTCCCGTCTCGATTGAAAATGAATAACAACATGTGTCGAAAATGCGCCTTTCTTTCAACTTGACATTCCATTTTGAGGGTACAAGGCAAAAATTAAATTAACACAACTTTTAAATAAACCGCAATGACTTATTACTCAACTTCAAGACGTAGCCTAGACAAAAGCTTAATAGTCTACGCTGTTAAGAGACGTAGCCTACCTTTTGCAAATTTTGCTCTCATTATTTATTATTCTTTCTTAATAAATACACAAATCACGTCAACAAAATGTAAATCAACACAACATTAAAAAAAGCAAGAACAATTTATATTATTTATATTTTTTCTCCAGATTTTCATTCCATCGGCTCCTTCTATCGTTCATAAGATCATTTTACTATATAATGAGAACATATATGTGCAGATGAGGCAAATTTACGCACGCACGTATCATTTGTTTATGCTCACAATACCCGCTTGATTCTAATACAAGTTCAACACAGGCTTGAGATCATTGCTAACTATTTCGATGTCTTGTAACATAATCATTGAAACAAATAAAATATATAACTCCAAACGCTATTACTTAGAGAAAATGAAAATAAAAATCGAGCATCTAAATTATCATAATATCTCAGTTCGAGATTGAATAGATTCTTTTAATGTTGTGTGTGCGCGCATCAACAAATGATCATTTAAGCCGATGTTTGCATGTATGGCTGAGGTATCTGCATTACTCAGCCATCAATCGTCCTTCTCAACCTTGTTTGGGACCGTACAAGGCAGAATTATTGAGTAATTTATTATTTAAACAGTATATATAACGCTTATTCTTCGTTCTCTTTCAGTACATGTAGCCGTAATCCTGGAGAAGAATGTTGCTTGATAGTGGTCCAGAAGACGATCATTCACAAAAAACACAAGGAGGGTAAGTTACATACGAAGGTTATTGCTGAAATCTGTATAATTAGAGTGCTGTTTCGAAGCATAGTAAAGGAAAGTAAATAGAAGAGGAAAGTGAGCTAGGAAAAGGTCCAGGAGTAGCAAGGATGACCACAGCCTTGAGAACATTGTGAAGAAAAGTAGTCAAAAATTAGGAGAGCTACAGAAAGATTGGACTGCCAAATGGTTTGTTGAATATGAAATATGATATTACTGTGCTTGATTGGCCAGCCAACCCTCCTGACTAGCAGCCCATAGAAAATCTACGCGAGATTTTCATGAGAAAGATAAGAATACCAGACCTTAAAATGCAGCCGAGCTGAATGCCTTTATCGAAACGGCTTGGGCCTCAATGATACGTCGGAAGGGCCCAAATTGATCGTCTCCATGCCACGCCGCATTGAAGCAGTAATTTAGTAGTCGGTGTTATAAGAAACCCTAATCAATTTATAAGCGTAAATAGAACATACTTTCAGAAGTTAGTCATTTTAGTATTGGCAATCCTAATCTGATTGATTTTATCAATTATTCTAATTATTTGGGGTTATATATTTTGTTTTTGATGAACTTTAAGCCATAATCTTAAAAATCAAGGCAATAAAAGGGTGAAATAATACACTTTACGTGTACTAAATAAATAATAAATCAAAGTTTACTTTTTGAAGGTAAATTACAAAAATAAATGAACTTGTTTACGATATTCTGATATTTTGCCTGCACTAGGTTAAGTATTGTTACATTTTAACTGCTCAATCGAAAATCATTCGTATGATATCAATCGCTTTGCTTGTCCCCCTTCTATTCAATGAATCAATCTCGCCTTTCTCTTACTACAATGCTAATTTTTGTTTTAATTCTCTACAAGATTACATTTGAAATCATTTTTGTTTCATGAGTCATCAAGTTTATTATCCTTTGAAGGACTATGTCGCCGCGAGCTTCTTCGTGATTGCATTGAATATCGACTTTCTGATTTTTTCTGGAATATTTTTAGTATTATATATTTTATTTGCTGACTTGGATATTTCTTGTAGAGTGAAATTCTTCAATGCCATCAACATTTCCCTCATTATTCCATCGTTTACTGTACTCTTTGAATTCTTCATGTCGAGGTTTAGTGAGTGGGTAATCCCAGTCCCACTTCCTGGACATATATTTTATTACTGCACCAAAGTGAAGCGGAGGTGAAGTGTATCCAATACACCTACCGTAGACACTTCCGGTGAATAAGAATAACCCCAGTGCTTCCCTTTTGATCAAAATTAGGATAATGATCCACTGAGTGTGTCCTCACTCAGTAAAAGCCAATCATGGGTGGACTTGTGTAATATTGAGATCTAAGATGAGTGGATTGTTTATTAATTGCCGGAGGATCGTCTAAAATAGTTAAACACACAGATACCAAAATAATCTTTAATGTACATGAATTAGAAATATGAAACAGCGCATATAGGTATAAATAAAATTAATCTTTGTACTAAATTAATCACTTTTAATACTCCACGTTATGGGCTCGGGATGGGAATTCTACTTACAAAATAAACTGGTGAAGTTAGGGGAGGGGATAATTCACTTTAACAATACCTTTGAGTTCGTAAGTATTTTGAGAATGACATTGAAGATCTAGTGACGATGATCGCACTTAGTCCGGCTGTCCGAGGTTACTGAATTAGAAGGTAATCCTAGACCGGTGATATTATGATTCTATGCCTGATCACGAAGGCGAGCCAAACTGTGGCTCAAATCGGACTTCTTCTTCCTCGAAGTGACTGTCCGATTATTTAGGTCCTGGAGTGGGTAGCCAAAACCGATTACCTAGCTACGTCTAGGGTAATCCGCAGAGGAAGTTCCTGTGTAACCTCTGACTCTGAAGGGGGTGGGGGTCTGCGAGAAGTTTGGTACCTACTAGTACCGTGACGCCAACACACCAATTCCCCGAAATGTTTCTTCATTGCAACGGGCAAATTGTTTCTTTTGTGGGACGAGCTCTCCTCACAACGTAGGTCCAAGTTCTTCTGCCTGACTACAGGGAGAAGTTTCCCTTTTATTTCTCTCATGGGCAAAAATCGGGAGAGAGCAGCAAATTTTCGTAAAATCCGTATCGCTGCGCGAAAGACCTTTTCATCTGCAGCCAAACAGAGTAAATCTTTCACACCTTCGGGGTCTCCTTGCCCCACGTCGCGGTTTATGACGGCGCGAAAACTCAGACCTTCGTCGGCTACCAGGTGTCCTTCGAGGCCGACATTTTCCTGAGCGGCCGGCTGCAAATTTAGTCATCTCTTTTGTGCAAAAAGGGGCGGAGGAGATTCAAGGCGAAAGGCGAGTTTGGAATACGGGAGGGACACGCAGCTTGTGTATGGGTATTTCTGCGTACACTAATGTACGGGATATTTAGACTTTACACTTTATCTTCTCCATCGCTCTCTATATTTCTCTTTCTAAAGTTTAGAGAGCTTCGAAGGAGACATTTATATTCGATTCTAGTGCCCCCCGAACCTCATCCTTTTCCTGTTATCTTCTATGATTCATCTTGGGGTTTCTCTTCTTTAATTAGTCTATCTTTGTACATTCTCTCTTTAGTCACTCCGTGGAAGCGTTTAAAAAACACTAGCTCTAACCTAGGTTCGAATAATTGGGTTGCCTCCACCAGGATACGCATCGATCAGTAATAAGATGGCAGAAGCTATTCAGCGACTAGCCTAGAAAATTAGCCGCGGTTCAAGAAAAAATAGGGTAAGAATGGATTTGTAAAGAAAGTGCTGACAAGAGTAAATTGTAAATGTCCTAAAAAAGGCAACGTAGGTTAAACCTAGTTATAAAGAACTAGTTCGTTGGGGACAGAAAGGCTTAATACTCCTCAAGCTTTTACGTGTAACACTCTACGCGAGGCATCCTTTTTCGGTGTATGCTAGAAATTATCTCTAATCTTGCGGTGCGCCAAGTCTAAGGCTGAGCTCAGAAAAGTGCTAGGGCCACTCTTGTCATCACATACATCTGTTATTTCCATCCCACTTTAGTACACACAAAAAAAAACAGATTATTATTCTGTCCAAGAATCTGCCGAATGGTTTTCCATATCTACATTTACCTGAGGCGTGGTGGTTTGTTTATCCCTGAGCCCCGAAGGGTTTCCTCCCAGGTGTTTTTTAAGTGAATTTGATTCTCAGCGGGAAAGAGCTCGTTCATCAGTTAAACCGAATGGGTCGCAATTATGGGTCGCTTCATATTGTAATAATGGTTTCATATATTAATAATTGATTCATATAGAAATTGTTTCATTTATTAATAATAATAATTTACTTACTATTTGTTGTCAGATAAGCATATAGTACCTATGTGAACTGCTGTTAGAGAGGAATATGGTTTGGAAACTGCTATCAGATAAGTATATGGTGTAGAAACTGTTGTTAGAAAATTCTCTGCATTGGAAACTGCTCTCAGATGAGTATATGGCATTGGAAACTGCTGCCAAATTAGTATATTGTATATCAATTGTGTTAGAGAAGTATATGGTTCAAAATCTGTTTTCAAAAAATATATGGTTTGGAAACTGTTGCCTGGAAACTACATAGTTTAGAAATTGTAAATAAAGAACTATATAGTTTGTAAGCTTATCTCGGATAAATGTTTGTTTAGAAAATGCTGTCAGATAAGTATAATATATTGTTTCAAAACTATTATTGGAGGTTTGGAAACTGTTGTCAGAGAAGTAAATTAGATAGTACTCTTGTCAGAGAAGTAAATTAGATAGTACTCAGGTCAGAGAAGTATATTTTGGCGAAAATATTGTCAGATAAGTATATGGTTTAAACACTGCTGCCTGAGAAGCATATGTATTGTTTTAAAACTTTGTCACAGAAGTATATGGTTTGTAAACTTTTGTAAGAGAAGTACATGATTTTGCTCTCTCACGTAAAAATGTGTTTTTTTATGAAAGCATTTTGTGACACGAAATAAATGTTTACAAAAGTAATACATAACACTTTTTCCGATTATATTCACCTATCAATAATGTACTCATATCTCCTTTACCATTTTGACATTTTTCTTGACTTAGGTTTTTAGCTTCCCAATATGTAATTCATATTATTCTGAGCACGACAAAGTTAATTTCAGCAAAATCACAAATAATAAAACAGAAAATCGTTTCACATAAACATATGAAAGATAACAATTAATATTTATTCTTGGGCTTGTTGGCAATTATGTCTGTTCAAAATTTTCCATAATTTTCTAATATTTTTGAAGCAATATTCACTCAAAAATTTGCTCCATTCTCCTACCCTACATCTATAACTCGTATTTTAGTTTGGTTTCTATTTCAAAACATTACGTTTTAATTTTAAAACGATTTCTTCTCTTTATATAATACCAGTGTTGTCATGTTGAAAGTAAAATGATCACCTAACTAGTTTTTTTCTGACGAGAGTAGAATATTTTTCAAAATAATGAAAGTAATCTTCTTTCCTTTTTGTTTCGTTGATTTTACCCACTGTTCCTTTGTTATTTTTTGGAAGAAGGCCTCCACCACCTTTCACCCAGATAGTTATAATTTATTTTCGTCACCATATAAGTTTTTCTTCCAAAACGCTTTATCATCATAGAGGAGCTTATTTGTTTGTAAGCGTGATCTTTGCAGCAAAGTAAGATTTTTGCTCACAAACATTGGAGATCAGTTTTGTGGCACAATTTATTTGCAGTTTTCTCTAAAACATTAACTCAATCTACAGTTTAACCTTGATATATTTGTTTCTTAGCAATTTAGGTGGGCAATTTCAACTTTCCTTACATTGATATGATTACGAGCGGGTGGTGATTTAGTCATCCTTCGATTTCTGAACAAAAAATTAAAAGTAACAATTTTCCTATTCCTGCGTATATGAAGTGATGCCCACGCGAAGTCTTTTCGCTTGGATATTACTTCATAACTAACTGCTATACGTGTCTCGAAATGCAATAACACGCCTTCTTATATCTCACACTGTCACTTTAGAGCAATGTGGCAAGAAGATAGATCCACACTCGGAAGACATAAAAACCTCATTAACCTCCAATTCAGTTTCTTAGCATATCCTTAAGAGTTATGGACAAAAAGAAAGTACAATAAAATGCCCTTAACGCTTACTTAGGTCTAAATTTTAATTTTAACTCTATATTAAGGAATTTTACTGATATACAAACTAGGATGTATACTAAGAATTAAAAATAAAATCAAATGAAATTTTAATTTATTCATTTTGAATGCTTAAATAACCTATTTAACTTTTTTTCTTGTTGAGATTTGAATTAATTCTAAAATATACTTGTGTAAAAAATCAAATTTTCAATTAGTAAATTCTGAAATAATTGTTAAATAATATTTCAATATGTTCTCCATTGTGATATATCGTGGCCTATAATCTTGCTTTCCACGTAACAATTGCTTTGTCTACGGAATTTTTAGGACAATTTTACTAATCAGATCGAATTTCTTCCCGTCATTGGGTTATGTAAGAAAGTGTTTGGTTACTTTGAGAGACCTTCTCTAGGTCATACCAGACAAAATAGGCTACAGGATTGAAGTATGGACTGCTTGGATGCCATTCGCCTGGTTCAATGAACGTACACAATATCTTTTAGAAACTACAATTTTTTGCACTATGAGAGGAAGTTTTGTCTTACACGAATACATATTCCCGGCTAGACTCATTAATGGCCGCTAACATTGAAGTCAAAATGGCATTGCAATACTAGGGTGAATTAATTTTTACGCCATTATTGGTGAAAATTAAAGTTTTTTTCTTAAAATAACCAGAAAGAAAAACCGCAATTCAATTTGAAGTGTCTTATCCAGCTCAAAGTAGGGAAAGATCAATTAGGCTCTTTTTTTGAAGTTGCAACTTGGACACGATCATTTTTGGACATTCTAAGGAGAGAATTCAGTGAATCTTTCTTCAAAGGAAAACAGCATTTTTTAGTTGAATTGTTAATATAAATGTTTCTAAATATTTGCACCATACTAACTGTTTTTTGATGACATCATCTGATAATTTATTGGCATTTACCTTCTTAAAACCTTTTAGCCCAAGATCTTAAGCAATCCTCTGAGCTGAGTAAAGAGATATGCCCTATTCCAGGTTTATACGCCTGACTTGGGATTAAATCAAGCACAACTCTATGTTTTAATTCTGATAAATTGGGGTGCCCAATTTCCATACTACTTTGGATGCTCTTAGTTTCCCTCAGGTTTATGAGATAATCACCCAGAGTACTTAATCTCCAATTGCAATTGGGGTATCCTATAGGAATTCAGTAAAAGGTTAAATTCCTTTATTGTCGTAATGCTCGAATTAGAATTTGATCGTCTTTGATAAATACAATATTTACACTGTTTGAAAAAAAACCGGTAAAAATTATTACACGGCTTAAATTAAAGTGGATTAAAACTGTTTTTCCACAAAAGCTAAATCCAATTTTAGGCAATATCAAACTCGAAAAACAAATAATACACATACACCCATAAACACATACACATATATATATATATATATATATATATATATATATATATATATATATATATATATATATAGAGAGAGAGAGAGAGAGAGAGAGAGAGAGAGAGAGAGAGAGAGAGAGAGAGAGAGAGAGAGAGAGAGAGAGAGAGAGAGAGTGGGGGGAAATAAGTATTCGTATACATTCAAAATTCAATTATAATAGACTTCCAACCCATCAAACTTCATGAATTTTATACAGTAGACGTATATTAATGTAAAGTTAAGAGTTCTGTGCATATAAAGGCTTGAAACAGAATTCATATTCAGTAAAATTGAAATTGCTGAAAAGAGGGGTGAAAAAAAAATTGGACAGAAACATAAACCTAACGAAATTACCTTTTAAGAGTACATGAGAGACATAATATTAGTTGTGACGGTGCAAAGAAGCTTCTAGAGGATTCCAATCGTATGCACTGCAGTCAAAAGAGCTCAGAAAAGATTGGGTTGCCATTCAGCAGTCGACGTTCCCGCTGTAAAGATGTTATCATGGTGAATAATAAAGAACTCTCCAATAACCATAAAAATGCGATCCTGAAGCTCCATACTGATAGGTTGAGCTACTGGAAGATAAGCGAGCAGCTGAAAATACCTTTCAACAGCATTGGCTCTGTCATTCTAAAGTGAAAAAAGATAAGAAACATCGACAACCTTCAACGTTCAGGTGCTTCTCGGAAGATATTCCCCAAAGCTTCTTGTATAATACTCAAGAAGGTTAGAGCTTTCCCTATGATGACCCGTAGGGCAAATCAAGATGGCCTAATGGCGGCAGGAACGTCAGTCACAAAGAAAGCCATCAGTAATGAATTAAACTGGCATAATTTTAAGTCTTGCAGGCTAAAGAAGACAACTCTGCTGGTAAAGAGAGTAATAGCTGCAATGTTGAAGTTGGCACGTGAACATTTGGAGAAACCAGCTGAGTTTTGGGATAATGATCTTTGGTCAAAAGAGACAAAACTAGAATCGTTTTGCCGTTACGATGGCAGTTCTGTCTGGAGGAAAGATGGCAGTACCTACGAGCCTAAGAACACCATAACCACCGTAAAGTTTGGGGAAAGTAGCATCATGGTTTGGGAGCCTTTCTCATCTAAGGGTACCAGCAATATTAACATCATAGATGGGACCATAAATTCGGCAATCTACAAACATATTTTAGAAGAGCATCTGTTCGTTTCTGTAGAGAAGCTTGAAAATGGAAGGGAATGGATCTTTCAACAATACATATAATGCTCCGAAGCATACTGTGAAACTAATCACGAATGGTTCCAGAAAAACAATGTAAACGTTCTAGAGTAGCCTACTCAGTTGCCAGATTTTAACCGAATAGAGAACGTGTGGCAAACATTAAAAAGCAACATTCATTTGAAGGCTCCCAAGAACATCAAATAATTGGATGTAATTTGCAAAGAAGAATAGGCTGAAATACCCAAAGTAATGTTGCAGGACCCTAGTAAAGAACTACATAAAACGATTAAAGGCGGTGAAAGCTATCAAAGGTTAAGAACTAAGTATTAATGACAAATATCGATTTGAACGAATACTTTTTTTCACCCGTTTTGATAAATTTCAATTTTATTGAATGTCAATTGTGTATCTTACCCTTTCTTGCAGAGAACTTTTAACTGTGCATTAATCTTCATCTATTGTGCAAATTTTAGGAAGTTTGATGGGTTGGAAGTCTATTAAAATTGAATTTTGAAGGTGTAAGAATATTTATTTCCTCCCACTGTATATATATATATATATATATATATATATATATATATATATATATATATATATATGTATATATATATATATACTCTCGCATCACCAGGAAGGAGACTTTCAAGGAAACTTTAAACACTCGCCCAAGAAAGGAGGGTACCAATCGATTCCATAGTTCTTAGTAATGTCCAACGTCCCCTTCGCTAAATACATTTTAAATTCGAGAAACTTGGTGCGGTTAGTATAAAGCAAAAGCTCTTAAAATATCTCGTTGTTTGTGAAGGCCAGGCTCCCAGGACATGCAAGAGAGCTGGTTGCCAATTTTTGCTTTATACTAACTATACCACACTTCCTAATTGCAAACGAATTTGTACTAGGGGTGTGGATCTAATCAACGATACTGAAGCAGCGGTCACTGCTTTATCTCAGTTAAAACAACGATCTAGACTACTCAGCTACACGGTGAGAATGCTGATACGATCTCAACACTAGGTAAGGATATCTTCGCAATTAGGATAAAATATTTTTTCGAATAAAAACTTATTACGTTTATCTTCTGTTTCTTTGCGATATGACTATTTTTTTTCTCTCTCTCTTTCTCTCCCTCTCTCCCTCTCCCTCTCTCTTCCTCTCTCTCCCTCTCTCTCTCTCTCTTTCTCTCTCTCTCTCTCTCTCTCTCTCTCTCTCTCTCTCTCTCTATATATATATATATATATATATATATATATATATATATATATATATATATGGTAGTAATATAACCACGTATAGGTGAGAATGGGAGGAGGAAGTAAAAACCCGGAAAATACACTGAAGTTCATATTTTCTGGGTTTTTACTTCCTCCTCCCATTCTCACCCATATATTATATATATATATATATATATATATATATATATATATATATATATATATATATATATAATACTTGTAATTGATTTGTTCCCTGGGAATCTGATATGTAGTAGGAATATGAAGACTCAGGTGATTACGCTAATCATTTATTGGCTGGACGATTCGGACCTACACTAGGACCATCTTCAGCGACTGTATCGACTAATATGAGAAATGGATGGAATAGTAATTAAACTATTCACTATATAACCAACCAACACTTTAATACATTAACTAGCCAAACGTCCAACCGAACAAATCTCTTTAGTAGTTTTTATATCTTTAGTTACTTAATTTCTCAACTCTCACGATAAAGGTTAGTCCCTGTATTTAATTCATTCTAATTTATGTTCGTTTTTTTTTCTTTTAATTTAATACAATAGGTTATTTTATTGTTTACTCCAGTTACCTTTAATATTTGATACTCCAGTCAGTTCATGTTATAACTTCACTTCTTTCTATTATTTTTTAAAATTACACTGGATAGTATTAATTAATTCCATGAATTGTTATTTGTGTTTTTACTTTAATCTCAATAATTGCCAATTTTATTATTTTAACTTGTCTTCATCCGCTTTTTTAGCCATTATATAATGCCTTCTTTTAACTGTTATCGTTAATATTCCTTCTCCTTCTCATTAGTCGATACAGTCGCTGAAGATGGTACTAGTGAAGGTCCGAAACCTCCAGGCCAATAAATGATTAGTGTAATCATCTGAGTCTTCATATTCCTACTAATATATATATATATATATATATATATATATATATATATATATATATATATATATATATATTATAGTTTTTAGATGACAAACAAAGCTTCTTATAATATTTTAAATTGCTCCATCTTTGCTACAAGCAATTAAGATAGCTGTAGTATCAATTCTTACTCCTTTGTTAAGCTTTATTTTGTTAGAGAACTTCATGATTGATGGCGTACATGAATGAGACATATGCATATCATGCTATATGAATAAAGGAAAGGTAATTTATAGTGCCACATTAGCATTAAAATAAGTTACATAACTGTATGGAAATGATTGGCATATTCCTACATATCAGCGTTTGTTAAAAAAGAATCCGCTCGGGCGATTTCGAACTGAAATATTCCAAGAGTATAGATTGCCTTAGTACAACTGATCTTTCACTTTCGCTCAGGCGATTTCTAACCTAAAAGATTCCAAGGGTAGAGATTGCCATAGTACAATTAATCTTTTACTTAAACTTCTGTGGATTCTAATCCTCGACATAACTCTCGTGAAACTGTGTAAATATAGCTAAATTTAACAAAAATGGTATTTGTTTGGCTCATCTACTCTCAGACGGACAACGTGACAACGTGGAATATCGTTAAATTTCTATTTTTTTCAATCTGCCCTTGAGCCATTCTTATTCGTAGACTTGCTCTCTAAATGCAGAAGGCTATGTTTTAAATTTTACCGATGAAAAGGGATTAGTTCATTATGAGGTGCTAAATAGTGAACCCAGAGTTACTGCAGACTTAGTTATTCAGCAATTTCAAAATTTATAAAAAGGTTTGGAATAAAAATCTCTTCACTGGTCAACCGATAGGATTTCCCTTTCCTTCATGACAATACACACCAGACGTGGAGTTCTTGACCCAAGAAAGAAATTATTGCTTTACTTCGGGAAGTTCTTTATCATCGTCCAAATTCAGCAGATGGGCAGCATAGGAGTGTTTTTTAATGAAGTTACTAAAACCTCACCTAAATGCAAACTTTACTCATATATCAAGGAAGTGGCACTAAGGATTATCTACGCTGATATTGAGGTCATATTTCTAGGACTAAAAGACCAGCACAACGGTTATGTGGCGCTATGCGACACAGAAAAGGACCTAGATCTCCTCTTGAGCAAAAACGCAGCAAAAACATTGGAAAAGATCGAACTCGCACCTTGGGACCCTCCGGACGTACAAACGAAAAGATCTGTAATTTGCAGACGAGTCGAACCCTGGGTCGGTGTGTACACTCCAAAACAAATCAAGGAAGAACTAGAAAAACAACAATATTGGGCAAAAATCGAGAAAATAATCAAATTTAAAAACCAAAATGGAGAAGAGCATAATCACGTCTTCAAAGTGGTATTTAGATTGACAGAAATGTCCAAAAAAGTCTCTGAACAGGGACTGCTTGCCTTCTACACTGAAATCTCACCTGATCAAATCGAGAGAGAGATATTTCTCTCCGTGCAAGTATGCTTCACATGCTACGCCCTCGACAAACACCCAACTAAAGACTACGATTACAAAGGGACTATATGCTCCGAATGCGTAGGCCGAGACATCAGGTGGCAACAATTCAGAAGCACGGTAAAGAAATGCTTAAACTGTGGAAATGCCTACAGAACACTGCCTATGTCTTGCCCAGAAAGGAGCAGCTCATACGGAAGAAAAAACTAGAAATAAGCGCAAAAAAAGAAAGAAGGAAAACTACCTCCTACACTGCAGCAACTGCAAGTGGAAATCCCGCGACAGCACCAATACAGACCACAACCGTGAATATAGAGGGAAACATTAGGCCTGATTTAATTCTCAGAATAATTCACACACACTTCAAAAACATGGCGAAGCCAGGCTCATAATCAAACGAATTGAACACCGTGCTGTAAAAGAACGGACTTTAAAAAATGTGGTTCCCGGAGAACCCTCCTTCGAGCGAGCTGTACAGAATAAACATAACCCAAGAAAAGACTCCGAAAAATACGAACCCGGAAGAAAACAAAGCCGAAATGGATACTGATTCTGAAGAGGAATCCACCGACGAAGAAACCTCGAACATGACCCCAGAAAGTTCAAAACAAAAGCAAAAACTAAAACTGAATACCCAAGATTTGAACATGAAATTTATGGTTCTCACGCTAACCCTTTACCTAAACAACTCAAACAAAAACAAATCGTGGAAGGACTGATTGAAGGAAAATCCAGCTAGGAATATGAGGCAGACGCCGATGAGACAGAGGTTTACAATTCTTTAAAGCAAGGCCTGATACATATCATCCCTGAGGCGTGTCAAAACATCAAATAAATAAAAATAGATACGTACCAACGAAAAATTAAAATATTCACAGTAAATGTAAACAACTGGTAAGGAAAAAAATATCATACTCAAACATAATAAGAAAAGAAGACGCAGACATGATTATTCTAACCGAACATGGACTAAACACAGAGATCGACACCATAAGAATTCCAAATTATAAATTTATTACCATGAACTATATACAAACAAGGTACGATGGTGTAGCAATTGGCGTCAACACCAGAATCCATTTTACAGATGTAAAGGACTTATAAGAATCGTATCTGGCCATAAAAATAAAAATTAACACAATGGATCTGGTCCTAGCTGGGGCATATCAGCCCCCAAGACGCTCGTATTTGCCAACTCTAAATTTCCTCAAACGCTTCCCTCGACAGGCCTCAATCTTATTAACAGGAGACCTAAATACAATATATATAGATGCAGGCTGCACAAGCCAACCAAACGGAGCAAGAAAACCCTTTAATTATTGATACAAAGGAACTTGTTAAGCAGAGAAGGGCCAGGCTTCCCAACTTACTTAACAGCCCAAGCCTCGACAACTCCTGCCATCGTACTTATGAACCCAAACTTCAACCTATTCACCACACTTAACTAGGCGCCGTAACCCCATTCGACCATTTAACTACGATAACAACCATTTCAACTTCACCTATTTAAATTAAAATTCCACAAAGAAGAGCCATCAGCAGAACAAACTGGAATGGTTATAAAGAACACTTAAGTACACTAGAAACTTGATCCCTAAACAGCCAAGGAATAGAAGAAATATAAAACCAATTAAAACTAATCACCGAAAATATCATTGAAGCAGACAGAATTCATACCCCAATGATAGAATACAAAACCCTACCTGCTCCCAGATGGAACCACGAAATAAAGGAAATGATGGAAGAATTTCAGAACTTAATAAAAGAAATCACAGAAACGGGTACTAATATGGAGAGATACAGAAGCCTAATTTATATCAGAAGGCAGATAGATACTCTTATTGAAGAAAAATCAAATCAAGTTTGGAATAACATAAGAAGTAAGTAAAATGGATGTCTAAGCAGATCCGAGGAAATTCTGGAGAGACTACAGAAAACTACGAGGATCTCAACCAAAAGAAAGTATTAAACTAAAAATACAGGACAATGAAGTGCAAAATAACGAAGAACTCCAATAGCACTTCCAAAATCACTGGAAAAATATCCTCAATAACACCAGAGGAGAATCAAGAATATGGTATAGATCACGAAGAGGAAGTCCTACAAACCCTAGAGACGCAACAACAGCGCACTGCACTATACAGATACGTTGACGAAGAGAGAAACCACCCCTTGGGGGAGGAAATACCCATTTTAATGGCTGAATACAAAACAGTCATAAAATCTTGCAAACAAAGAGCACCAGGTCAAAGCGGCCTAACAAAGGCACACCTAATAAATGCTCTATAAAATTTGCATGAATCGATAGTGAAGATTTTCAATGTTTGCCTTAATATTGGGTACTTTCCTTAAACCTTTAAAAAGGCAAAGATGATCTTCCTACCGAAGCCGAGCAAACCAAAACTCCAAGTCGGAAGCTACCGCCCAATCTTGCTCTTGGAATTTCTGGGTAAAGTCCCAGAAAAACTCCTAAACGACAGATTAATTAAACACCTGACGGAAAATAACCTGTACAAACAACAGCAACACGGGTTCAGGAGCAAGTGAGGAACGGATACCGCACTGGCGATTATAACCGAGAAAATTGCCACAGAAACAGCGCGAGGCAACAGAGTAGATATAGTATTCCACGACGTTGCTAAAGCCTTTGACAATGTCTGGTTGCCCGGCCTATAAGCTAAGATCTGCAGCCTTAACCTGCAAATTAATGTTTGCAAAACACTATGCAACTACCTGGATGAAAGAAAAGCCGTACTTCAAATAAACAGCCAAACAGGTGACCATATCGACCTGCTGCAAACGGGAGTCCCCCAAGGAGGATGCCTCTCTCCGACGCTGTATACTGTTTACACCAAAGACCTTCCACAACCAACTCACGAATGTGCGATGTACATCCAACTGTCGTTGATATCACACAAATAATCACCAGCGACAGGAAGAACCCCCAAGACGTAGCTCGAAGAATAGCGAGGGAAATAAAAAACCTGAATGACTACGAAAGAAGAAACAAAATAAAACAAATAAAAATAAATTCAAATTAATACCCGTAAACAGATGGAAAACAGCTGCAACAAGAGTCGATGGAGAAGCATATCCATACTCCACGGAAGAAAGGGGCTTTGGTCTAAAATTAACAACAGGGTACAACGGCCACATAACACAGAAAATTAACGAAACGAAAATTATCATTTCGGCGCTGTACAGATTCAAAAACCTAAGGAATAAAAACAAAAGAAAATTATAAATGGCCATAGTTCTTGCTAAGCTCCTACCCAATAGTACCGAAGAATACATTAGATAATTAACAATTAAAAAGGTCCAACGTATTCAATATCAAGCCATGAGATTCATCACCAACTCAAAAAGACGGGATCGCAAACCATTTGAGAAACTCCATCGTAGATCTGTATTAGAACCCTGCATTAGAAGTATAGTATATTCGAAAAACTTCATGTATAGGTTTGCGAGTATAGGGGACAAACAATTCCCCATTGCCATTCCATTACATTTCCGAATAAAATTAACACCTTAGTGCCCTTGATTAAATTGACTTTAGAAGTTGAAAAACATCGCACAGTCCATTTACTAGATATTCTAATTCATCGGACAAACCATTGTTTCAAATATGAAATATATTGAAAACCCACAGCCATAGACTCTTTTATGAACTTTTATTCTAACCACCATAATAACATCAAACAAAGTGTTTTCTCATCTACGAGGGGCGGTCAATAAGTTTGTGAATCGGTAGGGCAAAACAGAGTAACAAGGAGTAACAAGGAAAGTTAGTACCCTAGGAGACCTTACGGTCCATTCAAAGAGGGTACCTTTAGGCTAGCAATCGAGCGGGCACATGGCTGCTCAATTGTTTTGCGTCCATGAACGGCCACTTTTCAAGACTTTGTCTAGTCTTGACTTGAACTGGTCAACAGATTCACTGTTGACAACTTCCACTGGAAGTGCGTTCCACATACCGCAGATACTGTAAGTAAAAAAATTTCCACACAGATTGCGGTTGTAACGCTTCAGTTCAAGTTTGAAGCCGTGATTGCGCGTTCTGTTCTCACTCAGTGTGAAAATATCCCGGTAGTCAACATTGTCGAACCCTCGAAGTATTTTGAAAACTTCGATGAGCTGACCACGCTGTCTACGGGTTTCCAGCGAGAACAGATCTAATTCCCTTAGTCTATCCTCATAACTTTTATGTCGGATAGAGGGAATCAGCTTGGTTGCCCTGGCTTGTACGCGTTCCAATCTCGTGATGTCCTTTCGCAATGAAGGACTCCAAAATTGTACGGCATACTCCAGGTGCGGTCGGACAAGTGAGTTGTACAGGCACAGTACAATCTCCTGGTTCCGATAACCAAACTGGCGCTTAATATAGCCTAGCATCCTTTGGGCCTTTTTCTCCGCCTCAATGCACTGTTTCGAGAACTTGAGGTCACTAGTGATTGTTACACCCAAGTCCTTCTCAGTGTCACTCGATTCAAGAGCAGTGCCCTTAAGGATATACTGAGATTGGGGGTTTCTGTGGCCGATATGCATTACTTTGCATTTGCCCACGTTAAAAGGCATTTGCCACGTGTCCGACCACTCCCCAATCTTCCCAAGATCTTCCTGCAGGCGGGCAGTATTTCCATCCTTTGCAACGTTCATACCAAGCTTGGTATCGTCGGCAAATTTGGAAATCTTGGCAACCATGTCACCGTCCATGTCATTGACGTAGATGATGAATAGTAGTGGTCCCAGGACAGAACCTTGAGGCACCCCGCTAGTAACGGGCACCCACTCAGAAGACTGTCCATTTACCACCACCCGTTGCCGTCTGCCACTTAGCCAGTTCTCGATCCAGCCGGCTACCTTTCCGTCTATGCCAAGCGCTCGCACTTTCCGGAGAAGGCGGCGGTGTGGTACCTTATCAAAGGCTTTCTGAAAGTCTAGGTAGACCACATCCACCGCCTTGTCCCGATCGTGCTCACTGAAAACGAAGTGGAAGAATTCCACAAGGTTCGTCAGGCATGACCGTTGCCTTCGGAAGCCGTGCTGGGAACTCCTCAGTAGCAGGTTTGACTCTAAATACGACGTCACTTTGTCCACCATGATGCTTTCCATGAGTTTACCGACTATCGAAGTCAGACTGATAGGTCGGTAGTTCGACGGTTGGTTACGGTCTCCTTTCTTGAAGATAGGAGTCACCTCCGCCTCACGCCAGTCTCTATAAACGCATTCGGTCCGGATTGACATGTTAAAGATAGCGCACAGATGTCGTGATACTTCATCGCACACTTCCTTCAACACTTTAGGTAGAAACCCGTCCGGTCCAGGGGACTTATTCGTCTTTAGGTCAGCGATCTTTTTCTTTATTTCTCCTTCGGTGAAGTCCATTGCCTCCAGCTTTTCCCCCGAGTAGGAATCCGTCGGCTGGGGAATGGGACCACACTCTTCAGTAAACACTGAAGAGAAGTAGTCGTTGAGGAGGTTAGCATTTTCTGCATCTGAATGCTTTAATGTCCCCTCCTCATTCCTCAAAGGGCCAATCGTTCGACGGATTGGTTTACGGCTGTTCACATATCCAAAAAACTCCTTGGGATTCTCTTTACAGAGTCTCGCCACTCGGAGTTCCTCAGACCGCTTAGCCGCCCTTATGCTGGACTTCACTCTCCTGGCTAGCCTCCGGTATTCGTCAAAGTCACCCGAGATCTTCGATAACCGGTACACATTTCTCTTCTTCCTAAGCAGTTGGCCGATTTCTCGATTAAACCACTTAGGTTGAACAGAAGACAGACGGGGGCATTTCAGAGGGATGAAACGCGATTGAAGACTCATGAGTGTGGTTTTGAAACTATTCCACGAGTCTTCAACGGCATCGCACACTTCTAGCCTCACGTCAGTCAGTCCAGAAAGAAGGCTTGCAAAGTCTGCTCTTTTCAAGTCAAGTTTCTTTAATTGACTGGCAACAGACCTTACCTTCGGGATCTTGACGCTAAATCTAACTAGCTGGTGATCACTGCCACCGAGCTCTTCGCCTACAGAGATATCCTCAACGATATCATCCTCAGAGGTGAAGACCAAGTCGAGGATATTGTCTCCTCTCGTCGGTTCTCTGACCCATTGAGTGAGGAACTCGTTGTTGGCGAACTCCAGGAGTAGCGCGCTCTCGCCACAGGCTGCTCTGGTTTCCCAGTCAACTTGGCTGTTGAAATCGCCCATAACGATGCACACTCTGCCTTGAACCAGCTCACCCAGCAGCTGGTACAGTTCCCTGTCCTTCTCAACAGGTTAGGAAGGGGGTCTGTAAAGCAGCAGGGTCCTGTATTTGGCAGGACCGATCTCTAGGTCAACGCCTAGGAGCTCGTGGTCGGATATAACGTTGGAGTTCGTATATTTGATTGTATCCTTAACATACAACATTACACCGCCACCCTCTCTGTCTGGCCTATCTTTGTGGAAGAGTTGGTAGCCAGGAACCGTGAATTCGCCTTCAAAGTCTCGGTTTGAGGTTTTTATCCACGATTCTGTTATGGCTACCATTTCGGGTTCTTCCGTCGCTACGAGGCCACGGAGCTCAGGAAACTTGTTCCTGATTGACCTCGCATTGAACAGAAGAACCTTCAGGGAGTCCCCTAATGTAGGACCCCCTATACTCTTCCGTTTCCCGGCTTCTTTTTTGTCGTGGTGGCACCATTTTTAACAACCTCCGAGAAGGTTGTTTGGCTGGAAGTGGGATGGCTGTTTGTGGGGGTGTTAGGACAAGTTATGACAAGTGAGGACCTGCAGCCGCACGCTCCTGCCTTGTCTATTTAAGAAGCAGTAGCTGATCGCAGATCGTCAGTCCGAAATTTTTCAACAATGGAGAAGGTTGAGCACCGCACACTGAACAAATTTTTTACCAAGGAAGGCAAGAATGCAAAAGAGATCCATGAACGTATGGTTGCAGTGTACACCTACACCGTTCCTTCCTATGCAACCCTTGCTCGCTGCAATAGGGAGTTCCGCCATAGTCGTGAGTCCCTTGAAGATGCCCCTTGGGTAGGACGCCCGTCAGACGTGACTAACGAGGACAATGTGGCCCACTTGGAGAGGATGATCCTCGAAAATCACCGGGTGAAGGTCAAAGAAATCGAGCCAGAACTTGGAATATCACATAGAAGTGTTATCAACATCATCCACGACAATTTTCCTATGACCAATGTCTCTGCCCGTTGGATTCCTAGAAACCTCACTAAACCTCACGAAACCTCACGAAACCTCACGCCCCATGATCGACTTCAACGTCGTCAAAGTTTGGAGCAGCTGCTGCTCCTGTACATCCAAGACCTAGCGGGATTCGAGTCACGCATAGTGACAGGTGATGAAACGTGGGTCCATCACTGGGATCCCGATACCAAGCTCGAAAGCATGGACTGGAATCACAGGGGCTCTCCAACCCTTATCAAGTTCTGGACCCAACCCTCAGCCGGGAAGATCATGGCCACCATCTTCTGGGATTCTGAGGGACTGTTGATGGTGTACTATGTGCCTCGTGGATGGACCATCACAGGCCAATATTACGCTGAGGAACTGGCTGGGTTGAAGAAATGCATCCGTCACAAGCGGTGCGGCAAATTGACACGCGGTGTCCTGCTCCTCCACGACAATGCCCATGTCCACAAGGCCAGAGTTACACAAGCTTCCCTGCGCGAGTGCGGATTCAAGGAGCTCAACCATCCCCCTTACAGTCCTAATCTGGCCCCTAGCGACTACTTTTTATTCCGCCAGCTCAAGGCTGCACTGCATGGACGCCGGTTTGGGGACGATGAAGTTGTCCAGCTTGCCGTCCAGGAGTGGATTGAACAGCAGTCGGGAGATTTCTGTTTGTCTGGAATTTGATGCCTCAGGGACAAGTGGCGCAAGTGCATTGAAGTCGAGGGTAGTTATATTGACAAATAATAAAACACTCTTCCTCATATCTCGTTTCCTTATATCCGAATTGCAAAACTTATTGAACGCCCTTGTATGTTTTTGCTTTCCCTTAGAATTGTCTCACCAACAAGAAAGTCGATAGAATATATAAAATAGGAATAAATTTGTGCTACCCTTAATATCCCTAAGTTTCAGGCCAAAAACCATATTTTCATTAAATCACCTCGTTTACTTAAGTCTCTGAACATAAATGTTATTTTGAAGTAGAAGACTACAATTTACCGCATCCTTGTCAAAAATTCACCCCCTCCGACGTGGCATTGTTTATTCAATAGGCTGCAACAACTGCCAAAAATGTTATTATGGAGAAACTGGGAAAGAACTAAATGTCCGGGTTAAGCAACGTCAAGCCAATGTACGTAATCACAGTGAACAATCTGCGCTCTTTCTAGATATATACAATCTTAACCATAGCCTTAACTGGAACAGTGCCAAACCAGTCATAAAATGTAGTAATTATATTTCAAGAAATATATTAGAATGTATCTCCATTAACGCGTTTCCAGATTTCAACCTTAGCCCTGGTTTGTTCACGCTAGACCCCATCATCACTACATACATTAAATCTAAAATAAAGTTGTTTCAGAATTTTGTACCTTCTAATTAAGGTTCAGAGGTGGATAGTCTAATCCCCCTTCCACTATTTAAGGCAATGTATGACCAGCCTTCTGTTCATTCCTTGGAAAGGTCTTTAAGAATTAAGACGAAAGCGCTCGGAATATTTTTTCACTTTTCCTTTGTGGATGTATCTGCAGAACATTGAACTTTGACTCACGTGCTCTTTGTTAGCTTTTTTCATATATATATATATATATATATATATATATATATATATATATATATATATAATATATATTGCTTTTGCATGTACACTAGCAGCAACATTCTCCCATGGGAAAGAAGACGCCAATATTTTCGGACATCATCAGTTAAATGAGAGATATTGTAAATGTTGTACACTAACATAACTTACCTAACTAAAATGCATTTCCACACACAATTACTCTTTTATAATACCTGTATAAAGACAGTTCTCAACTACAAGGCCCTATAGGAGCTGAGGGCTCTGCCCATTGTTGTCACATGCTGAATTTCTTTTATAGTGACACCTAAGATGATTACATATATTAGTACTGTTTATGTTGTTACAAGACCACTGAGAATGATAAAATTGTCAAGTGAAAGATCGCCCCTAAAGTAAATAAATAACACAATTTGAGCAACCTTCACCCAGCCGCTCACTGCACTCAGCCAAATACTATGAACTGCACAGCACTGCATAAAATAAAAAAATCAGGACTTACACTGTATAGATCAAACAACAAAAAATTAGTGTGCAGAGTGCTTGTATTGACAAAAGAAAGGCTTCGTTAGTTAGTACCTGTTGACTGAGAAGTGTTAACTTTGACGCTTTGGAAGTTTGGCGGATTTGGTGACTGTTGGAGGAACAACAAACTCGGTTCCAATAATGCCTAGGGTTTTTTTTTCGTCATGTTTTTGTGAACATATATTAATAATTATTTCAATATGCCTTTTATATATTGCATCAACTTCAATGGTGTAAAATAGACTGAACACACATATATGCTAGATTTTTAAAACACGAAATTTTCGGTAGAAAAATATGAATATAAATTTCAACGGCATAATAAAAACTTACTTCCTGAAAGAAGAATGAGTGTCAGAAGATAAATAAATTAAAGAAACGTTTATTTATTAATTATGGGTACAAGGTGCAGGGTTATACTCCTGGAGCGCTGATCGATATTATTCATTTACAGTAAGTTTTGCTTGTTTTATTTAACTTAATTATGTTTTCCAGGGAGCATTGATATAATCTAATTCTTCTTAGTAAAATACAGTGGCTTGTAATGATATGACAGAACTGATATATAAATAACCAAATTGGGCCGAAATTCGACTCCCATTCTCATTCCGTTGTCGCAAAAAAGTGAGATTTCGATATCGGCCCGATACAACTTCTGCACAAATTGGCTGATGTCAGATGCTTATTATGGTTAAGAATCTGTCCAACACTAGGTTAACGGCATCACGTAGTTCCGCCTGGGTGCTAATATTTGCCGTTATCGGAGCGATGTTTCGCTGTTCGCTTGGATAGTGTTCAAGCAGAAAATGGATTCACCAAGAGGGCAACAATTTGATCACTTCACAAACCAAGAAGGGTTCCTTGTGAAAACGATCACCATCAGGCTTCTCGTCTTCAATGAAGCAGCTGTTAGGGCATGGCCGGCCCTTGGTCATCAGGCACCCCAGACGAAGATGTGGACCCCTTCCCCCCGCGACAACACCACAATTACAGCTCAGGTCAGGCTTACAGCTTTACTGTTTACCTTTTAATTAAATGTGCAGTCCAACTGCGTAGAATGGAAACGCTCTTACAAGATACCTATGTAAGACACAAATGAGAGTGCAAACTCCCCAAAGACTTAAAATTAAATTACCATAATACAATAATAAGACTTTGGAGTTTAGTGCAACAACATTGTCTAGGAGAAAAAAACAAAAACAATATTGCACATCCAAAAACTATGCAAAACAGTGCAATCATAAAATGAAAACACTGAAAACAACACACACTATACACACCATTACAATAATTAGAAATCTAATAAAATAAAGAATACTTCCATGTTTGGTACAAAATCCCTGGCTGGGAAAAAAAACAAATACTGCAATTCAAAAAACTATGCAAAACGATGCAATAAATAAAAACAAACTCTAAACTATACACACCATTATAATAATTAGAAATAAAATAAATAACACTTCCAAGTATAGTGCAAAGGTCCTGGCTGAGAATACAAAGTTGTGCAAATCCATAAACTTCTTTCTATATTCCAAAATGGTAATGCAATAGTACTACTTTTATGAACAAAATAAAACAAACAAAGCAAACTAAAGCTATAAAATAACACTACCACTTTCTTCATTGTTTTTGTTTAAAACTTGACACCTCTTGACTTAGGACCAGCAAAAGCATCTATAGTTTTATCATATGCAACCTTCTCGAGGGATAGGCCGAGGTGGTTGGAGTTTTACTCGACTCATATATATATATATATATATATATATATATATATATATATATATATATATATATATATATATACAAATAATGTGCTTTGAGAGATACTCGTAAATCAATAAGTGAATCTCGGATATCTCACTTGGCGTGTAAATAACTATTCACTATGTAAATCCCTATACACTTGTAATGTTGGTAAGCTTCGCGGTGAAGTTGAGGAATGTGAAAGGGACGGGTTACCTTGGAATCTGATGTTTGAGTGGCGCTGGTGAGTGAAGGTAGTGAGATGAAGGGTGGAGACGATGAAGTAGGTTCTCCAGGGACCGACCCGATCCCACAATTCCGTCACGATTCTGTTGGAAGAAGGCGGTGACGGGAGCTTTTTGTTAAAGAGGGCCCCATGCTCGTGAACTCCGAGGAATCTTTGGTGTCTCTTTGAGTTGCAGAGGGGGTACAAAGTGACCTATCGTCGCGTAGGGTCACAGAGAAAAGTCGAGATGTATTTTTCTCGCTTACGGAACCAGAGGCCGTTTGTAGCTTCAGCTCTGAAAACGTGAGTACGTGCCCGGGTCCGCACTGACTTGTGCACCAACGGGGTAAGAAGCCTTCGTAACTGGGACCGATCTCCTCTCTGAAGACTTGATGCTTCGACGAATTACCACAACACTGAGATAAATGGCAATTCCTGCCCGCCAGACGCTGTGCAAGCTCTACTACCCAGAGTTAAAAGAATTTATCTTTTATGCTCGAAATTCGGGAGAAGTGCACATGGCTCCGGAAGTATATTTCTATCAAGCGCCCTTCTTCGGGTGTGAGAGAGGCTTGATTATCTCTTCCATTTCGTCCTTTGCAAACTTCCCGGGACCACTGGAAGCCAAGATGGGCTCCCATCTATCGATAACCAGTCGAAGAAGGAATGCCGTGGTTAGCTAAAATGGTCGGCGGGTTCTTCCGGCGAGAGACCATCAGATATCGGGCCAGAAGGGGAAGGTTTGATAACCGGCTCGCCCGGAAGGAAGGTGGAGAAATGTGGGTGCATTATGCTATTCTCCTACAAACCTGTCTGTACATTTCCCGATTAATACTCATAATTGCAAGTCCATTAAAGCGCTCTTGTGACATTGTACACCCTAAATAATTTTTAATCAGCTTGAGCTTAGAGAAGCTTCTTCCTGCAGATGCAAAGTCACAGGGGTAGTGACAGTAATTATCAATGCCACCCACATGTTTGGATACACCTCTCTCAGGTCTTTCTCCCACAGAAAAACTAAAAGTTCAAATGTTGTCATCTTTTGTTTTGGTCATTGTGGAATGACCCTCGTCATTCAAGTCAGCCTGATCTCCAGATGTGAGAGTTTGAAACAAATCTTTGGCCTGCTTTTTAAGCTCACCAGCTTGTAGACCAGGAAAGTTGTTGAAAACACTGAACTTCTTTGCAACTCCACTCATCATTTCAGTTCTCTCTCTCTCAGCGATGCAATGGCCACATCCACAACTGCTTTGAAAAATGAAACCTCTATTTTCTTAAAGGAATCAGTTAGAGGTTCATCAGGAGCCTCGTAAGAGAACTCTTGTTTAGTAGTTCTGAGTCTTGTCTGTTTTAGAGCAGCTACCATATTCATCTCGTCACATATCTCTTTGGCAGACGTCTGGGCTGCAAGAAAGCCAGTTTCTCTGTAGCTATCAAGGGAAGCTTCGGCTTTTTAAGGACGTCAACAGCTACATCCAGGTGCATGCTTTGTGATTGCAAAAGTTTATTCACATTCTGTACTTCAATAAGAAATCGTACCACACCATAGTCCAAATTGAAAACCGGTATGTTCCAACCTCTTCTGCTAAAGATTGTGCTTCAATCTTTATGACTGGATCTTCAGTGCTCTATTTGACCTCTAAAAGCGCATCTCTCACTTTTGAAGCTTCGAATCTTACAGCCGTTATACTGTTGATTCGACTCTACCATCGTGTGTCTGCCCAGGATTTTAAAGTTGTCATCACATGTTTTTTTTTTTTTAATGGACCACCTTTGATTAGAGTAAAAAAAGAGATAAAAGAGTTTCTGCAGGTAGCCAAAGTAGCCAGTTGCATCTGCAGAGGTCTTTGCTGCATTAGATACAACTATATTAACCATGTGTGCTCCACATAGCACAAATAAAGTTTTGTAGTTGATGCGAAGGAGTTTGGCTTGGATCCCTTGTTCTTTCCCTCATGTTTGCTGCATTTTCATAAGACTGCCCTCTATAATCTTCAAATGGGATGTGTAGCTCTTGGAGCTCTTTGAAGATAATTGCTGAGAGGCTTTCTCCTGTTGTTTCTTCTGCCTCAAGGAATCCAAAAAAATGTTCCATAATTTGTGGATTGCTTTCAATTGCAACAATTCGAATTATCACTGATAATTGCTCTGTATGACTCAAATCTGGAGTGCAGTCTAAATGATTGAAAATTATTATTTGTACTACCTAATTTCCTTCACAATGGACTCTATAATCCTTTCACTTATGCAGTCAATCAGTTCATTTTAAATGGTTTTTCCGAGGTAGGATGTATGATTGTCACCTCCTTCCACATTATCAACATGCTCCTTCAGCATAGGGTCAAACTGAGACATCACCTTTACTTCTTTTAAAAAATTATTGGGTTGGTTAAGTGTGTCTGTGGCCCTTATGAGAGCAATATTTCGTTCTGCCAGTGACTGAATGATTGCCACAAACCTGGTAAGAATTTCTAGCCACCTTTCTTTTTTCAGTATTCATTAGATCCAATTCAACTTTGTCAATTGTTTGGTGCTTTTTAATACGACTCTCAAGTTCTTTCCATGACCCCATGCTCTTTGTATATTCAGGACTATTCTCATAAATTTTGAGTGTGTTACTGCAGTTTTTCCAGTCAGTTAAACTATCCCTGCTTAATTTAATCGTTTTCTGGGACAAGAGCTTGTAACAGAAACAGTATAAAATATCTTTTGTTAGAATACATCAGCCATGTTTTTTTTATTTTCTCCTCATTCACTAATTGTCCATAGAAGTAGTGGTGATGGAAATTTCTTCCCTCCTGTCTTTGGGGAAACATGAAGTCTGATTTTATCACATATGACCCTCGATCTACTAACTCAGTTCTATCTGGAGTAGACAGGTGGAATGGCCAGACAGCGGGATCAATAGAGGCTGCTGTGACAGACTCATATACACCCGTTGAGATTGATGATGGAATGTCGTCAGGCTAGGGGACTATAGCATTGAGTATGCTGGTTCTGGGTCCTTCTTCTGTAAGAAAATCAAACATACACAACAACTTATGAAAGCATCTATTTGAGACATTAAATATAATGGTTTTAGTTCGATCACAAGACTGTGCTTCAAAAGCTCATTATATATCTATGATGACCTATAAAATAAATGAGTAAACAGGGTGGGATATAATAGATTACTGTGACTACTGATGGCAGTAGTAGATTTATAATAACTATATCAAACTGCTGGCATTGGCATAAGTTTGTTTCAAAGTATTAAATATAGATGAAGATGATCATACAAACTAAGGCATTATTTTACTTGCAACAATAAGCTTTTTAATATCTTGCTTTCACCAATTAAAGACTAAAGCATACATCAATCTAACAACAAAGTGGAAACTGCCAATAAACAGGACATGTTGCTTGTTTAAGTGATCAAAATGTGTGTGAGTATTTAATAATATAATTATGCCAAAAATTAGTTAGTACGTGTTTGACTCTACTTACTACACAAAATCTACTACTGTAATACTCACCTGGATTAACAGTTTGAGCTGTGTCTCACTTGCTGGTGTGCTGTTGCTTGCTTCTTGGCTAGCTGCTGCTGTGTAAAACACAAATCACAATCAATAACATTGTATTTATGAAGTGCTTTTCATATGTAAGTTGTAACACAAACTTATCAAAATCATTCCCTCATGCCCTTCCTAACACCCAGCACCCACTCCTCATAAATACACACAGGTAATGGGACTGTGTACAGCCATCTTCATGACATTTCTGGATTGTTCAGTTTGTCTTCTTCATATATAGCTTATGCTACTGATACAAGTATTATTTAGCCTATATAATAATAATTGTTACATAAAATACAGATAATAAACAGTAAGTAATAGTACTGTAGTCATAATCCTTAATTGATAAAACTTACATTCTTTTTCACTGTTACTTAGGGCCCCAGGTGAAGAAGACAGTGAGACTAAAGCCTCCTCTGTAGCAGCTTCTACAGGTGCCTGTTGTGGCTGCAAATATTTTCTCAGAGCATCTAAACAAAAGAATATGCACACACATTAATTTATAGTAGTACTAGTAACACTAAATTGCAGTTCGCAGCGGTCACAAAACATACCGATGCATGTCTGCATTGAATTAGAGAATCATAAGTCGTAATGTACTAAACTTAAGTTCATGTAATAACTAATGACATGTAAAGTTAACTCTAACATGCATGCATATTGCATAGTAGAAATAGTGGAACTTATTAGCGAAATTAATGGTTACAGTAGCATTTACCTTAGCTAACGTTAATCTACTGTTGCTAGTAATGTCGAAATAAAGAGTTAAAAAAGGCTGTCGCTTGTTAAATGATAATTAACACACACGCATACTGTGATAGAACGGGTTGAGGCAACTTAATTTCAACTACTATCACATGTTATTTAAAATCACGATGCTACCCACGTGCATCTTTGCTTTGAAGCCGGGCGCCTTATCGCAGCCACCTTAATCAATGTTTAAACAAAGAGGTTTATCTTCCCCCGTTCGCCCCATGCGCCAACCTCGCCAGATTGAGTTAGGCTTATGGGCAGATAAGGTATTGTTCTCAGGCTCGGCTGTGCATTCCCTCGAAGCCCCCACTCCATTGTCCCCCACGCCAAGGGGATGTCCCGACTATTTATTTGGAAACTTTACCACTAAGCTCAGATTAGAGATCCAGATTTTCTTCGCGAGACATCACTACGGTCCAGTCTCACCTTGTGCACCAAAGGGCCCTTGACCTCGAGATCCACCATCACTTGTCCAGAAGAAGGACAATATCCCTTGAGTGCCAAGGTTCGAGCCTTCGTGACGCCAAGTCCACTAGGCTTCCCCTGTTGTTCAAAAAGAGAACAACGTTAGAACAGTTATTGTTCTTTTAAGCCTGTTGACAAGAAACGGTTCTCACCCCCCCCCCTGTTGTTCAGAAGAGATCAACGTAGAACAACCATTGTTCTTCCAGCCCGTTTGCCAAGAAACGGTTCTTACCCTTCCCCCTTGTTGTTCAAAAGAGAACAACATTAGAACAGCCATTGTTCTCGAGCCCGTAGACAAGAGACGGTTCTCACCCCCCCTGTTGTTCAGAAGAGAACAACGTAGAACGGCCATTGTTCTCCAAGCCCGTTCGTCAAGAAACGGTTCTCATTCACAAGACGCCACGTCAAGATCATTTAATTTCCCCCCTTCGGCTGGAACTCGCCAGCAGACCGAAAATTCCTTCAAGTCGCCTTCCTCTGCACAACAAGTGTATTTACGTAAGCTGAACGTTACCTTTGAGTATTTAACCCCTTTTGTCAACCCTATCTTGTGCTTTAAATGGTTTAGCGAACCATCCCATCCCTTTAACTTTATATTTGTTTTACCTTTTTAAAATCTCTCTTAATCCTCGGATTATCTAGATTCCCCACGACCTTTTTCATTCTCTGTTTATGTCAATATTTTCCGTTTTGTGTATCGTTGATAGTTTTTATTAATAAAACTCTATTTTATTAATGATAGCCATATTATTATCCTTAAGCTCAGTTCCACTTCTTAAGCATATCGAAGATACATAATATCGGTCAACCCAGACATCCACGCACTCTAAAGATAATTAAATAAGTTCCCTCAACGAATAGTTATATATGGTATATCGTCGAGAGTCCATTCTACGACACATACCTCTACTTTAGGCCCGTTTTTCCTCCTCTTCATTTCTTCGCTCTTTGTAAGCTCCACCTGCCAGCTTGGGTTGCCTTTTCATTGCCAAAATTTAAGAAGTACTTGTTGACAGTGACACTGAAACACGAAGACATCCATCTACCATCCTCCATGAGAATTGTTGGGAGGCGCTACCCATCCCCCACTGACCTTGCTCTGTAAACATAACAGCGTTCGGCGAAGGCGGCAGCAGCAGGTCTTGAGAGGGCGCCTTGGTCAACATCACAGAATAGATTATCGTAGATTTATATTTAGTTTTTACTATATTTGTTTATAATTTAAGAGGAAGCACATGGCATATCAACTCAGCGTAAACATAGTATGTATATATGTAGTATTTTAGAGGGGATGCATTTTGCGGCCCTTTCCAGCAGATGGCACTACAGGCGGCCGCCTTCATCGCCTATGCCAAGGGCCAGCCCTGTGTTAGAGGATAGCTTAATAATGTGGAAGCATTAGCTGAGAGGATACAGCTGCCCTTTCTTTGGATCGCATCCAACCTAATATCATCTCTCGGCAGAGCTAATCTAAAACGAACAAGGTTTGTTGACCAAAAGTCGCGTGCTCTGACAAATTATGATTTAGGACTTTCGACCTACAAAAAATTCAATAATTTCCACACTAACCTTGAAAGGACCTTAGCAATTATATCATTCGAAAGAGAATGTGAAACAACATAAGGGTTTCAAATTTCGTTAGAATCGGCAGAATAGTTATCATGTTATTGCCAAATAATTTCCCGGCTAACCTTAGAAAACTTTGTCAATTATATTATTCGAAAGAGAATATTAATGACGTTATTGCCAAAACAAAATAATTCCTTGGCTAATCTTGGGAGAACCTTGGTAATGATATCATTTGAAATAAAATGTAAAACAACTTAAGAGTTTCAAATTTAGTTCGATTCGATTGAATAGATACAATGCTATAACCAAAAACAAGAAAGCAAAACAGGAACCCAGGGACTGACCGACATAGTGAGATATAGAGTCACCCGCGTATATAAACGGAAATAATTGGGCTCTTTGAGATAACACACGGAAATAATCGAGACACTAGTTTCTACTCCTAACACCTATAAAACAACTCAAAATTGTCACAAAAGATTTAAGAATTTATTCAACCTAATGATCTTTAAATCAGTTTTGCCGTGAAATAAACGGTTTAATATGGAAAAAAATGTTTAAAAGTGGCAATTTTGCCTCTCCTCGAACCATGGAACCCAAACACGACTGTCGAAGAATAGCTCACCTCCCTAGACAATACGTCAATATATACATATATGTATCTATTAGTTGATAGGAAAGAGATAAAAGCCACGAGAATATGTATATATATACAGTTATAGTAAGAGTAATCCATTGATTACGAGGTATAAGAGTGCGATTTACTACAGTGGCCGATAGCGTTTAATGAGTTAACCAAGAAGCAGTTCAAGGATATATTTAAAGAGTGAAAACCAAAAATATAATTTTAATAAGTTACTAGTTAACATATATATACATACGGAAAATATAGGTAATGTAAATAAGGACATTTCTGGCAGAATATAGATTAATTGGCAATCGGGTAACGTTAATTACTTGTTAATCAGCTTTTAAATGGGATACTATAAACTAGTTATACAGAGGGAATATTTATATGTCGGAAAGTAGGTCGATTAACGGGAGATACAAGCAAGGGTTGTTTTACCTTAATGGGGTCATCTCGAGTAAGGATAATCCTTTAGTGAGTTGGCGCGGGCAAATGGAGACGGGCAATGAACGTGATTCTCGACCGAATATCCTGATGGTGACGAGGAGGAAGGGAAAAGGGACCAGAAGACGATTTCACGATCCTCCTTGAAGACGGACGATGGCACCTCTGCTCCAGAGAAGTGCAACCTACAAAAATCGAGGCTCTGACGCGGCTTGGCGCGAAGTCTCACACGGGAGATTCTTGAGGGGGAGTTCCAGATGAGACGAGAGGAATCCGGATAATCCTTCGGGGACGAAACTATTCGAGGCTTGCTCTGAACAGAGTAAGCCTTCACAAAAGAGATGGATCTCCTTGGTGAGATCCAACCTCGATGGTATAAGCGAATAACATGGACTTGGGGAAACAGACACACGATCTGAACCGAAGGCAACGGGCTCTCAAACTCATTTTGTAGATATTCGAAAACCCAGGGTTTTTATATGACGCCATTTATTTTGGTTTCTCCTCGTTGACAGACTCAGACGACTGGCTCACCACTTCCGGCGGCCAGATAGATTAGCGTTTGTCGCCTGACCCAAATATTTATGGCCTTTACGATGTGGGCGGGAAACTTTCGGTTAACAGTTTCCCGACTACGGATATTAGCGCTTGCTCGGGGAAGTAAAAACTTTTAATACGCCAAACTTAATTAACTGCATCTGTGAGGCGGCTAACGGATATTCAAATTCTTTCTTTTTCTTTTTTATCTTTGGATTCAGAGATTACTCCACGTTGAATTATACTTAGGAGACAGATAAAGGAAAGGAATTCATGAAACAAATGAAGGGGTATTCTTTTTGGCATCCCTTTCCCTGGCATGCCTTCCTTTAAAAGAAGGCATTTATCCCGACGCGAAGGGGAAGGAAAAAGGGCATCTCGACCAAAAATCATTAGGACTAAAATTTCAGCCGACAGTAAGGCCGCCAAGGTACAGGATTTGCTCCGTTTGATCCCAGATGACGGTTAAAATTACACATATTTTGGTTAATGGGTAATTAATTACATAATTAAAATATATATAGTTTCATTAAAAGCAATACTACAATTTATAATAAGGAATCAATCAAGCGGATGGACAATACAGGAAGTAATAAAAAAAATCAATAATAACAACACGTATATAAAAGCAATACACTAAAATACAGGCATACGCACAAACGCACAAAAATAAATTTTAAATAGAGGAACAACGAGCTCGAATATATACATGAACTTATAGGATGTATAGAGTTCTATCTTGAGGGAGGAGGGTCATCTACTGGATTCCTACTAAGACTGTCTGCTACAAAGTTTTCACTACCTTTTAAATACAAAATTAGGTAAGGCCTTACATCAATAGCAGTTTCCAGCGCATAAGGCCTTCCGTTTTGGCTTTTACAATTTCGTAAGTACGCCAGAGGACCGTGATCCGTTTCGATCATGAACTCCTAACCTATCAGATACATTTTAAACTTCTGGACACCAAAAGCTGTTGCCAGAGCCTCAAGTTCTAATAGGTCAGGAGTTTCTCTCACGCGGTAACAGCTTCCGGCTGGCATAAGCGATAGGATAGCTATTCCCATCTTCTTCGCACTGTATCATCACTCAACCGTTACCATCGCTGCTGGTATTCGTACGGATTCCAAACAATTTGTTCGGGTTCGGGACCCACAATATGGGGCAGATATTAACCTATCCTTCATCTGCTGGAAGTGGGAAATTGCCTTGGGGCTCTGAACGTGGGAATCTGGGAAGTTTTCCTTAAGAAAAGAGTTCAGGGGGGAAGCTAAGGCAGCAAAGCTGGGGACGAAGCGCCGGTAGAAGGAGGTTGAACCCAAGAAGAAACGTAGCTGCTTCGTAGTACGGGGAAGGGGCATATCTGAAATGGCCCTGACTATTTCTTGCTGGGGCGTTATTTGATTTTCCCCAATGTGAAATCCAAGGTACTTCATAGCGTCGTAGACAAAATGACACTTGGAAGAACCTATGGTCAGAACATGCTCTCGGAGCCTATTACATAGGGAATGAAGTGAGATTAGATGTTCATTCCATGTGCGTGTAGCTACATACACATTATCAAAATAGAATGACACATTGTTCAGACCATCCAAGATGCGGCGCATCATTCTGTTTTAATTACTACAAGCAGTGACTAAACCGAATGGAAGGCGCTTAAATTGCATAAAAACCTTTTCTGTAGGGACGGCAGTGTATTTCAAAACACTATCCTTGAGGTGAATTTGATAGTACACCTTGCATAAATCTATCTCTGAAGTAAATTTGCCTCTTTTGAACGAATGTAGGCTCTGGTCTATCAACGGGATCGGTCAATATTGAAAACCACCACGGGGTTAATTTTTCGTAAGTCCACACACATTCGAAAGGACTGGTCAGGCTTCCGAACTATAACAATGGGGAAAAAGTATTTGAAGACGAGGGTTCGGTTATTTCTAATTTTAGTAAGTTTTCGACCTCCGCATTGAACGCTGATGACAAATGAATGGGCAAAGGGTACGGCTTGGATCGGATAGATTTTTGCGGGGTCAATACTATCTCATGTTCGAATTTGTTCGAGCAACCAGGCTTCTCGGAAATGACGTCCGGGTAGGCCTTTAACATCCGGGATAACTGTGCTTTCTGAGTGGGTTCCAGGTGGGGATTTAGATCGACCTCCTGAGGGGAGTGTTTATACGTCCCAGGAGCAACGGGAGTGGTTGATAATTGTCAGCTTCTACGCAAACTGTCTGGATTAGGTTAAGAGGTTCGGGGGGTTACATAGCGAGCGTGTATCGGAGTGGTTAGGACCGGAGGTCGAACGGAACAACAGTTTTTCGTTAATGAGGTAGGAGACCTGCTTTTGCCCACGAACGTATTTGCGCTCGTTGGTCTTCGACTTTTCCCACAATGGCTGTAGGGAAGGACACTCCTTCTGTGCCCTTACAAAAGACTCGTTGTTAAAAGTCTCGTAGTCGCGGGAAAAAAGAGGTTCTAATTTCACTGGGGGTGCCTTGCTCTTTACGGCTTGGGCCCTTGTGATGGCGGGCAGAGCAACGGGACTAGGGGAGAGCTGTGGGCTCTGGCCCACTACTACGGCGCAGAATTTAATAGGGGCTGCTACGGCATCAGCCCAACCGGTGAACTATTGGCATTCGATAATACAACGGACCACTGGGAAGCGGTTGGCTCGTCCCAAGTAATCCTGGACTACTGCAAATTTATTGTGGTCGGGGCTCACTGAGGGCAGCAACTTTCCCGATATAACGGTGCACGTGCATCACGTATCTCTGACCAGGGTTGAAACCCGGCAACCATTAACCGATCCGGTTTCAAATTCGAGCACACCAGGGGAACTCTTGTTAAATACAAATTAACTTGAGGTATCGGAGGACTATTCGCTGGTGGGGAAGCAGGCGTTTCAGGGCGAGCAGATGGAGGAGAAAGAGAGGCGCTTACTTGGTGGACTTGGTGGCTGGAAGCAGAACGGAATTGAGAATTTTGGTGACAGTTCGTCTTCACATGCCCGGGGGTTCCGCAAGAAAAACAGACGATGGGTCGTCTGGGCTAATCAAACGCAGGGGGATAAAAGACGGGTGACTTAACATCCGAGGTTCAGACGAAAGATGATATTTCTGTTTGGAGGGACTTGGGAACTTTACGATTTTGGGAGCGTTCTTCAGGTGAAATTTAGGAAAATGGCCTTTACTTTGGAAGGGGGAGGATGACTCTTTGGGGGATCTTTGGGGTAATGATTATGACTGGCGGGGTGGAAATCCGCTTCTTCGATGCATTTTTTTAAGGAAGCAACTCCTCGGTATTTCACGAATGCACGGATTTCAGAGGGGAGCGTAGTCATCAATTAATCTCGCAAAATGAAGTCGAACAGAGACTCATAGTCGTCGTTTACCTGGGAGGAGTCCAACCAAAACTGCAACCTTCTTCTGAGGGTGAATCCAAACTGCCGGTAAGTCTAGCCAAGTAGCAACCTTGCCTGAAAAACTTTGCCCTGTAGCAGTTCGGATTCATGTTGATCGCAGCCAAGAGTTCAGACTTAAGGGTCGAATAGTTGAAGGTAGCCTCGACGATTAGCTAAATGAAAATATCTCGCAGCTGAGTATTAAGGAGAGGAATAAGTCGGGCGACTCCATCAGTTTGTATATCCCAGGGATTTACCTCAAAAATATTTTCGAAATGAGTGAGGCAAGCATTGAAATCGTCACCGTACTTAAATGCTGGGGGGCTTAAAGCGCGGATCTGAGGGGCTTCATTCCTGGAACTAACTGAGAGAGTTTCTAAGTTATTCCTATGTAACTCCCTTTCATGGTGCCTAAACCTTTCTCTTTCTGCAGCTTCTATTCTTCTTTCTTCAGCTTCAGCTTCTCTCCTTCTATCCTCAGCTTCTCTTTTTCTCTTCTCAGCTTCTCTTAGTTTTTTCTTCTCCGCTCTTTCGTTTCTCTCATCATCCTAAATATAGGCGACTAGCTTTTTACCAGAGAGACAAAGCATCTCACCTTGTTGTCTAAATCTCTCGAAGGACGTCATCTTGTTACCTTACGCGAGCCTTAGCGATTTGACGCTTTCAAGAAACTTACGTCAAAGAAAATGGGGCTGTCACAATAGTTTCCATAAATTCGAAATGAAATCTTACCCTTGTGATCACACACACCGACAAAAACAATAAATTATGATAAATATACTAATTCCTATATAAGTGCCTGATATAGGACTTCTTAATCGGGCACGGGGATTACAAGGAGGCGAGTTTGAAAGAGTGTGTCTCCCAAAACACACACAAAGAAATAGCTTATTACAAAATATGCTCTCATGGGCACCAAAACAGAGCGATTACTCAAAATAAAATAAAAAGAAATTAGAAAAAATTATTTTCCAAACTTAAATAAACTTGACCCAACTTGATAAATTTTCCATTAATCATCTGAGATACTTGAAAACAATAGGGGTCCTCAATTAACCCAACTAAACCTGACACCAGAATTTATTTGATATATATATATATATATATATATATATATATATATATATATATATATATATATATATATATATATATATATATATATATATATATATATATATATATATATGTGTGTGTTTGTGTCGAGGAATAGGTCACCTCCCAAGACAATACATCTATATACACATATATCCTCTAATGTACGTACGCGTCCTTCTCTACGTACAAGTACGTTCACTTCGTAAGAGTAATTCGTTGATTACGAAGTATATGAGTGCGATTTACTACAGGGGCCGATAGCGTTTAATGAGTTTACCAAGTTGCAGTTCCAGGATATATTTAAAGAGCTTTGTCAGGGGATACTGGCCATGTTGTTGAAGCAACATCTGGCAATTTCACTATGAACTATTCAGTAGTACTTAGCAAGTCACGATGGAAGGTTATAGCGTTGAACAGCGTTTGCAAACCATCAAATTGTATTATCAAAATCAGTGCTCCGTTCAACAAATGTCCGCGCATTACGTGATTTCTATCCTCGCCACAATCGTCCTGCCGAGTCCACTGTTCGACGCTTTGTGGCCAAATTCGAGGCAAAAGGGTCCATTAACAATCAGCCAACACCCGTGCGTCGCCACGCAAGGTCCTGCTGAAGATATCGCTGCCGTAAATGAGAATGTACGGGAAATTCCGAGGCAGTCAATTTCTCGTCGCTCACAAGAACTTGGCCTTTCTGCGACTTCACTTTGTAGAATTATGCGTAGGCACTTGGGTCTGCACCCGTACAAAATCCGAGTCACCCAGGAACCTAAGGTAAACGACTATAGACAACGCCGTGTGTTCGCGGATTGGGCTATAGAGCAGTTGGAAGTTGCCCCAAATTTCCCCCAAAAAATCCTCTTCAGCGACGAGGCTCATTTTTGGATAATCGATTTGTGAACCAGCAAAATTGTCGGATGTGGGGGAAAAACAATCCACATGAGATGCATCAGCACCAATTGCATCCCAACAAAGTCACTGTTTGGTGCGGATTTTCGTCTAACGGAATCATCGGTCCGTATTTTTTTGAGACGAAGATGGAATTGCCATAACCGTCAACGGCGAGACCTACAGATCGATGATAAGCAACTTATTGTAGCCTCAACTGGATTATATGCCTGATATGGATACTGACGACATGTGGTTCCAACAGGACAGCGCTACGTGCCACACTGCGCACGCCACGATAGACATTTTGCACCAGCAAATTCAGGGGAGGGTCATCTCGCGTGGCGGCGACGTCAACTGGCCACCGAGATCATGCGATTTAACACCATTAGACTACTTTCTTTGAGGCTACCCTAAAGCGCAGTTCTATGGTAATTATTCGCAAACAGCTGATGTTTTTAAAGTCAACATAACGAACACCATCCAGCAAATTCAGCCAGATTTATGCGACAAAGTCATCGAAAAGTGGGCCTCCCGAATACGTTCTACCAAGCAAAGCCGCGGCGGACATTTGAAGGACGTCATATTCCACACTTAATGCCATTCAATATACTTTCAAATTAAAATAAATTGAATACATATATTGCACAAAACTTGTTTTATTTACATTTAAAAATCAAGCGACCTTATTGAAAACCATATATATATATATATATATATATATATATATATATATATATATATATAGAGAGAGAGAGAGAGAGAGAGAGAGAGAGAGAGATAATGAAAAAAATCACAAAGTGGCACGTGAGGAAAGCAATAATATGAAAATTAACCTAGAGGAAAATGAAAAGATGAATCCAAGCACTTTCGAACTATATTTGTAAGTTCATTTTCGCTGATTTCACACAAAAGAAATATTGTCGAGTGTTCCTTAATTGGCCTTTTATCTAATATAAATATTTCCCCTGGCTTATTTAAACTGGACCCTGTTTTAAAAACACTTGTACTAAATGAAATAACTCCATAATGCAGCCTGTTTTCACTCTTTATTAGTGTAATATTATTCGCATTGCCTCCCCCACAACGTGTCTCTGCTATGATCGTGGATTAACTCTTAACCCTAAATTTTTTCGCTCCAATGGTGATCCTTTAAAATTTTTTTTTGTTTTTTCCCCCACCATTTCCATTCATATACACGTCGTTGATGTGTGTATATCGTTTTAGGGATGCATATGTTTCTTATTAGTTGCCTATTGTTCTTTTTCTTTGAATTTTTCAGTCTTGTTTTTGTGTTTTTTCCATTGGTTTGTACTATGTGATGGGCGTTCCCTTCCTATCTTTGTACCCGATATAAGGTTGTCTTCTCCATTTTCATGCTATTCCTTGAAAATGAATTTGCAAATATACATAGTTCGAAAGTGCTTGTATTTATATTTTCATTTTCCTGTGGGTTAATTTTCACACATATATATATATATATATATATATATATATATATATATATATATATATATATATATATATATATATATATATATATATATATATATATATATAGGTTCATTATAAAAAAAAACTATGAATTTTTTTAAGCATTATTATACGTATGTAAAAAAATAATGTAATAGGGTCTAACTAGGTGGAAGTGAGGAAAACCGAAAAAAATAGTGGATAATAAAAATATAAATGTTGGTAGTAAAAAGAGACGTGAAATTTTGTTTCCTGAAGAAAACGGTTTTAAAAGATAAACTGTATAATATTTTCAGCCCGAGTAAGATTTTAACATCTAAAGTGTTTAAATTGATTTATACATATAAATTATATATTTTTTTAGCAAATCCAAGAAAATTTACGTATATTTAATTATTTTTATGAACTGTGTGATAATGAAAAACTTATAGTGGTGATCAATCATTTTCGCTCAGAAAGTAGGTATCGTAAGCTTACACTAATGACTTCGTTTAGATAACTGACGATAAGATATGATACAATTCCTTTCTATAAAGTATCCTTTATAAGACATTTGCCTTAATATAGGTTTAAGAAGTTGTCTTGCCATTTCTGTAATTGTACGCATAGATTTAGACTGTTTAACCCTAACAAATTTTATCATTGTACTACATATGTATGTTTTACCCCAAATTTATTAAAAATTGTTAAAAAAATAAATATATATAAAGTTATTAATACCTTGAGACTTAAAATGACCATCCTAAATATAAGATATATAGATATGGTGAAGGGGTGACCGGACCGAGGTTTGAGATGGCGGACGCTTTATTTTTGATTGGGGAATTCGCCAGGCTTCTTTTTCTCCATCCTTCGAGACGTCACCGGCCACAGAGTCTACCTCCTTAGGAGAGGAGCACTCTATAACCGGTACTTAATGTTTAGGTTGAAGGCTAAAAACGGATGGACTTAAGGACGAGGAACGGTGTCGAATGAATAATCCTGAGTCTTTGTGTAGAATGTTTCAACCCGTCCATTTATATCCCCCTCCCCAGTTAAGGGGGCGTGACTTCATTTTTCCTTATCTGGACAAAGGGCAGAGCTTACGGTGCGAGATGTATGTTCGTGTGTGCTTCGTTAAGACTGCTAGGCGGAGTTGAAAGGGTGTGTTCGTGTTCATTTTGGCATGTGTGTATTGTATTTGATCGCTTGATGGTATTATCAAACTAGCATCCATAGCTAGTGATACCACTCTTGCTTTCGTCGTTTCGCCGGTCCAGGTCAACCTTAACTGGTCACATTAGATACCACCATAATATTACCCAGCTACCTTCATTATCTGGCGTCGAGAGCTAACCTTTTCGTCTCGTATCAGTTTCGTCGTGTTTGTGTTTCCGCGTGGGAGCCTCCAAACTATTCGCTTGCCTTTCTTAATACACGTACACTTGGACCATATATATTTCGCTTTATTCTATATTTCTTTATTATACTACATGGTATATTATCTCTGTAATTAATACGTTTAGCCAGTCTCAGGATTTCATTTATCCAACAGGGTGCTCATTTGTGAGGTTCCTCGTTAAGCCTACTTCACCTTGCAATTCAGGCGTCATTACATAAATAACATATAAGAAAAAGTGATTCTTAGACGTGCCATAGAAAATTAACTCAAGTATGTTACGAACCTCTAAAATCCATTAGATCCATTATTTACAAACTAAATAATGGATTGAATTTAACAGACCTAGATCCAACGATTTGATATATAAAATCTAGAAAAGGGGAAAAGGTGTTGGAATAAATTTAGAAAAGATACTCCACGAATTACTTTTTCCTAAAATTGACCAATGGAAGGGTAAAGAATATATGGGTATATGTGAACTCCTGATAGAAAGAAATTTGATGATACAATCTTCTGGGCATTCGATATCAGATGTATAGGAAATAAAATATTGAAGCTTTCGATTCTTGGTCGTAAAAGAGAGGAAAACATTTGAGGCATTAAAGAATGGATGTGCTGGATAAATAGCAGAATATGTGCTTCAAAGCCGATATTTAAATGTTAGTCATCAATGGGGCGATACTATCTATATCAACTCGTATTTCCTTTAACGTTTCACTATTTTGGGAAATTGATCCTATAGCTGTATCGAGATATTGTATTTAAGTAGAACGAGGCAAAAATTCACTTATAAGAAATTATTTAGTCATTTGTTAAAATCGTCTTTCCTAAGGAAAATGAATTTACCAATCTGGATAACCTTCACGCAACGCACGTTACCGTTCGCGATATCAAGACGAGCGGGATCGCTAACGCTTGCCTCTAGCACGCCGGACAAGTTCCTTAACACCGCCATTTGGATGAGCTGACTTCTTAAAGGAGGTTGGCTTTCTCCATTTTATTTGACACTTTTGGGTGTTGGTCTCATCCCCCAGCACTGGGGAAGGGCAAGCATACCCCCGAAGTTAGTGCGTGATGTTTGAATCTTCTTGCTTTTGTTTTGTTTATTGTTTTAGGCTTGTTTGAGTATGCTTTATTTGTTTGGTTTATGCTTCTGTTTGTTTGTTTTTCTTGTTTGGGGTTGTGAGTCTTTTTTTAATTTTAAAGTAGCCTGATGATCTACTGAATTTTAAATTTCGGCGTCTTATGCTCTTCGTGTAGTCGCCAGATGGACGGTATTGAAAAAAGAGTCAAAACTAGGGGTTTTCCTTTTTACTTACGTGTTATTTTTTTCTAACCTTTTTTGAGTATGTAAACAAAGTTTTGTTTCATTAAGTATTTTTTATTTTTTCCCTCAAAAGTTCATCTTTCACACTTTCACTCTTCAGAAAGACTAAGATATATGATCCAATGAAGCGGTTATATTTATAGCAGAAAAATAAAGTGTGAGTTTGTTTATTGCTTTGGTTGCTCCTTCCCACTCAAAGACTTATCCACATTATCATCTCGCCTTTGATGTGGTCTTCCAACACTCGCTCACACACACTCTCGAATATTTTGTTCTTAAGGCTTTTTTAATCCATACTTCTTTCATTCCAATACCATCTCAGAAAACTCTCACTAACAACCTCTTTCACATCATTCTTGTAAATAACCAAGTAGACCATTTAAACTGAGCTTAATTGAGATACTTTTTTCTCATTTCATACAATAAGCTTACTCCTATATGCCAACGATGGCTCCAACATTCTCACATGGAGCTTTCTGGCTCATTCCATAGTCATTTCATTAGCATTCACTAACGATGTCACAGCCCTCTGGATTCTTACTGTTCAAGCCTGCGGGCACAATTTTCTTCACCGATAACACTACCATTCATATAAAATTTGTAGTTTTAAAATGGTAAAACAACAGAATCTAATACCTCTTTTCACTCAATCCCAAATTCCATCACCTTACTCTTTTTTGCATTTACTTAAAACCTCTCCTCAGAGATTACCCTTTCAAAAATCTCGTAAACCAACTTCCTCTCAGCCCATAAGACCAGATCAAAAGCCTATATAAACTGATATAGAACCAATCTTATGTTATTAAGTTTCCTTGTGCAAACGATAATAGGCTTTCTCCATTTCAATGAACTCAACACACACTATAAATCTCTTATTCTTTCTTTGTGTTTTAGCTAGCTCTCTCAGCGCTAACACTTTATTCTTACACTCGCTATCCGTTCTAAACTCACATTTCTCATCAGCTATCCTACCCATTCCTCAGATACTCTTACACATTCATCCTCTCGGTGCATTGCATCAAAATATCACCGCCAATTTCTGCAAGACATTTCAATGCACTTACCACGTTTTTATGCTTATCGCAACCATACCATAATAGGGCACGAAGTTTACACTGGCAAAGCTAATAATATTCACGTTAATGTCATATTGCAAATCCACATATTATAACTCGAAACAGTATTTTCGCCATTAAGTTTTCATCTACCCAGTGCTTACAACAACCGTGTCATTCTTAGGGCTGATCTTTACATACTATTTTTTCTGGATTTCTCTCGTGTCTCCCTTTCTTCTGGGAAAGAACTTCCTGTGACGATCCGAATTCTCACTCAACTACGTTTGAGATGATTTATTTGCTGCCTTTTTATTCTTGGTAATCCCTCGTTCAGGAATTTTTGGCCTCTGTTTATTCATTTTTTCAAATCTGCCTTACATTCTCATATACAATATTAAACAATTCCAAGCACAACTCACTTTTAATCAAGACTGGACGTTTAACAAGGTCGTTCAAACATTTGTCTTTAAGCTTTTCATTTACATTTCTAGAACCAACCAATTTACCCCTGCTATATCTACAATCCCTTTCTTAAATGTATTTTATAGTTACTCTCTCCCAAAAAATATTCAGAATTAATTCTCTTCCCATACTTTCAAATTTCTCCATTTTTAATGTATCCCCCTTTCTCTCATTCTCTATCAGTGAAACGAGCAAGCTCTTCTCCCCTCTACGCATGATCTATCTCTCATGCACGCGAGCTATCTGTATCTCTCTATAAAGATATTTTTTCCAATCTCTCTCTTTCTCTCTAAAGCTCCTTCATTCCATCTCTCTCTCTCTAAAGCTCCTTATTCCAAGCTCTCTCTCTCTCTCTCTGGCAAACCCTGTGGCGAAAACGCACTACTCCTGGAGTTCACGAACAACCAGTTCCTCACTGAGTGGGTGAGAGAGCCAACGAGAGGAGACAATATCCTCGACTTGGTTTTCACCTCTGAGGATGACATCGTTGAGGACCTCTCTGTTGGTGAAGAGCTCGGTGGCAGTGACCACCGACTAATTAGATTTGTAGTCAAAGTCCCCAAAGCAGAGCCTGCAACTAGTAAATCAAGGAAACTGGATTTGAGAAGAGCAGACTTTGCAGGTCTACGCGCGGGACTGACTGACGCGAGGCTAGAAGAGTGCGATGCTGTTGAAGACTCTTGGAACAGTTTCAAAACCACATTCATAAGTCTTCAATCGCGTTTTATCCCTCTGAAATGCCCCCGTCGGTCTTCTGTTCAACCAAAGTGGTTTAATCGAGAAATCGGCCAACTGCTTAGGGAGAAGAGAAATGTGTACCGGCAATCGAAGATCTCGGGTGACTTTGATGAATACCGGAGGCTAGCCAGGAGAGTGAAGTCCAGCATAAGGGCGGCTAAGCGGTCTGAGGAACTCCAAGTGGCGAGACTCTGTAAAGAGAATCCCAAGGAGTTTTTTGGATATGTGAACAGCCGTAAACCAATCCGTCGAACGATTGGCCACTTGAGGAATGAGGAGATGACATTAAAGCATTCAGATGCAGAAAATTGTAACATCCTCAACGACTACTTCTCTTCAGTGTTTACTGAAGAGTGTGGTCCCATTCCCCAGCCGACGGATTCCTACTCGGGGGAAAAGCTGGAGGCAATGGACTTCACCAAAGGAGAAATAAAGAAAAAGATCGCTGACCTAAAGACGAATAAGTCCCCTGGACCGGACGGGTTTCTACCTAAAGTGTTAAAGGAAGTGTGCGATGAAGTATCACGACATCTGTGCGCTATCTTTAACATGTCAATCCGGACCAAATGCGTTTCTAGAGACTGGCGTGAGGCGGAGGTGACTCCTATCTTCAAGAAAGGAGACCGTAACCATCTGTCGAACTACCGACCTATCAGTCTGAATTCGATAGTCGGTAAACTCTTGGAAAGCATCATGGTGGACAAAGTGACGTCGTATTTAGAGTCAAACCTGCTACTGAGGAGTTCCCAGCACGGCTTCCGAAGGCAACGGTCATGCCTGACGAACCTTGTAGAATTCTTCCACTTCGTTTTCAGTGAGCACGATCGGGACAAGGCGGTGGATGTGGTCTACCTAGACTTTCAGAAAGCCTTTGATAAGGTACCACACCGCCGCCTTCTCCGGAAAGTGCGAGCGCTTGGCATAGACGGAAAGGTAGCCGGCTGGATCGAGAACTGGCTAAGTAGCATACGGCAACGGGTGGTGGTAAATGGACAGTCTTCTGAGTGGGTGCCCGTTACTAGCGGGGTGCCTCAAGGTTCTGTCTTAGGACCACTACTATTCATCATCTACGTCAACGACATGGACGGTGACATGGTTGCCAAGATTTCCAAATTTGCCGACGATACCAAGCTTGGTATGAACGTTGCAAAGGATGGAAATATTGCGCGCCTGCAGGAAGATCTTGGGAAGATTGGGGAGTGGTCGGACACGTGGCAAATGCCTTTTAACGTGGGGAAATGCAAAGTGATGCATATCGGCCACAGAAACCCCTAATCTCAGTATATCCTTAAGGGCACTGCTCTTGAATCGAGTGACACTGAGAAGGACTTGGGTGTTACTATCACTAGTGACCTCAAGTTCTCGAAACAGTGCATTGAGGCGGAGAAAAAGGCCCAAAGTATGCTAGGCTATATTAAGCGCCAGTTTGGTTATCGGAACCAGGAGATTTTACTGTGCCTGTACAACTCACTTGTCCGACCACATCTGGAGTATGCCGTACAATTTTGGAGTCCTTCATTGCGAAAGGACATCGCGAGATTGGAACGCGTACAAGCCAGGGCAACCAAGCTGATTCCCTCTATCCGACATAAAAGTTATGAGGATAGACGAAGGGAATTAGATCTGTTCTCGCTGGAAACCCGTAGACAGCGTGGTCAGCTCATCGAAGTTTTCAAAATACTTCGAGGGTTCGACAATGTTGACTACCGGGATATTTTCACACTGAGTGAGAACAGAACGCGCAATCACGGCTTCAAACTTGAACTGAAGCGTTACAACCGCAATCTGTGTGAAAAAATTTTCACTTACAGTATCTGCGGTAAGTGGAACGCACTTCCAGTCGAAGTTGTCAACAGTGAATCTGTTGACCAGTTCAAGTCAAGACTAGACAAAGTCTTGAAAAGTGGCCGTTTAGGGACGCAAAACAATTGAGCAGCCTTGTGCCCGCTCGATTGCTAGTCCAAAGGTACCCTCTTTGAATGGACCGTAAGGTCTCCTAGGGTACCTTCTTTCCTTTTTGTTACTCCTTGTTGTTACTCTCTCTCTCTCAAACTCTTCCACTCTCTTGGCAGTCGCCACACGAGCGCATAAATATCTCTCTCAAGCGCTATTTTTCTCTCGATCCATTTTATTTCCTCTCTTAATCTTTCTCTCTCTATCTTTATTATTTAACAGAATTTAACTTTGATTCTCCCTCCTTTCCTCCTACCATAAGGACTCTGCACCGTTCACAAACCATGCACCCCTGAGCCCAAGCTGCAGGTGGAGAATAATCGCACGTCAAGTCAACGCTACCTTAGTACCCCTTGAGTAAAGCGGCGCCCTTTTTTGCCTGATGCTCTGTTTCGGGAAAGGCTTAGGCCATTCAGGCCAGGCTCCTTACTTACTAAACTTTCTCTGTAGATCCTTTAAGTAAAGCCTTGAGGGCAATTCCTTTGATGAAATTGCAGTGAACACTGAGTTAACTGGAAGAAATTGAACTGTCTCGTCTCCTCCCTTACTCTCTGGGTTTTTGTTTCCAGGACACCCTGTTGGTATATGGTTTCTGCAAACCCTACTAGGGTATAATGATTTTGCGAAATCAAACCTACGAAATGCGCGCAAGCAGTCCAATGCTCAGTTTACACCCGACATGATCTCTTAGTTCTTCTTCTTGTTTTAAATACAGCCGTTCAGGCAGTGGATGTACATCTAAACCTGGATAGGTGTTATACTTTTATATCAGCGTACTTTAAATCATCAGTAAATGTAAATGCAGCGGAATTCCGCAGAATTATGGCACCGTTGGCGGCTTTGTCGTCCTCTGTAATTTAAATTGTATGCACAACCTGTTTAGAGGGATACACAGTCGATCCAACGTTCAGTTCCTTGCCGACTTGATCGAAGAGTTCGATATTTGTATCTGTATTTGTTTTGGTTTACTTTCCACTTCATTTTCCGCTTATGGTATGTCAGTTTTCGTCTACTAGGTGAGTGAGGAATGTCCTTTATGTTTAATATGACAGGGAGGGTACCCTCTTAGATATCTGGAGAATGGGCATTGTGCTCACTCTTTGGAAACCGGGGAGAAATCACCCCAACCCAGCTGGTTTCCTTCCAATTTTTCGAAATACTTGTGTGTAAAAGTTGATAATGTACTAGGTTATTATTGGATTACATTATTTCCTGGGCAGGGGATGCCTCCTTTGCCCTTCACATTGTAGCTTTTGCAATTTTATTACACGTCGGATGCTCTGTTACTCCTGGAAAATGCTATCTGCGATGCCTTCCTTCGTATACAGCGTTTTTCTACCGTATTTTTTTCATCTGAAGAATGCTTATGATATCACATAGAGATACGATATCATGGGGAGCCTACACACCATGGGAGCGAGGGTACGATTTCTTATCTTGACTATCCTAGTTCTTTATAAGAAGATCCCAATTAAATATGATATGAGCTCTCTTCATACACATAGGACAAGAGGAAGCCAACCCGAAAAAAAGTTTTAAAAGGGTCATTGTCTTTGTCATGAGCCCCAAAAGTATCAACTCGGTGCTACCGGATGATCTACTTGCTACACGTTACTTAGAGGAATTTAGATCTCTTATGATGCGGCCCAGATTTCAACTCTTTTGCGTCGATTTCAAAAGGCTTTGAATCGCATCTATCGCCATGCGGTAGCAAAGAGGTTTCTGTTTTATTTGTCCAAAACTAAGGAAGCGCACTTTCGCCGCTATCCAGGGCTCCATTTCGACCTAGACTTATTTTTACACGGGCTTTGCTTTCATTTGATAGAGCCACACCGTTTTGGGGGGGCTCTCGGTATGCACCTCATCTAGAAGGCCCACGATCTCAGACTTAGGGACTTTTGTAACCCCGCCTTGTATTCATACTTTTCATTATTCGTCCGAAGCTAGATTATTGACTGGAGCTGTATGAATCCTTAGCTAAATGTGATATGCAGAAAAAGAACTCGATCCACCAATGCGGTATCCTTTTAGCGGCCGGTGCCTACGTAGCGCAAGTCTCCTATTGAGACTCTCGTTTTAGATGTTGGAGAAATGTTGCTCGTTGTTTGTTATAGAGAGGGCATTATTCGTTTGTACGCTCGTGCTCGTTATCTCTCTCATTCGATAACCGCTCTCATTGTATCGCCGACCAATCATGATGGTGTTCATGCCACTGGGAGACACCCATCACACCTTAAGGCTTTCGGGTTTAGGGTTAGGTAACTTATTCGAGAGGTCTATGCAGCTATAGGGCCGCTGGCGCTTCTGATTCTGCCCTGGACGGCCCTGCAGGATGCAACTTTTTACCATTTGTCGCTATGTTTCTGCTCTCATTGTTTCTGAGATGACATTAGGATTGTTTTTGAATTTCGGGGGAGCGCATTTTATGTCACGGTGGAGCCATCACAGTGTACACGGTTGGTTCTAATTCCAAAGAAATGGTATGCTTTCAGGTGTGGTCCCCTTGTTTGAAGTCGGCGGGGCTGTACCGGCTGCTGCGTTTGTATTCAAGGCTGAGGTGATTGCAAGACCAGGTGTCCCAAAATTGAATGCGTATTTTGATGAAATTGGAAACTTTCCTGAACAAATCTTGTTGAATTGTGTTAATCATGTTCAAATTGCGCGCTGAAAAAAGGAAGTATTTCATGTACAGGGTGTGCAATAATTTTAATTTGTTTTTCATTCCTTTTCAGAACCCTTTAATAATGAATACAGAAGCGCGGATATTTGTTTTTATAGCTCGTATGAGAGGAGCGAAATTTAATGAGTACGAGAAAAATTCCGAAGAAAGTTTAGAAAACCTGGACCTACAGACAACACGATCCGTTCACTTGTGTGGAATTTTAAAAGAACCGGATACGTACATGATGAGAAAGGAAGAGGACGGAAAACGATTGACCCCAACAAAACTGAGACACGTTGATATCTCACAGTCTGGGTGTCTTCGCGGACGTTCCCTCTCCCGGTACCGGGACGAGCGATGTCACTGCAGCTTGTCTCTTGTAGTCGAGAGGAGTTCGTGCACGCCGAATTGAGGCTAATTAGCCTTTTTGAATGAGGCTGACCTCGTTTACTTTAAATAACTTTTGCAGGACAGACGAATCCATTAGCACCAAATGATGGTGTCTTTCTCTTCAATGCCGAACGTCGTCCTCTTTGCTTACTTTGGTATATTCTTGTTTCTCTTTGGAAAATAACCTGTTCTTTTACATTAATTAATTTATAGATTAGTTTGATTGCAGCACATTATGCCCATACATGCAGGCGCCGGGAGAACCACTGTTAAACAAGGTCTGCTGACCAAAGGTCACGCGCTCTCACTTATTCTGATTTATGACCTTACGACCTTCAAAATTTGAAATTATATCATTCGAAAGGGAAGGTAAAAGAACATAAGAGTTTCAAATTTCGTTAGAATCGGCCACATAGTTATGATATTATTGCCAAATAATTCCATGGCTAACCTTTGGAGGATTATAAGAATTATATCATTCAAAAGAGAATGTAAAACAACATAAGAGTTTCAAATTACTTTAGAGTCGGCGAAACAGTTATGATGGTATTGCCAAAACAAAATAATTCCAAAGATAACCTCGAAAGAGAATGTAAAAAATGAGGGTTTCAAATTTCATTAGAATCGGCCCAATAGTTATGAAGTTATTGCAAAATAATTCCTCGGCTAACCTTAGGAGGACTATGGCAATTATATCATTCATAAGAGAATGTAAAACAACATAAAGGTTTCGAATATCGTTAAAATAGATCCAATAATTACAATGTTATTATCAAAACAATAAACAGCAAAACTGGGACCCACCGAAATAGTGAGATATGGAGTTAGATACGGGATTTCTCATTTTCATTAGCTATATGCCATAATCATCAATAATTAAAACATTTACGTGTAATGAATATATTAGGTTGAGGAATAGGTTCTTGCGTTTTTTAATGTTGTGTTGATTTAAATTTTGTTGACGTGATTTGTGCCCATATTAAGAAACAAAAATAAATAATGATAGCAAAATTTGCAAAGGTTAGGCTACGTCTCTTTACAGCATAGACTATTTAGGCTTTTGTTTAGGCTACGTCTTCAAGTTGAGTAATAAGTCATTGCGGTTTATTTAAAAGTTGTGTTAATTTAATTTTTGTTCTGTACCCTCAAAATGGAATGTCAAGTTTAAGGAAAGGCGCATTTTCGACACTTGTTGTTATTCATTTTCAATCGAGACGGGAACAATGCAAACGCAGCTAAAGCTCGTCGCGATATTTGTGCTGTGTACGGAGAAAATGCTTTATCAGAAAGGACAGCTCAATTGTGGTTTTAACGTTTCAAAAAGGGTCATTTCAATCTTAATGACGAAGAACGTTCTGGTCGACCCATTAAGTTGGATTAATATCGATTGAGCGACCTTCTTCATGAAAATCCTTGTCAATCGACTCCAGAATTGGCTGTACAATTGGCGTGTGATCAGAAAACTGTAGTGAATCACCTTCATTCGATGGGGAAAGTTCAAAAACTTGGTGCATGGGTTCCGCACGCTTTGAGCGAAAGCAACAAACCTCAACGCTCCACGATTGCCGCAGGTTTGCTTGCTCGGCACAAGGCTACTCGTGGATATAAGGACAGATTTCTCCACCGCATCATCACTGGCGACGACGAAAAGTGGTGTGTTTATGTCAACATGAACCATCGAAAACAATGGCTTAACCCCAATAAAAAACCACTTCCTCGATTAAAGCAAGGACTTCATCCACGAAAGACGATGTTTTGTGTGTGGTGGGATTGTGAAGGCATATTCTTTATGAGCTTCTTGCGAACAACGAGATTGCCAAAACAGTACTCTACGTTCAACAACTGTATCGAGTCGCTGAAGCTATTCGTGAAAAGCGACCTCATCGACGCTATGGAGTCCTTTTGCAACACGACAATGCTCGTCTTCACATTGCTAATATGACAAAAGACTCCATCCAAACGCTTAATTGGGAAATCCTGCCACATCCTCTATATTCGCCAGACTTGGCTCCATCGGATTTCCATCTGTTCCGATCGCTCTCCAACAATGTGGAATTAAGAACCTGGTTAGTCGAATTCTTTGAGTCAAAATCCAGAGATTTTTATTGCAAAGGCATCGAAAAACTAGTTGAAGGTTGGGAAGAAGTCGTAAATAGCATATTGATTAAGTTGCCTAAGGTTAGCAATTAAAAATTAGGCTTTTCTAAAATTGTTAATGGCAATGATAAAATTTGATAAAACCGCGAGAACATATTCCTCAACCCAATAGAATATATGGAAATTTACTTTTTTCAATGCTAGTGATAAACATCTCCAAGAAATCTAATAGTCTTTGGTTATAAATATTTATAATATTTTAAAACTACGCAAAATGCTATACACTACCGTACAAAATAAGAAAACTATTTTCCTTCATTGAAATTTTTGTAAAAATATGATGACCGTCCGCAAAGACAAAGATATTAGGCGCTTCTCTATGAAGGATTCTTTCGAGATTGCTGCAAGAAATTCTAGAAAAAATAAGACAAATAATGGACAAAGGAATCATCCGTTTCACAGTGTCCCGTTGCTTCAAAGCATCTTATTTAAAAGCTTGTTCTCCACTTAACAAATCAATCATCAGTAAGAAGAGTCAGAAAGCATTAATCAAATATGCCGAAGCCCACGTTGTTTGGAAAGATGAATATTAGCAGAGAATTCAGTTCAGCGACGAAAGTAAAGTTAATTTAGTTAGATCTAATGGCAGACACTTTGTTAGAAGCGCTGCAAGTGAGAATTTTAACCTCAAATCTTTAAAAAAAAGTCTGCTAAGCATGGAGGAGCCAGCGTTATTGTTCTGGAGGAATTTTTGTCTTAACCTATAATATGATTTCATATCTTCATTAAGGGCAGAATGCTCTCCCAGAGGTTCAATGAACACATAAATTTTTTTATTAAAATTCTCAATAAGTAGCCTAACTTTATAGATTTTGTCATTGCAATCTATATTCATGTTATCATTCAAGTGAAGAATCTCTTAATTTCTTCAAATCTGTTCCTACTAATTGAATTAGCAACTAGATAATTGTTTGAGTCAATTCTTGTCTCCTAATACATCCTCCTATATATATATGGCAGTTTGACATAACCTGAGAGAAGTAAAATACCTAACTAATTATATATTTCTTCCACTGATATGTAAAATTGGGCACACCTTTGTGAGCAGCATATTTTAAAATTTCCCTTACAGATATGAGACATTATTTCCTCATCAAATTATAATTTTAAAGTATCAATGGGCGTTAAATCATCTTCAATTCTCTTTGAAAATGACGGCTTGAGACTGTTGTTGAAGACATCTAGCATTTAAAATCTTTCAGTTGTTGTTATCATATACATATATAGACCCAGTTTTTTAATTTATACTCCGTTTAATTCGACACTGGTTTTACAACTAAATCAGAGCTTTGATCATTCAAAACTGTCTTACCTTCTTTATTACGTAAGGTAAACTGAGCTGGCATTGAAAGAACTTTCTTGCCAATATTTATAATATTTTTACTATTTTCGTCATCATCGAAGTCATAGTCTGCTCCATTTTGGCAAAACTGAGGAGAATATCTATTTCTTCACATTGGTTTATTTGATGAGCTAAATCTTCAAAATCATTGAGGGGCTCTAAATGGTTGATAATTTCTTCTGCATCTCTTTCTTTAGTGAAATATAATTTGTTTATAGACAACTTGAAGTTGAAAGGCAGAAAATATGTATATATAAGTCTATATTACAAGATATAATATCAATATAAAATTAGTAGGTAATTGAAAATGCTTATGATTTAAAACTTTAAAAAAAATAGGTTGATAAGCAAAAGTAAACACCAATGCTCACTCTATGATTTTTTATACGCGTTAATTAATCCTAAATAAGTTAGGGTTAGGCAAATATTTTTTAAATACTACGTTATATTATCATTTATTATTCTATTTACAACATTTATAATATAAAAATGGTTTAAGTTACATTTGAAAAAAAAGAGAGAAGAAATTACTCACCTAAGGCAATAATACTAACAGGAAATCAGGCAAGACACTGAATCAGGGAACTGCGCATCTTTGTAATGATTGGTATATTAAAAATGTTGCCAGATTTTGCTAGATCCATCCTATCCTAATAACACTGTACACCAATGAAAAAAAAAACTGTAAATGAGTGTGATAGAACGAGTTCAGAGCTGCGTTAATTTCAACTCCTACCACATGTTATTTAAAACCACGATGCTCACACGTGCATCTTCGCCTTGAAGCTTGGAGTCTTATCACAGCTACCGGATGTCAATGTTTAAACAAGGAGGTTATCGTCCCCCCGTTCGCCCCCATACGCCGACCTCGCCAGATTGAGTTAGGCTTATGGGCAGATAAGGCATTGTTCTCCGGCTCGGCTGTGCGTTCCCTCGAAGCTTCCAACCCATTCTCCCCCACGCCAAGGAGATGTCCTGGCTATTTATATGGAAACTTTACCACTAAGATCAGATTGGAGATCCAGATTTTCGAGGCGAAACATCACCACGACCCTCTCTCCCTTTGTGCGCCAAGGGACCTCGACCTCGAGATTCACCATCACTTGTCCAGAAGGAGGACAATATTCCTTGAGTGCCAAAGGTTCGAGCCTTTCCGACGCCAAGTCCCCAAGGCTTCCCCCCCTGTTGTTCAAAGGAGAACAGCATTAGAACAGCCATTGTTCGTTTTGAGCCCTTCGCCAAGAAACGGTTCTCATCCCCCCCTGTTGTTCAAGGAGAACAACATTAGAACAGCCATTGTTCGTTTTGAGCCCTTCGCCAAGAAACGGTTCTCACCCCCCCCTGTTGTTCAGAGGAGAACAACATTAGAACAGCCATTGTTCTTGAGCCCGTAGACAAGAGACGGTTCTCATCCCCCCCCCTTTGTTCAGAAGAGAACAACCTAGAACAGCCATTGTTCGTTTTGAGCCATTCGCCAAGAAACGGTTCTCACCCCCCCTGTTGTTCAAGGAGAACAACATTAGAACAGCCATTGTTCTTGAGCCCGTAGACAAGAGACGGTTCTCATCCCCCCCCTTTGTTCAGAAGAGAACAACCTAGAACAGCCATTGTTCGTTTTGAGCCCTTCGCCAAGAAACGGTTCTCATCCCCCCCTGTTGTTCAAGGAGAACAACATTAGAACAGCCATTGTTCTTGAGCCCGTAGACAAGAGACGGTTCTCATCCCCCCCCTTTGTTCAGAAGAGAACAACCTAGAACAGCCATTGTTCTTCAAGCCGTTCGTCGAGAAACGGTTCTCCTTCCCAAGACGCCTCGTCAGGATCCTTTTATTCCCCCCCTTCGGCTGGAGCTCGCCAGCGGACCGAAACTCCTTTGCGCCACCTTCCACTGCACCACTAGTGCCAAAGTTACGTAAGCCAAACTTCACCTTTGAGTATTGATCCCTTTTGTCAATTCTATCCTGTGCTTTAAATTGTTTATCGAACCATCCCATCTCTTTAACTCTATATTTGTTTTACCTTTTTTTAATCCCTTAAATCCTTGGATTAGCCCGAGTCTCCACGACCCTTTCCATTCTGTTTATGTCAATATTTTCCTTCTTGTGTTTGTTGGTAGTTATTATTAATAAAACTCTATTTTATTAATGATAGCAATATTACTATCCTTGAGCTCAGTTCCACTTCTTAAGCATATCGAAGATACATAATATCAGCCGCCAGACAGTAACGCACTCTAAAGATAATTAAGGAAGTTCCCTCAACGAATAGTGATATATGGTATATCGTCGGGAGTCATTCTACGACATATATATATATACTATTTAAATTTGGTATCAGGTGTGTAAGGTTTAACGCTATATCTTTGCAAACACTGGTCTCAGTCGAGTGAAGCATAGTGTTATTCGTTATAATAATAGAATATAGTAGTTCCCTTTTGTTTTAACGATTGCTATCCCCTTTTTTTTGAAACTTAAGAAGCTGGAGTAGCTCAAGGAACTGTTATAATAATTTGTTTGTTTTTTTTGTGATTTTAGTCAGTGGTTATTTAGATTGAGAAACCAAGTACGAATAGGTCAGTGCCCATATTTAGGTAGGCTAATTCTATAGAGGCATAATTCTTGTTGCAAGGAATTTTAGTTGGTTGACTAGTGCGGCCCCAAGTGCAAAGATGACTCAGTTTGAAATCTTTAAAGCGCAAGGAGAATCCTTGAGACTTTCCGGAAAAGAACTAATTAAGTACATAAGAGAGGAATGGATAAGACAAGTGTACCTTCACCATCAGATTGAACTAGCTCGGATTGAAGAAAAATATCAAAGAAAAAAGGAAGAACGAGAAAGAGAAATACAACGAAAGGAACGAGAAAGGGAAATCCAAAGAGAAGAAAGAGAAAGAGAAAGAGAAATACAACGAGAGGAACGAGAAAGAGAAATACAACGAGAAGAACGAGAAAGAGAAATACAACGAGAAGAACAAGAAAGAAAAATACAACGAGAAGAACGAGAAAGAGAAAAACAACGAGAGGAATGAGAAAGAGAAATACAACGAGAAGAACGAGAAAGAAAAATATAACGAGAAGATCGAGAAAAAGAAATCCAACGAGAAGAAAGAAGGAAGGATTCGCGCCCCTTCCCAGGAAAGCTGACAAAGTTTCCGAGCCCCGTAAAACCCCCAAACTTCTTTCCCCAAAACCAACAACGGGACTCCAAACCTCCCGTTAAGACTTCTCCTCCATCTCTCTTCCCGAAGCGACCAATAATATGCTTCACCTGTGGTGTAGAAAACCACATGAGCTGGAATTGCCCCCAAAATTCTAGGCTTAAAAGCGGACCAGCCCACCAAGTTCACCAGATTAATGCAACCCCGGCTCCCCCGGTGGTGCAGACCCAAGCAGAAACTTCTCCCCATCCGTCAGGCCACCAGGTAAATTTTGTTTTTGATAAAAGTTCAGCGGGAACTTTGAAATATGAGGAGGGCAGCGTGGACAGCTGCCGAGTATTGACTCTCGTCAGGGACACAGGATGTACGTGTTTCATCGTCTCCGACGAACTCCTCCCAGTGGCCTCTAACCACGAAAAATTTGCGGTGGTACATGACTACCTTGGGCGGGCGAACAGATTCCCCGTCGCTAGATGTTACCTGCAGTGTCAATATTATAGTGGCTGGGCTGAAGTCATTGTAGCACCCATAAAATTCTGTTCCGTACTTATAGGACAGAGCCCCCAAGTAAGTTTCGACCCTGTGTTTCAGGCCGCCCTTCCTCGAGGCCGAGATAAGAAAGAAGCCCAGGAGCCCGTCCCCATCAGAACCCCGATACCGTCCGATTTTTCGGAAACCTTTAACCAGGACTTTAGGACGGCACAAAAGGAGTGTGAATCACTAACACCCTTAGGTGATAAGGCCCCAGACAAGGACACGGAGACTGTCCCTGGACCCCAAGAAAAACGAACCCCCAACGCGCCCATGGAGATACCTTCGTAGAACTGGACGAAGCATCGGCGCTTGAAGAAGATTACCCCGCGGAGTCCCTTAATGTAATCCAGGCAGTGTGCATCCAACCTGATGCCGATTACCCTCCTCCTTCCCTACCAGGCGAGCCTTTGGAACCCTCTGACCTGGATAGTGACGCGCAGCTGACACCACGTCAGAAGAGTCAGCTACAAGAACTAATTAAATGGAGTCACCATTTACCCGCCCTATTAGTTCTTTTCGAGCAACTGCGTGAAAATGGCCTCACCATTGGCCCCAGCAAATGCCATTTTGCTCACGAAATCATCAAATATTTGGGTTTCAAAATAGGACGAAGCAAGTTAGGTCCCCACAAGAACAAGATTAAGGCAATCGCCCACATGCCCCTCCCGATTACAAAGAAGCCATTAAGATCGTTCCTAGGATCAGCTTCTCCCTATCAGCGATTTGTTCCGAATTTCGCTGCAATTTCGGCCCCCCTATGTCCCCTTCAGGAAAAGAATTTCCCCGATCGTTTACGTTGGAATGATGTCGCTGTTTACCATTTTAATCAGCTCAAAAGTAAGTTCATTTCTGCCCCCATTTTAAAGTTGCCCAACCCGGAAAAATCCTTTGGGATTAAGACTGACGTGATCAACGAGGGCATTGGAGGTGTACTCCTTCAATACGTGGATGACGGAACGAGTCATCCAGTTGCATATGCTAGTCGTCAACTATTACCACGCGAAAAGAGATATGCCACTAGGGAAAAGAAAGCTCTATCAATTATCTGGGTCATAGACAAATTCAAGCTGTACTTGATATGTAAAGAATTTCAAATAGGAACCGACCACCGTCCGTTAGCCTATATTAGGAATGTGAGACACTCAAACGGCCGCATCATGCGCTGGAGTTTACTCTTGCAAGAGTATCAGTTTAAAATAAATTAGATAAAAGGTTCCGATAACCAGGTCGCTGACGCACTCAGTAGGAATGCGTTACCGAATAGCGTAGAATAATTGTATTCATAGGATTAGTATCTCCATGTAGGTATATACCGTCTTGTACGACTTAATTTAAGATTCTTTTGTAATATAATTAATTAATGTATATGTCTGAATTTTGTAACACTCAATGTCTAATTTTTTGTATGTATATATATTTGTTCTTATTAATTTACGTATAAATTATTTTGTCCCGTATGTACTAAGTTTATATCATTTCATTGTTCCATGCCCTTTTTTTTTATTAAGTTGTATTAAAGGTTATTTTCCCCTGTAATCTAAAGATCAAAATATTCATATGTATTGAGGTAATACTAGTTAGGTGCAGGAAGGTACGGTTGGTACAAGAAAACGAGTTCCCTACAACGGAGCTCTATCGTTGTCCCTTCTCTCTTTTTTTTTCGAAGTGACAACTTCCCCCCGGAATGGAGGGGTGTGATAGAACGAGTTCAGAGCTGCGTTAATTTCAACTCCTACCACATGTTATTTAAAACCACGATGCTCACACGTGCATCTTCGCCTTGAAGCTTGGAGTCTTATCACAGCTACCGGATGTCAATGTTTAAACAAGGAGGTTATCGTCCCCCCGTTCGCCCCCATACGCCGACCTCGCCAGATTGAGTTAGGCTTATGGGCAGATAAGGCATTGTTCTCCGGCTCGGCTGTGCGTTCCCTCGAAGCTTCCAACCCATTCTCCCCCACGCCAAGGAGATGTCCTGGCTATTTATATGGAAACTTTACCACTAAGATCAGATTGGAGATCCAGATTTTCGTCGCGAAACATCACCACGACCCTCTCTCCCTTTGTGCGCCAAGGGACCTCGACCTCGAGATTCACCATCACTTGTCCAGAAGGAGGACAATATTCCTTGAGTGCCAAAGGTTCGAGCCTTTCCGACGCCAAGTCCCCAAGGCTTCCCCCCCTGTTGTTCAAAGGAGAACAGCATTAGAACAGCCATTGTTCGTTTTGAGCCCTTCGCCAAGAAACGGTTCTCATCCCCCCCTGTTGTTCAAGGAGAACAACATTAGAACAGCCATTGTTCGTTTTGAGCCCTTCGCCAAGAAATGGTTCTCACCCCCCCCCCTGTTGTTCAGAGGAGAACAACATTAGAACAGCCATTGTTCTTGAGCCCGTAGACAAGAGACGGTTCTCACCCCCCCCCTTTGTTCAGAAGAGAACAACCTAGAACAGCCATTGTTCGTTTTGAGCCCTTCGCCAAGAAACGGTTCTCACCCCCCCTGTTGTTCAAGGAGAACAACATTAGAACAGCCATTTTTCTTATGCCCGTAGACAAGAGACGGTTCTCATCCCCCCCCTTTGTTCAGAAGAGAACAACCTAGAACAGCCATTGTTCGTTTTGAGCCCTTCGCCAAGAAACGGTTCTCACCCTCCCTGTTGTTCAAGGAGAACAACATTAGAACAGCCATTGTTCTTGAGCCCGTAAACAAGAGACGGTTCTCATCCTCCCCCCTTTGTTCAGAAGAGAACAACCTAGAACAGCCATTGTTCTTCAAGCCGTTCGTCGAGAAACGGTTCTCCTTCCCAAGACGCCTCGTCAGGATCCTTTTATTCCCCCCCTTCGGCTGGAGCTCGCCAGCGGACCGAAACTCCTTTGCGCCACCTTCCACTGCACCACTAGTGCCAAAGTTACGTAAGCCAAACTTCACCTTTGAGTATTGATCCCTTTTGTCAATTCTATCCTGTGCTTTAAATTGTTTATCGAACCATCCCATCTCTTTAACTCTATATTTGTTTTACCTTTTTTTAATCCCTTAAATCCTTGGATTAGCCCGAGTCTCCACGACCCTTTCCATTCTGTTTATGTCAATATTTTCCTTCTTGTGTTTGTTGGTAGTTATTATTAATAAAACTCTATTTTATTAATGATAGCAATATTATTATCCTTGAGCTCAGTTCCACTTCTTAAGCATATCGAAGATACATAATATCGGCCGCCAGACAGTAACGCACTCTAAAGATAATTAAGGAAGTTCCCTCAACGAATAGTGATATATGGTATATCGTCGGGAGTCATTCTACGACAGTGAGAATAACCTTTTATAGGGGTATTTTTTTGCGTAAATCACGAATATAATTAACATCCGTCTCTTTCTGCGACCCTCCAGTTTCTCGTAAATTTCCATCTTAATTACGTTAAATAAATACACTGATGGTTCCGTAGGGATTGAATGCAAACAAGATTGGGCCGAAACTGACAATTCTAAAAGGTATGAGCGGATTTTGATATCATGATAATGGGGGTGTTTCTAGGTACTTGACAACCTAACCTAGGAAATTTATGAAAGTATACTCAATATTTTTTTAGTTATATGGGTCCAAATCCGTAATATTACTTACGTAATGGTTGATAATTTTGTAACTTGCTATAAATAGTTCACAGTTTTAGTTTTTCATTTAATATTTGTTGCTGTTACTATTTATATAATTTTTCACATGCTACAGTGATTTTCTCTACAGGAAAAAGAGCTAAAACGCCTAGAGAATGCAAAAATTCCACACACAGTTTCTGTTATATATGTGGATCAGTTACATTAAGAAAATAAAGAGAGAATTGATTTAACATGTGAAGAAACTTTATGAGCTGTACTTTATGTGTAAGGACAGACGCTGGGCACTTCACACATGTTGTGTCAGGTGTACAAGTTCCCTTTCTGCCTGGGTGAAAGGCAAAGGTCCTGGCCTCATGTTTGGCCGACCAATGTTCTGGAGGGAACCAAAGGACCATTCAACGGATTTCTACTTATGCTTAAAATATATTAAAAGTATTCAATGTGTTTTATTTCCTAGTCGTCTAAATACTTTTAAGAGATGTATCAATTAAAAATATTAAAATACATACTATGTTGTAATTCCACTATTTCTGCAAGTAATCTTAGGTAGTAATATCTATATTCAGTCTAATTTTATTTTATTTCACTGCAGGTCGCAACAGAAAAGGCAAGAAATGTATCTAGATCTTCAGTCTGCTATTCGCCCAGTTCGACATTCAAGTGCTATCCCTGTACCACAACCGCCCTCTAAACTACCAAGCGATGACACGAGCAACTTAGACGATTCAGAATCTCAAGATATATGCCATAGCTTGAATCTGACAAGAAACCGCACCTCGTCATCCGACCGCAGCTCAATGATCTAGTTTGTGATCTAACAATTACTAAGCAACAGAGTGAACTACTGGCCTCACGTCTGCAACAATGGACCCTTGTGGATAAACATACTCGAATTACAGTATTTAGGAAGCGTTTTGAAGATCTACAGCAATTCTTCTCTTTTGAAAACAACTTGACTTATCGTAATGATATCAAATGCCTATTCACTGCCCTTGAGCTGACCTATGAACAAAGTAAGTGAAGGTTATTCATAGATGCATCCCTTTACAGCATAAAAGTGGTTCTGTGGCACATTGGGAACACCATTTCCTTATTTCCAGTTTTTCATTTAGGCATTTTAAGAAGACATATGCGAACTTTGGTTATATTCTAGACCGTATAACTTAAAAGGACTAATTTGTATGGGCTTGAAAGTAGTAGCCCTACTTAATGGGTTACAAACTGGATACGCCAGGTTTATGTGCTTCCTATGCAAGTGAGAGTGTCGGGCCAGATCGGAACGTTATGTACGCTCAGAATGGTCACCTCGGGAAACTATGACCACTGGATTCCATAATTTAATTCATGATCCACTAGTTAAGAAGAAGAAAATCATTTTGCCACTACTTCATATAAAAATAAGTCTAATGAAGCAATTTACCAAAGCACTGCAACATAACAAGCAATGTTTCCAGTACCTCAAAGCGATCTTCCCTAAAATAAGTGTTGCCAAGATTAATGAAGGCATATACGTAGGCCTTCAGATTCGTCAACCTATAGATGATGAGGACTTCGAGGCTACAATGGATGAAACTGAGTTATTGGCTTGGCATGCATTCAAAGATGTATGCAAAGGACTTCTGGAAAAGCACCAAGGGGTCCAGAAAGAGCGTATAGTGGAGAGCCTAATCAAGTGCTAGCAAGATCTCGGATGTAATATATCATTGAAGATACACGTTCTTCAATCTCATCTGCCCTTCTTCCCAGAGAATGCAGGAAATGTGAGTGATGAACAAGGAGACAGTTTCCTTTAAAATAGAGCGTCAATGGAAAACAGGTATAAGCAAAATTGGAGCCCTGTTATGCTAGCTGACTTCTGCTCGAACCTGAATCGTGAGATAAAATGAAGTTGATACATTTGTAGGGAAATCGATATCCCACCCTAAAAACAGAAGCCCTGTTCGGTCACCGCAGCGTCCTGGCGCTAGGCTAACCAGATTAATTCATATTCATGAATTAATCCCATTGACATATTTAATCTTACTCTGGGAGCGAAATACATTTATAGTATCATGTAAATCGGTATCAATTGCATAATTATTAAATTGGCAATTCACAAGAAAATTTTACCTGATGATTCCTGTTATTAAATTGGAATTCGACACACATGAGATCTGTGTTTTCTTCATGACACTGAAATTTGTTGTAGTGTAATTTAAATCACTTTATAGAGAAAAATTGGCGTCAAGCACATTTGAGAGAGAGAGAGAGAGAGAGAGAGAGAGAGAGTATATTTGTTGTATATGGGCGGCAACGTATCTACCAAGTTCAGTTCACGTTCAAACATGAGCTCTGAGGGAAGGATGGAGTGGTGGTAGAGGAGTACTCTCACAGTCTCACAGCGTTACGAGTAGTCAGTTAGCCTGAAGCATCTGAGATACGTATACCCATCCTATATTTATTCAGTTCTTCAAGCTTGTTTTCTGTATAAGTACAAAGGGTATGTGAATAATATCATAATTTTAATATGAAGTTTGTTAACTTGATGTCACAATTCATTGATCTAATATATATGCTATGGCTGAGATGGTTAGTACTCAAGAGATGTTTTATTAAACTACTTGTGTTTTAGAAAACTATGGTAATATGTGTGAGTAGTGGGCCTCGTCAGTAAATTATGTTTTTTTATGTGTTTATTCCTGAAAATTATTTTTCAATATATATATATATATATATATATATATATATATATATATATATATATATATATATATATATATATATTTATATATATATTCTGCTAGGGTCAATTACGACCAGGTCTATTTCTATGTTCTAAACCTTGTTGGGTACAATGATTCAACAATATTTAGATGCATTAAGCCACGTACATAACCTCCACTAGGCTAGTGAAAATGGCTATGAACATGGGAATTGTGGAGATAAGAGACAAAAACAATTTGTATATAATTGGTATCAACTGTACCTGGAATGGGTATTTAATATCTTCATGCAATAAATGACCAATACATAAAAATCAGAATGGTATTATTATTAATGATAGAAGTGTACTATATTTGCAGTAGTATACCACGAGTGTATTCAGGCGAATAATATCACTAAACAACCTGCGCTCTGGAAGTGCGCATTATAAATACCTATTATTATTATTATTTTTTTTGTGGCACTTATTTACTTTTAATTTTGGTATATTCTTCAAAAGTTTGTATGTTTATGAGGAGTTTATTTATTTATTTTATTTAGGGGGAGGGGGAAGAATGAAAAATATAGTTATTTTTATACAGAATTAGGATGAGCCTATGCTTATTTTTCTTCTCCAAATTGATAGGCCTTGTTCCATGTCTGATTTCAGATGTCATAGAAGAGAAGATTGTATCGAGATAGTTATATGGACTATGGGTTCACCTATCTTGTCAAGAATGGTGCACACATCCCTCAGTGTGTTTAAAAACCTTCTCTAATGGTATCATGAAACCTTCCAACTGAAGCAGCATCTGACAAATGCTCATCCACAGTTGAAAGATAAGACTCGTAGCTTTCTTTAGGTAAAGCTATCTAGCTCGAAGAGGATGAAGATAGATGAATCTGGGACGTATCAGCAAACCAACATTAGTATAGTGCGGACTTCAAATGTGATTGCTCTTCAGGCGGCCAAGGCAAAGAAGCCACACACGATTAGTCAAACTTTTGAATACATGTATCGTTGAGAGTGTGAGGCTTGTGTTAGGAAAGGAAACGTCACAGAAGATGAAACAGATCTCTTTGTCCAACAACACCATCAAGAACACCACATTAAGGAAAATGTGGTGTCAAAGGTAATGTCATCGCCCTTTTATTCACTTTAACTTGAATCTACGGATGTCACCAACATTGAACAACTGCTTGTTTTCAGCCGCTACTTTACTGACAAAGGATTTATGCAGGAGTTTATTTTAGCCGGAGACAAGAAACGACAAAAAAGGCAGATGATATAATGGCAGTAGTTGCAGATTTATTTGAAGAGTCTGGACTGAGTTGGAGCAAACTGGAAGGGGTTTGCACATACAGTGGCCCTAATATGCTTGGTTCACGATCAGGATTCATTGCTTTTGTGAAGCAGAAGCAACCTGCTTTGAAAGGTACACACTGCATAATCCATAGAGAAGTTCTCGCCGTAAAGACAATCCTAAAAAACTTTAATGTGGACTTAACTGTCATCATAAACATTGTTAACTATGTGAAAGGATCTACCTTGAACACTCTCCTCTTCTGTCGGCTCTGCCAGAACATGGATGCTGCCCACACTGCTCTTTTGATTTATAAGAAAATATGCTGGCTTGGGTCTTTGAACTGCGGGAAGAAGTAAAGTTGTTTTTGAGTTAAGGCAAAAAGGTGGACCTGTGGTATTCTTTGCACCGAAGTACAAAAGGTTCTACATACACTACATATTAAGTGTTTTAAGTTTCATCTTTGTCAAATCTTGCTTTGTTTTTTAGGATATTTGCGTGCTAACAAATTCTGTGAATGATCGTTGTCTTATTTTTCAAATTTCAATATTTTATTGGATCAAGTAAAGATAGTTCTTCCTAAGACAAAAAGGAGGGATTAACTTTACATGGTTAATTGGGGGAGGGATAACCTTTACTTGGTAAAATAGGAATTATACAAGGTTATGACATCTTTATTTGATCCATATAGGATCAAGTAAAGAACCTAAATTTCTAAAGAAATTCCTAAAGAAATTTCAACTAAAGATCATAAATTTCTACTGGAATTTATGTGGCTTGAAAGACATACTCGTACTCGTATATACAGTTTTTCCAGGACTTTTGCGATACGATTGCCGGCCAATACCGTTTAAATTAAGTTTTAAAATTTAATTTCTAGAGTTTTACAAAGTTTATAATTTTTAATTGTGTAGAAATATGTTCCTAAATAAATTTTTTAACAGTTATTTTTTTTTTTTTATCCTCGGGAGGGATTAGCTTTACTAGTGTAACTTTGGGAGGGATGATCTTTACTTGGTAAAATGGGAGGGACTATCTTTACTTTATCCATTTTATTTTGTTAGTTTTATTAGTATAATTTCTTGAATATACGATTGTATCATAGTAAATCTTCCTAAAATATATAAAATGCAGGACTATGTACCAGGAAATTTTCATTTTTCTACTCATGATATTTTTAAAAATATTTTATCATAGGAAAATCCTCATCCTATTTGGCTTGGTAGTGTATTATGTATATCTAAGATATATCACTTTCACTAATTAAAAGATGGAAATTTCTAATTATGATGTAATAACGAAAAAAAGACTGGCAACCATCTTTTCATTGCTAGCTAATTTTGAACCCCCCAATATTGCTTGGGTTAAGAGTGGGTTTAGGTATTTTAGAATTTGTAGTTTGTTTTTTGGCTAGGTTAATTTTTGTAGGCTCATTTAGTTCTTTTGGACCTTTTGAAGAATAACGTTATCACATGACCCTTTTTAACACAGGAGTCTCAATGAAGATTCTAAAAAATATAAGCGAAAATAAATAAAAAGGGTTAGTACTTTATTAAATGTTTTATTAAGAAAATCATGTTAAAAATCACACAAGAAAATATCTTTGTAATACTTTAATACATAACTTAATTTCCAAATTAACCGAATACCGTTAAGAAATTTTAGGAAAATTATAATCAAATAAATTTTCCAGCTGTCGATGACGATACATAATTTCTAGTAAATAGGAGTGTAAGAAATATTTTTTGCATCCCTACATTTTTTTTTATTTTAACTTATGTTTGTTTCAAGAGAATTCTACATGCTGAGTGTGAACACATGCTCTATTATTAATAAAATGTAGTGAATGGGTTACTGTTTTATGTAGGTATCCTAGGTTATTCGTACACACTCAAGCATTGCCTAACGACCTTTATAATTATTTGTACAAGAGTACCAGCATCGCGTTTTTGGACAATTTCAATGTAGCCTATGTCTGGTGTCGTCGATGTATCTACAATTCAAAAATTCCAAATTTGGAAATGAGGAGATCTTCCTTCTGTGCAAAAAGCCTAACTACTCTACTTGTACTGTAATACCAGGTTCACTTATTTGAACCGGGTTATTTACTATATAAATTAAGCATAGTTTTAAGTGAGACATTTAATACACTGGACTCACTTTTTTCATCAATGTTATCAAACCAATATAAAATGACTTGGCGCCATTTCTGAAGTGTGAGTTTAGAATTAAAAAAGAATGAGTTTTTTCTAATTCAGACTTCATGTTTGTATTTTTCACAGACCTTATATTACACTTCCAAATATTTTTATTCAAATGTGAAGCATATTTCCTCCAGTTCATCACAATATTAAAACCTACACAATTCACATTTCATTTCAACCGTAATAAGTCGAATTATGATTTCGATTAGTATCTGATTGATTTGACTTTAAAATCTGCTTCGATCAATGCTTGCTTAAGGACTGCTCACTGGTCTTGTTTTTCATAAGGGAAATAAATACCCATAAAGGCAGCAGTGACTCTAACAGGAAAGTCTACCTTTCTAACAGTGAATCATGAAGAACATTATGTGGATCCAGTGACGGCACCACTTACTCAGGTAATTGAAAGTTCATGGTTGGATGCCAAAACAACAATTTTAAATAAAAGAAGAAGTGGTATTAGTGAGCTTTTCCAGTCACACGCTTTATCATTGTTGCTAGAAATTACTTATAAATATGCAGCAGATTTGTTTGTGGTATTCCTAAACGATACGCAAAGTGTGTATCCTTAATTAAAAGATATAAGTTAAATAATTGCATGAGTTGTGTAGCACATTGAAGTGTAAATAACCAGGTTGACCTCACGATAAGGTGTAAATGACCTGGTAGACCGCGCATTAAAGTAGGACCATATTAACTACCTTCTTAACAATAGGGACGCATTTTGATAGTTTTGAAGAATAGCGGTCTCCAGCTAATATGGGACCGCTATTCTTAATAAGATCCGGCTTTTTAAAATAATTGTTAGGTTAGGTTTGCTCTCTTTCCCGCCAAAAGGAACTAAACAAGAAGCCTATTCTAGCCGACATATCGTGGCATAGCCTTTTGAGCTTACGGTAATTCGAGATTGAAACTAAACGTGTTTAAATAGCCTACTTACTGCCTTTAGCATTCTACATCGTAGTTAAATTAACATCATCGTTGGTAATATGTATTTCTTGAATCGGTGCAGAAAATAATAGATTTATGCCTCGGAAAATACTATTTTAAGTACTGATAACCTAAGATAGTGGCTCTGCGAGCCAATTAAATAGCAAAGACAAATTAAATAAGCCTATTAAATAGGTTTAAAGTAAATTTCCCTAGAAAAAATTGGAGAATTTTTCATCTGTGGAATTACTTTTAAATTAAATTAAATCTTTTAAACTGCATTCATATAGATGAAAAAACAGCTCCGCGCCGATATAGAATCTATATTCATTGCCTATTGATTTGTTTATTTACCTTTGCCAACTTGAATTTAAACAACAGGGCATCACGAACTATTTAAATAAAATATATATGAAAATAGCTAACCTTAAATAAGCTCCACCTTAAAAATAACTGACCAATTAATAAATCCATAAGCTTTTGCCAGTGAAATAATGTTTCCACTACCACAAATAAGAACAGCACCGAGTATTCTTTTAACTTTATTCATCTAGGATGTGAAATCGAAAATCTAATTTACACTAGTAACCTCTTCAATCACTGCATTGACTAGTTTATATTAAAGAACTATTAACAATATTTTTCATTGCAAAATATAATGATAACTAGTATAGTTTCACTGACGAAAAATATCATGACAATTAATTAAAGCTCATGGAAGTCGACGAGTAAAACCTTCTCCTATTATAAGTTAATTGCGTCGGCTGAGTTCATTATGAACCATTCGTTAGATTAGCACATATGATCTAATTATTGACAAAGATAGTAGTAAACTATTTTTTTTCCTACTTACTATTTTAATAAATATACTCAATAACTCCGTGCACAAATTCTTTTAAATTTTCAATGTTTCTTATATGGCCTATTTTGTGTTCATGGTGTTAAATCCGTTTGATGAAATTTTGCTAGGTATTAGCGATAAGTATATGCTATTGGGGCATTTCTTTCACTTTGCCAGGAAGTTCCGTCGAATTTGGCCCATAACTGAAAATTATGTGAGAAGGGATTAAATTGTGGCGCTTTTTAGAAAGAAATTTTATGGCCGATAAAAGTATTAAAGGACTGAAAATCATTGCCTTCACGTCCCATATTTGGATGAAAAAAAGTCAATTTATTCATCCATAAACACTATATTTTGAGAACGGGATATTTTTTTAGGTTTGGAATAATATGAGATTTTTCTCTCGCCTGGTATTTAATCTGCCTAGCCCAATATAAAAAACCTCTAGCCGGGTATTGAATCTGTCCAACCTGTTATTGAATCCGTCTAGTCTGGTATGGATACATCTAGTCTGGAATTGAATTCACATATTTTGTTATTCAGTCTTTCTCGCCTGGTATTTAATCCAGATAACTTGGTATTCAATCGCCTAGCCTAATATTTAACCCGTCTAACATGGTATTGAATACTTCTATCCTTGTATTAAAACACTATAGCCTGGTACTGAGTTCGGGAAATATGATATTGTCTCCATCTAACCAGGTATTGGATCCTTTTAGCTTCCTTTGAATCCTTTTAGGCCGATATTTAATGCCTCTTGCCTGGTATTAAATCTGTTTACCTTGGGATTTAATCCGTATAGCCTGATATGTAATACTTTTAAATTGCGATTGAATACTTTTAGTCCGTATTGTATCCCTTAGCTTGATAATATATCCTTATATTTTGGCAATGGATCCGCCAAGCTTGTTATTGAATCTCTCTTAACATATATTGAATTGCAATACTCTGGTAGTACATCCAGCTCATATGATATTTAATCCATCTAACCTTGGTTTGAATATTTTATCCTCATATTAAATCCATCTTGCCTAGTATTCAAATCGTCTAGAATGGTATGAATCTCTCTATTTCGGTAGCCTGGTATTGACTATTCTAGCAATGGATCGAATATCTGAAGCCTGGTATCATATCCAGCTAGCATGGCATTGACTCTACCTAGCCATGAATTGAATCAATTTAGCATGCATTGAATCGCCTAGCCTTGTATTGAATCTGTCTAGCATGAGTTTGAATCCCTCTAGTCTTAATATTTAATCCTTCTTGCCTGATAGTAAAACCGTCTAGCCTGGTATTGAATTCTTCTATCCAGGTAAAATCGTTTAGGCTCGTATTCAATTCATATAATATGATATTGAATCCGTTCAGCAAGGTAATGCATATGTCTAGCCTGTTATTAAAAGCCTCTAACCTGGTATTGAATCTTTAATGTAGTAAAGAAGCACTATAGACTGGTATTGAATACATTAATGTACAAATGATTCCCTCTTGAAAGGCATTGAATCATTCTTGTATGCTATTAAATCACTCTACCTTTGTATTGAATCCGTCTAGATTAGTATTGAATTCTTTATCGTACCAACCAATCCGTCTAGCCAGATATTAAACCGTTCTTACATGGACTTGAATCCTTTTAACCTTTTATTTAATCCGTCTAGCGTGCTAATAAATGTCTATCCTGGTAGAGAATCCATTGAGCGTGGCATCGAATTCGTTAGCCCGGTATTGATTCTCGTAAGCTTGGTATACTCGTATATCCCATTAGTCTAGTTTTCGCTAAAATCTACATTTTCATGTATTTCGGTATAAGGGAAATTATAGGGGTCATGGATCATATTCCCGATTAGCTCCACTTTTTCAAAAGTTCAGATATTTTAGAAAGTATATCTGATTTCGAGGATTTCAGGTAAATTTTGGGAATTCTTTTACCACAATCATTTCGCACATGCAAAATGCTTAAAATTGGCTGCGTTGCACGAACGAAACATGAGCCATTTCAAAATAAGAAATAAGAGTATAAGTAAAAAAATTCAGGAATATTTTGTGAATAATATTGGATGTATAATAAATAAAAATTAGCAAAAAATATTGTGGCACAAATTGAAGTGGCAAATCGCAGATTCACCAACTCCTTTCAAAAGAATTTTATTTCTTATTAAATTAGATTGAAGACCATTATGGAATTGGTTTAACAGGAACACTGTTTTCTTTCATGGTCAATTGTATGTGGATTCTTTAATGGTAGCAACTCGCTATTCCAGTGCCATTCTAATATCTTCGTGTAATTGTAAAGAAGACTTTAAAGCACTGTAATACAGGTTCATTTGATGAACGTGATATATCAAGAAATTTTGGAAAGCATAATAATGGAAGTAATTCCCAAGACCATCCCTTTGCTACAAGTGAAACCTGATTGAGTACCCCTCCCTCTATACCACATTGCTCCACAGTGTTCCGGTTGTTTTTGCTCTTCTTTCTAAATCTCTCAGTATCTTGTTTGCACCTGTATACTGCAGCAAGGGCTGAAAGAAGGAGCAAACCGTTTTCTAAACTAAATAACCTAAGATCTTGCAAAGAAAAATAAAGGTGCATAGAAGAATATTATTACATTAACATGAACACTCTTCTGAAGATAATCATTACCAGAGAATGTACTAGTTACTCTATTCCTTAAATGAAGACAGAAATGGTTAAGTGAGAATACTACTTTTTTTTCAGAATGAATATTATTTTTAAGAAATTAATATTTATAATAATCCCAAATAGGAAAAACATTATTGAACTCGTGATTGATATCAAAATTGGGGCCCTAAAAAATGTTTTCCCCTTAATTCTTTGATAGTTTCATGGTTACGATCTTATTTATTTAAAAGTAATAGTGGATAATCTTTTTATGTAAACAATATATTTAATGTTTACGTTTGAAGGGGTGAATTGGACTAAGTACAATGGTTAGGTTTATATGTATTTTTTAGTCGCGCGCGCTTAGTCGCGTGCTACTCTATATCTCACTATGTCGGTCGGTTGGTTCCCTTTTTGTTTTGTTTTTGTTTTAGGAATATGTAACGTAAGTATTCCGCTAATTCTAACGGAATTTTAGATCATTTTGTTGTTTTACATTTACTTCCGAATGATATAAGGCCAAGATCCTCCCTAGTTTAACCAGGGAATTATTTGGCAATAACATCATAACGATTCGGCCAATTCTAACGAGATTTGAAACCCTTATGTTGTTTTACATTCTCTTTCGAATAACACTGGTGAAAATTTTTTAACTTTTTTCGCTGACTTAAATTTGAGACCTGTTCTTGGGGAATTCGGGTTCACGAAGTTTAATAATGGCAATAGTTTTCTTTTATCACGTCCAGTTTTTTATTTATAGACTGGTTCATATTGGTTACACTCATAGCAGTAGGCTATCTTAAGACAAAGTGAACGGAAGTGGAGGCGTTTGGAATTCTTCTTATTTTATTTTATCTATTTATTTATACTTCTCTTTATGCACATCTAGATATATAAAGCGATTGTGTATAATATAATTTTTTTCAGATTTGTTTTATGAAATAACATTCAGTAGTACGGCCTCATTACGAAGAAAATATTTTAATTCCCCTGACTTGTTTTGCCACATATGCGTTGATTTACTGCACCAACTGAAAGAATGAACATTAGTATCTTTGTGAAAAGAGCAGACTTAGCATACTTTAAGATTAAATAAGGGTGATCAGGATTAACTGTGGGCCCCGCACAATGTTTGTAAACAATGTGTTGAAAATATACACCAATGGAAAAAGGACACAAGGAAACAACTAGAATTTTGCATTCCTATAGTGTGGTGGGAGCCAAAATACCATGTAAACGATTGCTACTTTTGTCTCACAAAGATTTCTGGTTATAGCAAGAAAACATGACATAAAATAAGTTCCCCAAATCTTGATTAAGAAATTCGTCCAATACTTCATTCAGATGAAATTCCAATACCTGTATTCAAGGAACTTTCTTCACTGGACGATGTAAGTGATATACGTGAAACTGATGTTAGCAATGAACTTGACGGTGATCCAGACTTTGTACATACATCGACCCAAGAAGGTGGAAACTTGAGCCAATTAGAACTGAATGATTTAGTTAGAGAACTAGGCCTGTCAAAAGAGTTAGAATAAGTATTAGCTTCTAGACTTAAAGAGAAGAATCTGTTGCAGGAAAAACAAATGTAACTTTTTATCGAAACAGTCAAAGAGATCTCTTGGCATTCTTTAAAACTGAAGAAGATTTTGTTTGCTGTTATGTCGTGGTGGGATTGTTTAACGCGATAGGTATGTCAGAGTATGATCCAAGTGAATGGAGACTTTTTATAGATAGTTCAAAGAAGAGTCTATAATGTTTGTTTACTCTATAATAGAAACTTGTTCGTTACAATTCTTATTGGTCACTCTGTGCACTTAAAAGAGAAGTATGAACAAATAAGATCGGTATTATATTTACTCAAATATGATGAACACAAATGGATCATATGTGTGGATCTGAACAAGGTGAATATTTACTTGAACAACAAGGAGACTATACAAAATATACGTGTTTTCTGTTTATGGGACAGCCGAGCCAAAGACAAACATTGGGAACAGAAGAATATTATACAACAATCACGTCTTGAGCGAGAGATTTTTTGTTTTTTTAAAATTTTAAGAGATCATCTGGCGCTTGCCTCCTTGGGCATAAGTCGCCGTATTTACCACTGCCTAGTACTAGGCTATTTTAAAATAGTAACATCAAAAAAACAACAACAATAAAATAAAAAAAGAAGCAGGCAAGAGGCAGGAAGCAAACTCCAGCGTCAGGGGGAAGGTCCGAATCCCCGCGGTGCAGGGAAGTGAGGCTTACAAAAAAAAACAGAGAAAAGAACAACAACTAATTAAATAAAGGGGAGAGGGCTGGCTTCCCCCTAAAAATCGGTAGGTCCCCAGACAATGTGCACGAACTCGTCTCGAGTACAAGGGACAGGCGGTAGCGACCCCGCCCATCCCGGTACCGGGACAGGTAACATGCGCGAAGATCGAGCAGAATGGGACATTCAAAAAAATGTGGCGAACAGTCTGGGGGACAACGCAGTCTTTACAGAAGGGTGCAGGGGAGCATTCCGTCAAATGGCGTGGCGTTCAGCGAGTGTGTCCAAATCGGAGACGACATAAAGCAATCTAAAGCCCTGGAGGCGTTAGGGGGTAGGTTCATTGGAACAGTCGCGGCGCAATGGAACGCAACTCTAAGTTCCCTTCGACCGTCTCCTATCTTCTTTGCCAAGCATCCGGGAGAGCTGCCCGTATTCATGCCATGTAGCCGGTGTGAGGAGGGGCAAAACGCTGGTCTGGTTGCCCAAGTCTCGCTGACTCTTTGGCGCCCTCATCGGCACCTCATTCCTTGCAATTCCTAAATGTCCAAGAAACTAGCAAAAGATAATTTCAACATCCGCCCAGCTTGCCAAAACAGTGGCGTCATGGATATCGCGAACTAGGAGATGCGGAGATTCCAATGCTCCAAGAGCACTCAGGGCATTTGTGAGTCGCAATAGATCACAATACGGTCTCCAAACGGGGCATGTCGAGTAATCTCCCTTACCAAGTGGTGTATTGAAACCAACTCGGCCGTGAGGACAGACGCATCGGCTGGCAGAGCCCTGCTGACTTCAAACAGATATGATACGGCGTTAAGCCGGCCCCCTCTAGGAACTTAGAAGCATCCGTATACACTGGCACGGTACAGCGTGACACGAGGTGTGCTCCAATAAGGTCGAAGGTAATACTCCCGGCGCTGCAGAAGCTTTGGAAACAGAGGAATGGCGACAAATAGCCGAAGGTGGTACCCTCGAGGGTGGCGTCCTGGGCACAAATGGAGGACCACCGGCACGAGAGCAATACCTAGCTGTCGAAGGAGTTTTCTAGCCCTAAATCCAAAGGGCTTAGGCGTATTTCGGCAGCAAAGGCACCGTCGAAATCAGCTGCAGATGCAGTGAGAGCTGTTGGCGACTAAAAGAGGTGCCGGGCTCGCTCTTTCAGGTTGATAATGCACTGTGCATGGCGTAGAGCGAGTAGTATCTTCCAAGCAACGAGAAGTAGGCTCTCAATGGGGGAAGTGCAGAAGGCACCGGTCGCCAGGGGAATGCCGGTGAGGTGGATCAAGTCCACCTTCCGCAATAGAAGCTCAGCTATGGATGCATAAAACTCGCATCCGTAGTCGAGCCTCGAAGAAGCAAAGGATCAATTAAAAAGTAAGGCTGTAGCCCTATCAGTGCCACAAGCGCTGAACTTCACGAAAGAAAGAATATCCATTGCGCGGGAACAAGTGCCCCTAAGACTGCGAATATAAGCCTCCCAGGTGAGGCGTCAGTTGAATACAAGAGCAAGGAAACGGTGTGATTCAACCACATCCAGGCGCACCCCATTAAGAAACAAATCTGGGTCGGGATGGAGCCATGGATGGCAACAGAAGTGCACCATCTTATTCTTGGCCAAGGAAAACCGAAACCTGTGCGCTTCAGCATAGCAAGAGACGCGGTTCAATGTTTGTTGGAGTCGACGCTCCAGAGTTGGCATCTGAGCCTCGCCAAAAGAGATCGAAAGGTTGTCCACGAAGAGCGTAGCGAGAACATCTTCCGGCAACACGATGTGATGCCGTTGATGTTCAGAGCAAAGAGTGTGACACTGAGGACACATCCTTGCGGGACATCCTCTTCCTGGTTCATTGGGCCGGATAGGGCTCTCACCACCTGTATGCAGAATCGACGATCTCGCAAAAATTCAGATATAAAGACTGGAAGGCGTATTCTCCGCCCTATCGTGTGGAGAGTCTCCATGATACCGTATCACCATGCAGTATCATAGGCATTTTCCAGATCGACAAACACCGTGGCGTAGTGCTGTTTATGAAGGAAGGACTCGCATATGGCATTTGCCAGTCGAAGCAGAGCATCTGTTGTAGAATGGAACTTGCGGGAACAGCACTGTGTAGAAAACAGATGGCCTCTGCTATCCAGGAAAAAGGCTAATCTAACGTTTAATAATTTCTCCATCAAGTTGCACACGCAAGAGTTTAGAAAGATTGAGAGGAAACCGGCTGAAGTAGCGTGATCTCTCCCCGGTTTGCGAAAGGCAAGCACAGTAGCGATTCACCAGGAATCCGGGAGGAGACCTCCATCCAGATCCTTTTAAATAAATCTAACAAAAAGGCCATGAATCGCACACCCAGGTGTCGAAGCATTGCGTACGGGACATCGTTCGGACAATGGGCGTTCTCCGTACACGAAACAAGAACGGAAAGCAACTCACTCACAGTAAACTTGTCGTTGAAGGGTTTTCCGCCTCTGGAGGTAAATTCCAGCCGGCGGCCTAACGCAACATCACGACTTGCATTGAATACTGACGCAAGCAGCATCCCGGCTAGAGAATGTTGAGATAGCAGTAGCAAAGAATTCCGCCACGGACACATGGTCCGAGATTGCAGTCCCATTCTGCTGGAAAATGCGAGGGGGGTCCTGCGAGAACTTTCCCCGAATCTTTTTGACTCGCTTCTACACCTCAGCTAGAGGGGTCTTCTCATTAAGTGAAAACACGTATGCCTGACAAGAAGAGCGGCGGGCGTGCTTCGAAATATACCGGAACTTTGCCCTAGCCCGACGAAATTCAGCAAAGGTGAAATCGTTCGGGCGGCGCTTATAGCACATGTAGGCATAACGCTTCTGCATGAGGGCCGTCTCACACTCGGCTGACCACAATGGGAGTGGCCGGCGTGCAAAATGGCCACACCTTATAGGAATAGTAGTTAAGCACGCGGCGATGTCATTGCCGGAGAAGAACTAAACGGCCTCATCTACCGACCTAAACTCCTCGACTGAGATAGAGTTTTCGGTCATTTCCTCAAATGCAGACCACCATTCCCGCGCCAAGCACCACCAGAGTGGGCTCTCGAGTAGCAGCGTCCTTGAAAATGATATTTTTTGAATGAGAAAGTTATCACTACCATAGAGGTCATCGACTATCCTCCAATTAAAATCAAGCTGTGCATCCAGAGAGCACAATGATAGATCGAGGCATAAAAATAAAGCAATTCTTGGGCACTGATGCATAAACTCATCCACATTTAGGACACCCATCTCAAGCTCGTCGATCAGGTCGGCAAGCACTTGACCCCGGGGATTAATAGAGTAGTCTCCCAGAGGGGGTGACTACCGTTTAGATCTTCGAGCAAGAGAAAGGGCCTCAGCAACCGTGCCCCGAAGCGGCGGAATTCTCCCACGCCGAAGTCGGCTGACGTTAAAATGTACGCGGAAATAACAGTATATGACCTATTAAGGTGCAGCTGCACAGTTACTGCCTGAAAGTAGGTATCTGTAGCGAAGAAAAGAACGGAGACATGATGCCAGGTGTAAATCGCACACACTCCTGCCCGGCCACCATCCCGGAGTGGTGGGGTCGTAAAACTCTTATACCCCTGAAGGTTCGGCAGGGGGCATGCACCCCGCATGGTCTCCTGCAAAAAGATTTTGAGTAAGAGAAAATCATGTTCCCACACCTTCATATTAACTAGGGCCGATGAAACAATATGTGAAAGCTCTTAGTGTGGAGGATGACTGTTCCAAATTCATATATACAATATTTTCTGGCTTAATTTATGATAAAATAAAGGCTGGAGCTTTTGATTGGTCACAAATCAGAAACTTAATGGAAAACTAAAATTTTTCGAGTTCGATTACCGACATAGAAAAAGGAGCATGGGATTCATTTGTGGTTGTTGTGAAAGGATTTCTTGGAAAAAAAGGCTGCTAACTACATGGATTTGCTAGAGACATTACTTGATAGCTTTCATCGTTTAGGCTGCAATATGAGCATAAAGGTTCATTTCCTCAAGAGTCATCTTTATGAATTTTCTGCTAATATTGGCAACCTGAGTGATGAGCACAGATAGCGTTTTCATCAAGATATCAAGATTATGGAGAAGAGATATCAAGGCCGATGAAACATGAACATGATGCTAGACTACTGTTGGTGTATTCAACGAGATTGTGTAGACATCAAACTCTCCAGACACTTGCAAGCGAAAATTTCTTACATGAATGTATAGGTATGTATACGATTGCTTGTGTTTTCTCCATTATATTAGAAAAATACCTGTATGTATGCAGTAATAGGTGATATTATCTTACAATGGATATATTCTTTCAAACTCTCTTGACATTATAAGTTATGGTTTGAAGCTATAACACTTAGAAAGCTCTCCTTACCGAGTAAATACATGCAGTATGTCGTAAAAGAGTAATATGCTGTAGAATGAAAACATGATCTGTTACCAAAAAAAAATGGATGCTATATTTGAAATTGGAACGTGAAAATTTGTTTAAAATCACCACAAAGCATAACTCAGAAAAAAGTGCGTTGACCAGTGTAATATAACTGCCAAGGGAATTAGTGAAAGTTTTGAAAGTCGTAAGGTGATAAATCAGAATAGGTGAGAGCATGCGACTTTGGTCAGCAGATCTTATTGATGTTTATTTCGCGTTTATTGTCGCTGAGTTCAAATTCTACCTCAGCTTTGGTTTATCATCCGTATTTTTAGAGAATTTCTTAGTTTTCCATTTGGTATTTATATATGCAATCTTCCCCTATGTCGATATGTCTAGTTCAATACTTATCGATTTATTAAGGATATTGAGGCTGTAACACATGTATTTTCGTATTACAACATATTTAATAACTTCTGAAGAGAGTACGAACAAAATGTAATGAATTTATATTAGATTAGAAGTGCTTTGAAAAGCGAGCTATATTAGTTTAATAGTCTCTATCATGGCAGTATACCATCTTTCTTGGTATCTTCTCTCCATTGATGCGATGTAAAGATAGAGTCTCTCGCCATTCTCTTTACTGACATTGCCCAAGTTTTCTCCGAAGAAACAAGATGTGAATGCAAAACTTGCACTCTCAAGGAAATAGGCCAGCCCAAGTCCTTGAAGCTTTTAATAAGACTGGATACCAGCTGATTGTATGTAGTTTGGATCTTTGTGGTTTCCTAAGAATACATGAACAACACCAGGAAATGCACATCATGTTTCTCTTTAGAATTCACTCATCGCACTTTCAAGTTTCTCAGATTTCAACATTGCTTTACCAATGTGATCATTCGAATAAACCAGAAAGTTTTGGAAACATGAGACCGATTTCTTGGGAGACTTCTTCTAAATCCAAGGCCCTAACAAACATTTCTATCAATCCTAGTTTTTTATGAAATTAGGGTAATAAAAACTTGGCCGGGTCCATAGGAGACTTTCTGAAACTCTTTAACTTCCTACGCTGCAATTCATGTAGAAAGACCAAGGAACATTCTGGTAATGATGATGATCAGTTATATCCGAAGAGCACCCATAATAGCCGGTAAGGAGGGTTTCTTCGTTAGAAGGATTCCGTGGGAGACATGGGTGAGCTTCGGCTCTCTTCCAATTAACCTAGCTAAAGTGGCCAATAGACTATGGCCAATAGACTCACTTCACGGGAGCAAATAACTAGAAAGCGTTTAAATTCAGCGCCCAGAAATACTCTGGATAATGTCTTGATGAGGATTCCTGACGTCACAGAGGCCCCACTCATATTTTGTGCAACTTTGGTCCTCGTCTTGCTCTGGGTCTCACTCTCCTTTAACAAGATCGCCTCGAAGCCATACGTGCTTGCTTTGGCTTGGGGCTTGTGCTAAATCAGCGGTGGTTCGGTTTGTCCCCGAAACCTCTCTAGAAGGATAAAAAATTCCTCGATTTATTAGTCTTTTGTCTCTTCTTTTTTCACTTCAGGAGAGGAGGGCGAGTAGTGAGTCCACTTTGCTTCACCGCCAGAAGGGTTCTAAGAATGGAGGAGCAAGCCTCAGTCATTTCCTTTTCCGAAATGCGGAAGTCCATCTAGGGAGGATCTTACACAGGGGTGGACTTTTACTCGGTGTTATCTACCACCGAGTCTTTGTTCGCCCATTTGGGACGGCCTGGCATTTCGAACGAATCACTTCGGGGATCATTTTCAGTTCAGAAGGGATCTCCAAATTGTAATGCTTTTCAAGGTGTCGAGGACATGAGTGTGGACCCACAAGGTGTATGGCGTGTAATCAATGCCATAGGGGTCACAAGCGGGCCTCCAACTGGAAAGAAAGGTTGGCAGATAAGCCGGACCCCTAAACGAGTGTGTTACATTGACAGGCACTGCTCAACTGGCCCCAGCACTTCGGATCCTACTAGCTGAGCGTGCTAGACAAATGATCACTGCATTTGTCTAGTTCCACTGGGAAGGGGAAAGAGGCGCCATTGCTGCTACAGAAATAGAGTCGCCAGATGGAGATTCCAAAGAATGGGCTGAAGATTTTTTTTTTTAATTTTGAGAGACTATCTGGCTACTGCCTACTAGGGCAAAAGCCACAGTACTCACAACAGAACTTAGTACTAGGTTAGATTAAAAAAGAAGTAACAATGTGTAGATAACAGATAACAAAGATAAAAAGAAAGACAAAGGCTAAGAACAGGATAACAAACAACAAGTAAAAAAATAAAAGAAAGCAAAGGGCAACAGGAAGAAGGTGTTCTCTGGCGTCGGGAGTAGGCCCGACTCTGCCCTGGCGCAGTAACATGCGACCTATAAAACCAGTCAAATAAAGAAGAGGCCAGACTCAACCAAAGAGTCGTATGGTCCACAAGTCTGTATTCACTAACCAGTAGAAGTACAATGAACAAGCAGTAGCGACCCCACTCTTCCCAGTACGGAGATAGATAGATTACGCATAAACATTCAGACGTGAGGAAAACGCATTCGTTACAATAAGGCTCAGGCGAACTCTCCATCAAACGGCGGTGCATCCCGCCAACACGGGAAAGGGTGTTGTCGGCCAAAATAAGCCATCAAGGTGTTGTCGCCTTCGAGGACTTATCGATTGGGCTCGTCATGCCAGTATTTTCTTCTCTTCGATACGCAACTTTAGGCAGTCGTGGAGGCTTCTGATGCGTTGGTCCCTCCTTTGGAGAATCCATTGTCTTCGAGTAACCCAATAGAGCACTAAGTGTGGTCATAGTTGCTGAAGCTCCTTTCCTCCTGTACCTCTTTTTCGGAGCCAGTTTTAGGAGCCTGAGAAGATAGCCTCACAAGCGATTACAGGGTGTTGCCTCCTGTGATTTTTATGATTTGGTGGAGGCGCGCGGCCGTTTCGCCTTACGGGAAACGATCACGCAGGGGCAAGGGAAGTTGCGATGGTTTAGGACTAGGCTGGCTGTAAGCTCTATATGCAGCCAGCTTTACCAGGGGAGCACCCGTGGTAGGTAGAGCCCGCAGAAGGGTTGTGAATGAGCGCGAAAACGTCCGTACTATTAGGCATGGCGGGGTGAGGGGGAGATAGTGTATTTTTTAACATTAAGGCTAGGACGTCACAGGCAGCGACGGGCGCACCTGGACCAGTTCCTTAGCCTATTAAAATAAGAGAGGATCCTGGGCCTAAATGGTTATGATTTCCTTCTCGCGGAGATACGCACGACATTGCTTAGAAGAAGCTGGGTGCGGCTCTCCGCAATTCACAAACGATTTGGCTTATTGTGTGGCAGCTTGAAGCAACTTACCCAGACTTTGAGTAACCCCGAATTTGGCTGTCTACCTAAGCGATTTGTATGACCAAAGCGGTGGTAGTATTAGTACATCCGCGGCAGGGGCCCGAATTCCTTCACTTTGTAGCGATACAACCGGCACGTACCGACTCAGGGAGCTCGTCTTAGTCGAAGGTGACAAAGATTGTAGGGGTGGGTCTCGAGGCCGCTCCCTATTTTCTCATCACACGTTCAACCTTGACCACTCCCTGGTCAGCTATCTCTAAGATGGTGTCATTTATGGACTAGTCCATGAGTTACTCTCGCATAAACTACTGCTTTCACAGAGTTTATATAGAGTGCGGTGTCACACTCACTGGCGTTCTATCAAGCATCCAAAGAGCACTAATCATGGTCGCCTTATAGGGATTTGACGCACTCGCCAGAAGGCTCCCGACAGAGAATCGGGTCACCTTCGGCTCTCTACCAATCGTGCTAACTAGCGCTCTACTTTGATGGATCATGTTGATCCTGGCCAACATGCAACTATCAGTGGAGCGAATCATGTAAAAGTGTTTAAAGCCAGCATGCTCGAAAACACCAGGTAATCTCTGAATGAGGGGCCCCGACGTAATCATGGCTCCACTCTGAACAATTTTGGTCTTTTTTTTGTACTCCACACCTGTGCCAACACAGGGTCCGGACGTGCCGATCTTGGCTTGGTCTCATACCGCAACAGCAGCGGCTCCGGCCGTCCACGTGGCTCCCACGGAGGGAGACGAGCCCTTAGGCTTTTTTAATTTTTAGCAGAGGAGTTTAGGAATTAACCCGCTATTCAACTCCCGCTGTAAGGAGCCCTTAAGCCAGATAAACCGGTCTTCTCTCCTTGTGTGGCCTCCAGGAGCCAAGCCGTCTGAAAGAAGAGCTTGCACAGGGTCGGACTCGGGTTCTGTGCATGGCACCAATCCCGGATCTGAACACATAAAAGATCTTATGAGCTGAGGGTATAGTGAGCTCATTCATAGATATGGGAGAGAGGGAAACTACCTCTGCATTAATGGAGAGCTAAGGGGGCCTTGAGAAATCACAGGGTGTGGTCTCTCTTCTTTAGAGGTGAAAATGCATGCAAGCGTTCCAGAGATAGTAAAGGGAACTCGAAAAAGGTCATTAGAGATGATCTCTTCTACCGGTAAGAATGTTGTTGTCGAATTTTCGCCACCAAGAATAGGCAAGGTTTCATTAGTACGGATATAGTATGAAATTTGGTGGAAAAAGTTCACCAACAAACGAATATTGAAAAGACTAGTGAATATAAAAAAGGGGAAAAGAGAGGTTAGAGGGCTATTCCTATGGAGGGAAAAGGGTGAAGCCGCTTCATCTTTAGACAGAGGAGAGGGAGAAATCTAATCTCAACTAAAAGAAGCGCTGAAGTTGCTCTGAGAAGCATAGGGGTAGGCGGCACCTCCTATTCAGAGGCTCAGCTGCCCATCGGCTGCATCAGAGATGGCAAATGAAAAGCCCCTTTACGCAAACAAATGGTAGGAAGGACCCTATCCACCGGTCAGAATGGTTCCTTCGAAATCCTTTCCACCCGCATCTCAGTTTTTCGGCCTTTCAGTTTCTGACTCAGTGTGCGTTAAATAATTGGTTTAGCATCTGTGAAAAGACTCACACCAACCAGATGTTACTCAGCAAGAGCTCTAACCCAAAGGATTGCAGCTGCCAACTCAACATCCCTTGGAGGTATGGTAACTGGGTGGATTTCCTTACCAGGTCGTACTAACCTTCGAGAAAAGGAACAGGATCCGAAGAACTTTTGTGGCAAAACTAATCACTGCACTCGAGGCTTTTAGTCGGCTTGGCTGCCAAAAAGGTTTTAACCCTGCCCATCATATGTATTACATCTCTTGCACCCGAGAATGGCCGCGTTGAGTTAGTCAGCTAATTAAAAGCAGTTAAGACGTTATTGGGGCGTAAACAGCTCTTCCCAACAATCGCGCTCCGACAACCTGGATGCCTCAACTTCTCTTCTTTTGCAGCCTGCAGGCTATAAAGGGCGTTTTTTATAGAGATTCCATTGCTTTTATTCTGATACGGCATGTAAGAACTGGTCAGAACCACTAGTCTAAGGAAAATATAATAAAAGGATAGTCGTAGAGGAATTTGGGTGCTTAGAGAGACCAGTTTCCTCAGTGCCATAAAAAAGTTCAACTCACTTTTTTAAGCGGGGGCTTTGACAATTATACTCCACTTGATATCGGATGTAGCAGTCAACACAGGGTAGCCCTGCCCCCACTCCCTTACAAGCTCTCGGTCCGAGAGGCAGCGCAGGTCTTCTGCCTTTCAGTTGTAGTAAAGGTGGTATCCCACGCTACACCATCTAACTTCCTACGGATAACAAATTGGTCGAGGCAATAGTTTTACAAAAACAAGCAGTACTGAGTGGGACCAAAGGTAATCCCCTAGCTTCTTTAGGCCATGACAAAGTGTTCACATCAACCCAGTAAGCAGCTCCTTACCTATTTTTCCTAAGGCTAAGAGGCCCTACTCGACCTACCCACTTCGGATTACTACATTTTTAGCGAGTAGAGCGAGACATCTCAAGAGAACCAAGTTATAAACAACGAAAGAGGTCATAACTACATTATAAAACTATAAGATCTAACAACAATTTTTACAGACATGGTATTGAAAAGTTATCTGAAAGATTGAGAATGCTAGTAGAAACAGGTGGAAATTATATTATTCATAAATTGATTAATAAATATATATTTAAATCTTAAAAGTTAAAGTTTGCTGGTTTTAGTGCTCATATCAAGCTATGTAGCTTCTCAGGCGGAGTTAGACAGGGTAAGCTCCAACTTCCCACCGTGATGCCCAATCACGGAGGTAACCTTCCTTAGTAAATAGTATCAGCTTAAAAAGAATCTGGACGGAGATTCGTACTGCCCAACCAGCGATTGCCGGGAAAGCGCGCTAACCACTATACTAGCCGGCAGGCTAGTATAAAAATAAATTCAGAGTTGTTCGATTTGTATCCATACTATGATATACATGAAAAGATTTCGAATTACTTATGGCTTGACAATTTATTTTACCTAACCTACTAAAGTCATAGACACCTCGTTTGGTTAATCAATTACAATAAAGAAGTGGATCAAATATCAATAAGCATCATCTCCTGTATTGAATAACTTGCGGTTAATTGTTTCTTCAGGGCCAAGAAACTTTACTATATATCTTCATGAAACTATTTAAGATATTTTGCGTTGCGGTCTCTTTACAATTTTTTTTAGATGACTCTTGGATCCTCTTGATTTAACTACAATTAACATATAAGCTACTGAAAAAAACCAGTTTTGGTAAACAATTTTTTATTAAAAATATGGTAACCTTAATCTACTGAAACAAAAACATTTTTGGCAATCAATTATTTATTGAGAATATGGCAATCTTAATCATTAAATGTACATTCCATGAGATGGGTGCATTTGTTTTGCGTGAACTAGTTCTTCTAGGTTTGGCTTTGTTTTGACCAGTGCAACTCTCATGTTATTTGTCGATTCTAATCTGTTTCAGGATTTTGTTCTGATGGCAAATAGTGTAGAAAACGCTGCCTCACACTGATAGGTGGTTGCAAATGGAATCAGCACTGTTAGAGCCATCTCTGAAACATCATGATAGGATTGTGCGATTTCAATCAAAAGTCACTACAACACATTTAAGATCAAATATGTTTTGCACACCCATCATTAATAAAATCAATAAACTGTTTTTGAATTAAATTGTCCTTCTAAGGCAGATCATCAATGGAGATTGCAAACGGGTTGTGCTAAATCGATAGTAGTTTTCAATTTTTTGTACGTCAAGAAAATAATGATAAACTTCTTCACTAAGAATTAATACATGTTTCATCACCTCAATTATATCGTCATCGATATTAAGCTCAAATTCATCAATATATGTATTCATGTAGAGGTGGAAATGGGCCAAAGTTCTTCTTCTCTAACTTTGAATGCCATAGTTCGAACTTCATTTTGAAAGCTGTCAATTTTTCATGACAATGGAGTACTGTGATCTATTTTCATTGCAGCGCCAAAATTATGGAATTCACGAATTCGAATGTCCACCAAAAATTACAGAGATAAAAGAAAGCGGACATCAGAAAACTTTGCGTTCATGTCTGGTTTAGCGTCTTCAAAAATAGCTGCATTTCTTTATGTAATATGAAAATTCTCTCCAAATTTTCCCTTTGGAAAGCCACCTAACGTGTGAGTGCAATAAATGTTTCAAATTCAGAATCACTTTCTTTGCATAACTCAGAAAATAAATGAAAGTTAAGTGCATTCGCTTTAATTTACTTAACTGCTCTAATCACTTCACCGAGAACATTGTTCAACTTATCAGGCACGGTTTTCTTTATTAAGGCGTCGTGATGAATAGTGTAGTTTGTACCAAAAATATCTGGGAATTTCGCTTAACCAAAGTTGGAAAACCAGAACGGCAACCAAGTATTGCTGGAGCGCCGTAAGTAGACAAGCCAATGGCATGTTTCCATTTGATATTATCTGTCTAAAAAAAATATGTCCACTTTGTTAAATATTTCCATTGTAGTTGTTCTGGTACTGAGAGTTTTGCAAAACAAAAAGTGGTCTTTCAGGTACTTGTCATATACAAATCATACGTAGAAACAAAGTTTGACTAAGTTGGCGACATCTGTTGTTTCATCAACTAGATCGCAAAAAAGTTGGAAGTCGAACTCTGAAGCTTTGAGACCACCTACGACAGTAATTTATCAAACATCTCCGCTATTCGCCTCCTAAAAGTATAGTTAAACAAGGACACATGCTTTAGCTTTTTGGGTTCAGAACTTCTCAGCACATTCATTGATATCTTTGCAGCAAGGTAATATTAACTGTTCCCTGATTTTGTGTTGTTGTATTTTTGTCAACAGCTATTTTCCTTGAAACCTCATAGGAGGCTTTCAGACCAGCCTTAATGATCTGCAAAAACATTCCTGTGTCATCAAGACTTGAGTTGTGTAATTGATCGGCATTGCACTTAAAGAAATCGGCATCTATGTTTATTGAACTGAGATGCTTCGTTTCTATTTTTCTCTTCAACTCGCTGGGCTTTACAGAAATGGATGCCAATACCTTAGAACACAAAACACCATATGGATGCTCTTCCACACTAGAATTTATTACATTAAAACCTAAATTCAAATATGAATCATCATATCGCATCTTTTTTGGAGCCATTATAAATCTGAAAAAGGGCAATAAAAAAAATTAATTAGAAAAACGAATTAATAATTTTTATCTTAAAAATTATAAACGATTAAATAGGCCTATTAATTAAGATAATTAAACATCCAAACTTTTGATATTCGATTATCTTAATTACTGTAAGTTGCGGTTTACAAGTCAACTCATCGGGCCTGAAAAAGTCATTCCAAAATCAGAGGTTGACTTGAATGGCAGAGATAAATGCAAACCTTTATCATTGAGTTGAAACAAGTGAGACAACAATCATACCAATCATTGTATCCTACACCACTTAATCTAGTGATGCTGATTATATTTGGATTCAAAAGTAGAACCAGCATCACTTAGTCACTGTTACTCCACTAATCAAAGCAACTCAAATACAATTGCGCAAACTGTAGAACACCCCCTTTCCACCTACAACGCTGCCATTATGTAAGCAAAATTATTTCGCCGAATAATTAACTTATAACCAAATTTAGCGTTTAACACCTCTCACACTTAGAATAAAATTCTACCGATGCAGTGCTCTCGAATTCCATAGTTTAATGAATTCAGGCATAGAAATTTACAAAAAAAGAAAAAAGAAAAATTACAAATAAAGAAAATGGGACTTGGCAACAATCGCAAATAGTCCATAATTTCAACTGAGTGAAAGCATTTGCGGATCCATAGGGGACCCCGGACCACAGTTTGAGAAAAACTGTGGTCTCAACGCCATTCATCACCGATAGACTTCAATCTGTACTTTAAGTAAAATTGTGCTTGGTCTAATATCCTTTCGAATGATACAAGGTACATAGCGCTTCTAAGGATAGTTCAGTTGTTATTTAAATAAAACTAGCCATGGGTCGGAAAGCCCCACTTTTATCACCATCCAATTCTGAAAGACGAGTGTAAATAGTGTCAGGTCATGTTTGGCTATCTTCTTTCGAAACTTGTGCCATTTGCATTGGAGAATTGGAAGAACGAACAGCCCTTCGCACACGACTCTGCAGAATTGCTTAGGATGATTCATTCATATCAACCTACTGTTCGTGATTATAGTTCCCAAAATTCATTTCTCTGATCTCATTGGGAGTATGCGGTGCAATTCTGGTTTCCGTATTTATATGTCAAAGGACAATGTCATTTTGGAATGCGCTCAGCGTCGGTTGGCAAAAGAAATTCCTGAAATTAAAAATAAATCGTACGAAGAGCGACCTCAATTTGCTCTAACTAGGAGATCCGGATGTACGAGAGCAACTTATTCAATTATTTAAATTACTTAGTTTAATAATATAATTTATGAATAATTTTTTAGCTAGATAACCGTTACGCAATAAAAATAACAGTTACAAGCCAGTAAACAAAATATTTAACACTGCTATAGCACAAAATTTCTTTTATTATAAGATAACACAAACTTGGAATAACTTGCCTAAGAATGCCATTAAAGCAGTACAGAAGATACTTTTATGAAGCAGACTCGCTAAATATTCGTCTAAAATAGAACTCTATGGGTATAAGATTGTTTTCGAAATTAAGCGTAATAGCAACGAAGCCGTTCTATGTAGTGCAAAATCTTTTGGCAAGAGGTCGGTATTTTCCTATTTTCCACGCCATACGAATTCACTCAAATAGCAATCTATTATGGCCCAGTACGTGCCACAATGGAGGCTATACGGTATCACTCAAAATTGCAATTCGGAAAAACAGATTATTATTATTAGTTAACAAAAACTAATATAAACTTTTGTTTACCATAATTTTTAATTTAAATTCATTTAATTTAATAATTTTCTAACTTAACCTAACCTAGCCTAACTTTAAAAGGATTAATTTCTTTAAAGAAAGAAATGCAGATTTAGAATCGGCGAATAAAACTGCTTTAACAGAGAAATTTACAAAAGAATCAGAGAACGTGGACACAAATAATAAGATCAAGGTTTTATGATTGATTATATTCACCAATACAGTACTGAGGGATGGATATGGGTGAAAATGTATCAGGATAACTATTTTTATGATTTCCACAGCAAACGGATCTTACATTCGTTATTTTGGGGCCCTACTCTGCTCCTAAGGAAATTTGGTCCAAAAACTTTATAGCCATCTGACCTTTCCAGTATTTAATATTTGACAAGATACTCTGCAGCTGCCTTGAACATTCTCACTAATATGTTTGTTTTTCATTCCTGCTTTCTTGTTCTCTTTTCTAACTATGATACTTACTTAAGTCATTATAATTGACATGGGACTTTTGACATGGGAAAGAGCACGTAGCACTCATCGTTCTTTACTGCAAAAAACAAATAACAAATTCGAGGAGAGTTCTTGTGAGTTACGTGCAAGGATGTAATTCTGTAGTCCGGTGATGTTCATTTCTATCGGAAGTTTAACATCACGTATTTAAGACCATGAAAAATGTTTTGATGTAACTTAAAACTAATATTAAGGTAAATTAATAAATAGTTAATAAATCATTCGATGGAAATTTGATGCTCACAGACCAGGGAAGTTGGAAGCAATGGTGAATCAATGTTGAAACATTTTTAACATTCAAGTCAATGCTGTCCTTTTACTTTTATAATTTGCAGATACTATCCGGAAATATTTGGCCCGAGTAGAAGAACAACGAGATTTTTTTGTTATGACAAAACATCCGATTGCATATTTATGTTGCTTCAATATTCATTGGGTTCCAAAAACGCGACTATTTTCCCTCTTCCCTTCTATTTTTATTGTTTGCGTTCGCTACATTTTATATTCATAAAGTGAGATACCAAATGAAATGGCGCCATTTTGATCCGAGTAAGGAGATGAAGCCAGGAATTAAGAATATGGATTTTTTTGTTTTTATTTTTTATAGAGCCCATCTGGCAACTGCCCACTTGGGCATATTAAGAATATGGAGTTTGAGGATCGTCATTCCCCAATCGGATAATGTAAAGTCACGTTCAAAATTATAGAGGCAGAATGGGTCGCCTGCTATTGTCTTTTTTTTGGCTATTTTAGTAAATGTCCTGAATTAAAAATGTTATATCTTCTTTAATTTATTAAAAATTTATATATTTTTAATCTTGTTAGCATATCTAAACTTGAAATCTATAAAGTCACTAACAGTTTTTTCCAAGTATATTCAAAGCTGTTTGGTTTAAGATTTATACATAGAGAACTGGATAACATTTCTAATATGCCTAAATCAACAAACTTCTTCGACCTACAGCAAAGAGAAGTTTATTTACACAGAGAGGGAAAGGATTTATTAACCGAGAATTGCCAAAATAATTGGGCTAAATAGATCTCCAGTGCACAATTATCTAAAGGATCGTGATAGTTAAAGTTCATGCTAATGGACAGCCAAAGGCCATTTCAAATGGGGCTGAAAGACGAATTGTCAGAACTGTTAAATTATCATTGTTCTTCAGTTAAAAAATTCAAAGCATCAGCAGTGGGTAAAACTTTTGATCCACAGTGCGAAGAGTAGGCTTCAAACAGATTTTTCATCTAAAAAAGCGACTGGACCGCCAACTATTGTTCTATTCTCATATTATTGCAAGATTGGAGTTTGCTCTACTGCATCAAACGTAGAATTTGTTTCATGGAAGAAAACAAAAAAGGAAATTCGATGGTCCTGTGGGTTACTAGTATTACATGGCAGATGAAAGTGTGCAAAATCTTAATATTTTAGGCGCCGAAACAATTGGAGGAGCAATCTGTGCAAGTGATAAATTACCACTTTTTCATGTATCAACGCTTCAATGTCACAAGATTGATCGATTTATTAGATGTAGTATGTGTTAACGAAGAAAGAAGAATGGTGTGTAGAAAAATGTGATTTTTCGGCAAGACAATGCCCCAGTTTATATAGCAAAGGCCACATCAGACTTCATCCATGCTATTAGAGTTGAAGCTTTGCAATGGCCAGCAAGAACCCGAACATTGATTCCTATAGAGAATGCCTTGGGGATGGCTGACAATTGCTGTATGCGAAGAGGGAGAAATCAATATTCAACTGTTGAACATCTGAAAAGTCTAATTTTTGAGCATGCGAGAAGCATGCCAATTGAAAACAGTTACATAGGGGGATTAGGTGCATGAAGTCTCGAATTTTTTAAGTTATTTCGAAAGAGGGAGGTGAAACACCAGCTTGGAAAAGGATATTTTTGGAATACTATGATAATTCATTCATTTATTTCCAGTTTTAGATCATGGTTTTATAGATTTGAGCGGAGATATTTTAAGGTTTTCAATAAATACGAATAATGCAACGCCTTTTTCAGTTTTCTTCCTTTCGTGTAGACAGGAAAAAGGGCTCAAATACTATGCCTTTAAAAGCACATAAAGATTAGAATGACAATCACTGATGAGCACAAAGGCACTGAGGACCAGTCTTCATTGTGGGAGAGGAGACGTGGTTGTATTGGGTTTTTGGCACCAGCTAACGATAACAGTACCATTCGTGACCTTAAATGCAGATTTTTTTTTTAAGAGCTCATCTGCCGACTGCTTACTTGGGCATTAGTCGCCGTATTCAACATTGCCTAAAATTAGGCATCTTTAAAAGAGGATACTAAAAAAATAAATAAATAAAACCATAAAAAAAAGAAAACAGAAAAAAGGCAATAAGCAGGAAGCAAGCTCTGGCGTAGGGGGGAAGTCCGCCTCCCCCCCGGCGCAGGAACGTGCGACCTAGTGATATAACAAAAAAAAAATCCCAACTAGTTGAATAAAGGGGAGAAGGCCGGCCTCCCCCCAAAAGTCTATAAATCCACAAGTCAATGTGCACGAACTCGTCCCGAGTACTAGGGACAGGCGGTAGCGACACCGCCCATCCCTGCATCGGGATAGGTAACGTGCCCGGAGATCGCCCAGAATGGGCGTCAGATGCAGAGAGGTGTTGGCCAACCGCTCTGCGTCAGGGGTATGTGGATACAGGCTCTTACATAAGGAACCGTAGTACTCCATAGGTAGAGTCATTGGACAGAAGAGAAAGTGGGTATGTTTTGCTGTGAAGACGCAAAGGGAAAGATATCTGTGTCGACCATAGTTATGGGCATGATGATGCATGAGGACCTACATAGTAACCACACTGGTGGTGAGTATTTGTGTATTCATGCAATAAGAAACCAGCCTATGACACTAATGAAAATTTGTGTCTGCGATCGTGGTGATCGAACCTGTACCTTGACGTCAGAATTTCGAACCCGTGTCAAATAGACTAGAGAAAGCTTCGTACTTAAAATGGCTCGGCAGACTCGTTCCTGATTCCTCTCACTAATAAATGGAATCAAAGAAAAGCAGTTTCCATTGATCAATATATGCCACAATTGACTGGTTTGAAGAAGAGGGACATGTGCTAGTTAAATCTGAGGCAATGTAACCATTCCTGTTTTTAAGGATAGTGGTTAGTTACAAAATTTATGTAGCCCCTAAATAAATGATTCCACTTAAAATAGTTTACTTGTATTGGTCAATAGATACATTTGGAACTTAGCCTTTATGTTATGCCAATCGTTTTCCAATAGCAGTAATAAACTTGTATCCATACTGATAGATACAATGTTTGCTGATTAATCAAGCTTTTTTTTCCGATTCATCAAATTGTAACAAGACCAATGATCCATGGATGACAAAATCTATTCAAACAAATGTAAAGTAGGGGAAAATCCGTCTCTATTCCACGATCTTTTTAAAATTCAAATTGGAACTGGATCAAAACAGTTTTTACCATTTTTACATTAATTTAAATGTGGTGTGTGCGTGTAGAATGTTGGGGTCAAACCTTTACGAGTGTCTTCATTCAACGTATTACACTTTATATCAGTGATAAAAAATTCATTGGTTGTATGCATTTGATGAAATTCGAAGTAAGATCTTCTCGAAATTGTATTGGATGTGAGATTAGTGAAGCTTTTATAAAGTATGCAAAAATGTCTGAATTGAAAAGCGGTCGAGTATGAAATAAGATTAAAAGCTTTTTTGTATAAAAAAAACACAAAAACATCGCAAACGCATACATAAACCATATGGATTCTCCCACACGATAACAGACATATGTATACCTACTAAAGAACATAACACGATTCGCTCACTTTCACACACACACACACACACATTGGTACACAGTTCTGACTAAGCTAAATGATACGCACTGGCTGAAATTGCGCGCTATATTATATATTATTACTAATAAAATTAAAATATAAAATGAGGAATACAGAGATGGAAATTGGAAATTAGAGATATCAGGCCACGATACAGCTAAGAGCGAAATTATAACTCTACAAGCCGCTGTTCTCTTCCTTAACAGGAAGAGCTTGGTTAAACAGGCACCCCTGCGGGGTGTGGCCTACGGCCTTATTTCCTAATCTCAACCGCCTTTTTTAATCCCCATTATATACTCTTTATTTTAACACCCTGAACACCCTTTGCTTCTTCTTCTTCTTCTTCTTTATCTTGTTCCTCCTCATCTTGATCTTGATCTTGATCTTGATCTTGATCTTGATCTTGACCTTGATCTTCATCTTCATCTTCATCTTCATCTTCATCTTGATCTTCTTCATCTTCATCTTCATCTTCATCTTCATCTTCATCTTCATCTTCATCTTCATCTTCTTCTTCTTCTTATTCTTCTTCTTCTTCTTCTTATAAAGGAATTATAAGAAATAATTTTGATAAAAAAATTAAATATACTTAGGTGACAACCGAACTAAAAGTAAAAATCTTATTCAAACCTTCAAAAAATCTCGTTCTTAAAATATTATAACTCCATTTCCTTCGCCAATGAATTGAAGTCGAGGTTAAAAGGTTGAGTGATGGGTCGTCTATGCGCAAACTAGACTTTGGAATGCTCAAAGGAACTTATTCACAATGTTAGACTTTCTTTGTCTGCATTGAGGGAATCCGATTCAGGAGAGTCGATAACTTGTGGGACAAAGATGGATCGTATTGGGATCTTTCGGCGATGTCATTAAGCTACTGCCTCATATTTTTTAAGGCGATAAAGTAAGTTTAAGAATAATTATGCTTAACAGTCAGGTGATCGGTAGAGTGAAAGACATGGCATATGTATATATAATATGAGTTAATGAGCGTGGCTATCCAACGGTTTGCGTAAACGTAACGCTTTAAACTTGTGGAGCAGGTTATGATAGAGAGACAGACGCCCAAGCTCAGCTGCTTGCGTGCAAGGAAGTGAACATGCAAGGTAAATTTATAGGTAGATGAAGGAAGAAAGGCTGGAGGTATGAGCTCCCAGGATTAAACACCGTAAATTTAACTGAAAGAAGATAGGAGCAAATGACCTGGAGATGAATGACATAAGCATATAGCAAGAATAGTCCGGAAAAAATGAAGTCTATTTTCACTCATTCTTGGTCACTGAGCAAACTTATTTTAAAATTGTGCATTAGCTTTAGTCTCAGATTAGGTAACTTGACATTAAAAGTATTTAGGTTACTTGTGCATGCGTAAGATTTACACCAGACTTTCCAAAATTAAAATTAGTATTATTTTAACGCTCAATTGAAGTGGCGAGGTAGTCTATTTTCGGGAGATATGTGTAATTTAGACCAATTTATTAAGTGGTTTTTACTATTTTTTTGCCATGCTTTGTACTTGGGTGAACAAGACAGATAACCTTTGCTATATTTGTAGTGCCGTGACTTTACATAGCAGAAGAAAAGTATAACACCCGCAGTTAGGACAGTCTTCCATCTACATATGTTTTGGAAGCAAAAACTAACGAGAAAAAACGTGAAATGAGCCCCTCGCATATGAGTCAACATTGCGCAATGAATGTTTGCCAGTAGCTTAATGGGAAGAGGGAATGTAATATGCCTTTTGTCGTTTCAATGACTTGAAGAGATTGTAACATGATAACTCTAACTTTAAAAAGCTTGACAAAGAAGCAAAAGCAGACTGACCAGTATCCTACATTTCATGAATTATTGTCCCTTTGGAGTAGTATTAGCAGTTCCTGGTGCACTAAAATCATTCTCAGTTAGGTCGGATGAGTGGAAAGATAAAAGTTCTAATCCTGGGACAAAAATATCAGAAGATAAATTTTATGAGCCATTGTACTCCACTGAACCAAACATCGTAAGCAAAGTAGAATGCAAGACCTTTTCAGAGATTCAGTGCTTCACCAAATTAAGGCAGGTACTTTAGCCTCGTGAGTATAGCAGTGGAATCGCCTAAAACTTATTTAAATTTTTCCATATTCCAAAACAGTAAAAAAAAATATTCTTCTTTATAGGCGCTAAATTTGTTGCTTGTAACAATGTCAATTGTCTAAAGCTAGTCCTCAAAAATGCTTTATGATACTTGTAACTAGAGACTTCAAAACTTCGTATTAGCGAAATCCTACTGCAGAATAGGAAGTAATTTCCATTAAATCCATTGGGTGAAAAGTCCATCTTAAAGAGGTTTATGAGAACATGAAACACTTTTTGAGATGTATAAACTATGACCAACCTCAGTAGCAACTCTGTGGCCTTTTGATAGTTGCTGTTTTTGTGATTCTTCGGCATATTGGAAACACAATATGAAAGGACAGCCTGACCAGTACTTCCAGCATTATAGCCTAAAAAATCCGCAGCATTTTCTACATAGTAATTGAAAAAACACTCGGTTAACCTCATTAGACGGTAAACTGGGCTTGATGAAGAACTTTTTGATTGCCTTAGACAAAATAAAGAGAGCTTTCAAGTACTTCACTCCAAATTTCTTTGATTAACTTAGGCTAAGCTAAATGAAGGTGTGTCTACCGCCTCTTAGATTCGTGAAATTCGAGATAGAGTTTACCCGGCCACTTTGTGGCAAGTAGAAGGAAATATGAAAAGCCATTAAGTTGGTAGTAACAAGATAAATTGAAAATAATAAGATTGGCACTATAAGGAGTTAGTGACAAACCAAATCAAGGTACACAAATGCATGTGATACAACGTCATTTAAAATACGTATTTTGCATACATCTGATTTTTGAACTGCGGATAGCAAATAATGACAATCACGTTGAGCGATTTCCAAAAATATTATATTTATCGATAAAAGGTATCAAAGAAAATGAAGTCCATTAATGGTTAAAGATAACTGTTGGATTTTGACTATAGATGTTATCATTACCAGAGACCAGCCAAAAGAGGTAATGTAGGCAGCAAATAAGGAATGAACTCTGAATTAATGCGTGGCAAATGTTACATGTAAATATACGGGAAGATGTTATTGCACTAATAATATGTAAATATATTATTCATTATGTTTATTTTTATTGAATATACATGGTTACCTAGATGTAAAAACGTAATGAATAGTAAATCTAATCTCAGAAGCAGCTAACCTTTGTAAAGTTGTTGAGCAGTGTTTAATTGATCACGCAAGAATTGATTGATTGATTGACTGGTTTTAAGTGGCGCAACTACCAACGCGAGAATTTTTTTTTTCGAAGTTCTGTGATTAGAGAAACTAAAGGTAGAAAAATATATAACCTTACTAGACGGGTACAAGATTTTTTTTTTTTTTAAGGGGCTATCTGGCGACTGCCGACTTAGGCATAAGTCGCCGTAAACAAACAGCCTAGTTCTAGGCTAGTTTAAAAAATTTGAACCGGAAACAACAATAAAAAGAAATAACAATAACAAAACAATAACAAAACAACAATTAAACCTGGTTAAATGAAAGGGACATTCGACAAGAATGTGCCGAATAGTCTGGGGGACAACGCAGTCGTCGCAATACGGTGCAGGAGAGTGCTCCATCAAATAGCGATGCGTCACACGAGTGAGTCCGATTCGGAGAGGACAGAAAGCGAGCTGCAGCCGTCGCGGCATTGGGGGATAGGTCCATGGGAACAGTCGGGGCGCAATGGCACGCAACTTTAAGTTCCCTTCGACCGTCTCCCATCTTCTTTGCCGAGCAGTCCGAAGAGCTGCCCGTTTTCCTGCTATGTAGTCGGAGTGAGGAAGAGCGAAACGCGGGTCCGGTGGCAGAGTCCTCGCGGACTCTTTGGCGCCCCCATCGGTGCGCTCATTCCCCGCAATTCCTACATGTCCAGGAACCCAGCAGAAGATAATCTCGACATCAGCCCGGCTCGCCAAAACCGTGGCGTCACGGATATCGCGAATCAGGGGATGCGGAGATTCCAATGCCCCGATAGCACTCAGGGCGCTTTGTGAGTCGCTATAGATCACAATCCGGTCTCCGAACCGGGCACGTCACGTAATCTCCCGTACCGGGTGGTGTATTGCCACCAGTTCGGCCGGGAAGACAGACGCAGCGCCTGGTAGAGCCCCGCTGACTTCAAACAGAGGGGATACGGCGTGGAAGCTGACCCCCTCTTGGGACTTGGAGCTATCCGTATACACTGGCACGGTTCCAGCGTGAAACGATGTGTGCTCCAAAAAGGTCGAACGCAATATTCCCGGCGCCGTACAAGCTTTGGAAGCAGAGGCGTGGCGACAAATAGCCAAATGTGGTACCTCCAGGGTGGCGTCCTTGGCAGAACCAGAAACACCACCGGCCCGAGAGCTATATCCACCTCTCGAAGGAGTTTCCTGGCCCTAAACCCAAAGAGCTTAGGGTATGACTGGCGTCTATCGGTGGCATAGGCACCATCGAGATCAGCTGCGGAAGCAGTGAGAGCTGTTGGCGACTGAGGGAGGCGCCGGGTTCGCACGTACAGGAGGGTGATGCACTGCACGCGGCGCAGAGTGAGTGGTATCTCCCCAGCTTTTTTTTTTAAGAGCTCATCTGGCGACTGCCTACTTGGGCATTAGTCGCCGTATTAAAACTGGCCTAGTTCTAGGCTACTTTAAAAATAAAATTAAAGAGAAAAAAAAACACCCAAAAAGGGGGAAAGGAAGCAAGCTGGTGCGTCGGGGAAAGGTATCCCAGGCGCAGGAGCGTGCAACTAGAGGAAAAAAAAATAAAAAATCTCCCCAGCATCGACCAACAGGCTCTCAAAGGGAGAAGTGCGGAAGGCACCGGTTGCAAGGCGAGGCCGGTGTGGTGGATCGAATCCACATTCCGCAATAAACGCTCGGCTGCGGATGCATAAAACTCGCATCCGTAGTTGAGCTTCGAGCGAACAAAGGATCCGCAAAAAGTAAGGCAGTAGCCCTATCAGCGCCCCAAGCACTGAACATAACGTAACGGAGAATGTCCATGGTGCAGGTACAAGACACCCTAAGGCGAATATGAGCCTTCCAGGTGAGGCGTCGGTTGAATACAAGACCAAGAAATCGGTGCGACTCAACCACATCCAGGCGCACCGCATTAGGAAACAAATTTGGGTCGAGGTGAAGCCGTGGATAGCAGCAGAAATCCACCACCTTAGTCTTGGCCAAAGAAAACCGAAACCTGTGCGCTTCGGCATAGCGAGAGACGCGGTTCAATGCCTGTTGGAGTCGACGCTCCAGAGTTGGCATCTGGGCCGTGCCAAAAGAGATCGAAAGGTCGTCCACGTAGAGCGTAGCGAGAACATCTTCCGGCAGCAGCGAGGTGATGCCGTTGATGCTCAGGGCAAAGAGAGTGACACTGAGGACACTTCCCTGCGGGACACCCTCTTCCTGCTCCTTTGGGCTGGAGAGGGCTCTCCCCACCCGTACGTGGAATCGAAGATCTCGTAAAAATTCAGATATAAACATTGGAAGGCGTCCTCTTGCCCCCATCGTGTGGAAAGTCTCCATGATACCGTATCGCCATGCGGTATCATAGGCTTTTTCCAGATTGTAAAACACCGTAGCCTTGCAAACTTCATTTTCCAGTCGAAGCAGAGCATCCGACGTGGAGTAGAACTTGCAAAGCCGCACTGTGCGGAAAACAGATGGCCTCCGCTGTCCAGGAAAAATGCTAATCTAACATTTACCAATTTCTCCATTAACTTACACACGCAAGAGGTTAGAGAGATTGGGCGGAAACCGGTCGGAGTAGAGTGATCTCTTCCAAGTTTTCGAAAGGCAAGCACAGTGGCGATTCCCTAGGAGTCTGGGAGAAGACCTAACACCCAGATCCTGTTGAACAATTCTAACAGAAAGGCCATGCCTGGATCACCCAGATGTCAAAGCATGGGGTACGGGACATCGCCTGGACCATGGGCGGTGTCTTCGCACGAAGCGAGAGCGGAACGCAACTCACTCACAGTAAACTTGTCTTTGAACGCTTCTCCGCCTCTTGAGGTAAAGTCCAGCCGGCGGCCTTCCGCGACATCACGACGTGCATTGAATGCTGGCGGAGCAGCATCAAGGCTAGAGAATGCGGAAAAAGCGTTCGCTAAGGATTCCGCCACGGACCCGGGGTCCGAGATTGCGGTCCCATTCTCCTGGAGAACAGGAGGGGGGTCCTGCGAGAACTTGCCCCGAATCCATATGACTCGCCTACACACCTCAGCAAAAAGGGTATTCCCGTTAGGTGAAGACACGTATGCCCGTCAAGAAGAGCGGCGGGCGTGCTTCGAAATATACCGGAACCTAGCCCTAGCCCAACGAAATACAGCGACAGTGAAATCGTTCGGGCGGCGCTCATAGCGCATTTAGGCATAACGCTTCTGTTTGAGGGCCGTCTCACACTCCGCCGACTCCCATTGGAGTGATCGGCGTGCAAAATGGCCAGACGTCCTAGGAATAGTAGTCAGGCCCACGGCGATGAGGTTGCCGGAGAAGGACTCAATGGCATCATCTACTGACCTTAACTCCTCGATAGAGAATTCAGTCATTTCCTGAAATGCAGGCCACCGTGCCCGCGCCAAGCACCACCGATGGGGTCTCTCAGGCGGTAGTTGCCCTGAAAATGATATTTCAATGGGAAAGTGATCACTACCATGGAGGTCATCGACCACCCCCCAATCAAAATTAGGCTGTGCATCCGAAGAGCACAAAGATTGGTCAAGAATAGGAAATGAAGCGGTTCTCGGACAGTGATGCGTAAACTCATCCACGTTTAGGACACCAATCTCAAGCTCTTCGATCAGATCGGCAAGGACTTGTCCACTAAGATTTATGGAGTAATCTCCCCAGAGAGGATGCCTGCCGTTCAGATCTCCAAGCAAGAGATAGGGCTTCGGCAACTGTGCCACGACGTGGCGGAAGTCCCCCGCGTCGAAGTCAGCTGACGGTGAAATGTACGCAGAAATGATAGTATACCTCCTATCCAGGTGCAGCTGCATAGCCACTGCCTGAAAGAAGAAGGTATCTAAAGAGAAAGGAAGAACGGAGACATCATGCTGGGTGTAAACCGCGCATCCCCCAGCCCGGCCATCCCGCGGTGGTGGGGTCGCAAGACCCTTATACCCCAGGAGGGCAGGCAGGGGGCACGCGCCTAGCATTGTCTCCTGTAAAAAGATAGCTAACGGGAAACGGGACGAGACGAGCCTCCCAACTCCTCCAAGTTGGCCCGGAGTCCACGGCAACTTCATTGAAGGAATATGCCCTCCAGGCCTAGCTCGGAGGAGACGCGGGGGCCCTCCTTGAACTGAAGACCCTCACGGGAATGGCCGTACGCTTCCCGGGAGCAGAACCTCGGGCACTGTTGGCCGGACAAAGCGCTGAAGGCGCTGTCACCTTCTAGGACTTATTGGGGGAGGTTGGGCTCGCCATGCGAGTCTTTTTCTCCCTCTGCCTCGAAACCTTAGGCAAGTGTTGCGGCTTTGGAGGCGGGGGGGCCCTCTTTTCAAGGAACCACCGCTTCTGAGCCACTCGCTTCACCTCGGGGCGTGGGCGAAGGAGCCGAAGCTCCTTTGTTGCTGTCCTCCTTTCGGGAGACAGATTTAGGAACCCCCGAAGATGGCCTAGCGACCATCTTCAGGGGTGTTGCCTCCTTCGATTCTAACGACTCGGTGGAGGCGCGTGGCCGTTTGGCCTTACGGGAAACGGTCGCGCTTGGGGAAAAGGGGGGAGCCTTGGTTGTAGCCGGGGCTGGGTATGAACCCTGTTTGCCGCCAGCTTTACCAGGGGAGCACCCAGGTTGGGTAGAACCCGCAGAAGGGCTTCGAATGGGCGCGGAAACAACCGTGCTCGTTGGCCTGAATGGGCCAGGAGCAGAGGGTGCCTTTCTAACTATTGAGGTATATGACGTCCCAGGCAGAGCCAGGCACGCCAGGACCAAGTCCTTAGCCTCGCGGAATGAGATTCGATCCTGGGCCTGAACGGCTAGAATTTCTTTCTCAATGAGATATGCACCACATTGCTCCAAAGAAGCGGGGTGCGGCTCTCCGCAATTGACACACTTGGCCACACACGATTTTGACTTATCGTGTGCGACCTTGGAGCAATTTACACATACTTTGGGTGACCCCGACTTTGCACGTCTGTCATGGCCGAAGCCGTGACAGTAATAGCAACGCCGCGGAAGTGGCACGAATGCCTTCACGCGGTAGCGGTACCAACCGGCACGCACCTACTCAGGGAGCTTGTCACAGTCGAACGTGAACAAGAGTGTAGGGGTGAGTCTCGAGGCACATCCCTGTTTTCTCATCACACGTTTGACCTTGACCGCCCCATGGTCAGCCAGCTCTAGAGTGATGTCCTCAATGGAGTAGTCAACGAGTTTCCTCGCATAAACTACTCCTTTCACAAAGTTCAGGGTAGAGTGCGACGTCAAACTCACCTGCGTGCCATGAAGTGTCCGAAGAGCACTTATCTTGGCCGCCTCGGCAAGATTCGCCGCATTCGCCAGAAGGCTCCTGTCCGAGAAACGGGTCACCTTCGTCTCTCTACCAATTGCACTAGCTAATCCTCTCCTCTGATGGATCATGTTGCCCTTGGACAACATGGTGCCATCAGTGGATCGAATAATGAGAAAGCGCTTGAAGCCAGCGGGCTCGAAAACGCCAGGTAACCTTCGAATGAGGGGCCCCGATGTCATCGAGGCTCCGCCCTGCGCACTTTTGGTCTTATTCAGAGGCTCCGCAACCAAGGGGGCAGAGGGGCCGGATGTGCCAGGCCTGGCTTGGTCGCTTGCCAAAGTGGCAGCATACCCATCCGTCCCCGCAGCCCCCGCGGATGGAGAGGAGCCCCTAGTCATTTTTTTCTTTTTGGTCTTGGTCTTTTTCTTTTTTGGAGAGGAGGGCGGAGAATGAACCCGCTTCTCACCCTCGACGGTAGAAGCCCCTAGGCCAGATGTACCGGCCTCAGCCAGGTCCGTCTCCAAAATGGAGAAGGTCCTGGTGGTCGCAGAAGCATCATCCGGAGGAGATCCCTCCCCTCCTTGTAATGCCTGAGAATCCCCAGCCATTTGAGGAGGACCTTGCATAGGGGCGGATTCGGGTTCGGTGCTTCGCGCCGAGCCTGGATTCCCCCCCATGGAAGGCCCTACCGTCTGAGGCTGGTTTTCCTCAAGGACCATGTCTATCACAGGAGGGGCTTCCAGTTGGCCATCATCTCCCAGGACATCGCAGGTCCCCTTGGCAGCGTCATGAGTCTTTTGTGGGGAGGCACAGGCCTTGACCCCGGCAGGGTTTAATATTCTTGCCAGCAGGTCTTTTGAGGGAAGCGACCGAAGGGGCCTGACTTCCCTCTCCTCCCTAAGGGGGTTTTCCCTACCGAGCCTCTTACACAAGGGGCGGTTGGCAATGGGCTGCCTGCTGGCTTTCTTGGCTGTCCCCTTGGAAAGAAAAGAGGGGACTGCCGCTGGAAAAATGGAGGTGGCTGAAAGCACCTCCAGAGAAGGGGGTTAGGAGGAGTCCCCTGCACCCGTAAGCGAAGGAGAGGAGTAAGCCTCCTCTCCGGTTAGAGAAATCTGGAGGGTCCCCTGCGCAAGCACAGGGGGGGGACAACTCCATTTTTTGGCTGGAGCTGCCCGAGAGTGGCTCCGTCGCTGTTTCAGGCGAAGTTGGGGTGTTTTTGTTTTTTTATCTTCATCATTGGGCATGGTGACCCTCTTTTTTACACGGGACGCAATAGCTAACCACCTCTCACAGTTGCCCGCACTGCAAGAGGTGCTTGCAGGCCCGGCAGAGCCAGGCGCCGCCATTTGGGACCACCCCTCCCCCCTGGTGGCCTGGCAGTCCATCGGCATGGCGGCTCCACCTTAGACACGGCGTAAAATATATAGATTGTAAAGAGGAGAGGAAAAGGGATGTGAGGAAGTTATGGGTGGGGATAAAGCAGGTTGTTAAAAAACCCATTTCGAACCGGAGCTCAGGGGTTAGGGAACATTGTCCCCTCCCCCCTCAGCCCCGATCCGTACGGTTGGCTTGAGAAGAAGGTCAGCATCTACCCTGTGAAATTAGAGGGTGACCAGAGAAAGTTGTGGGAGAGGTTGTATGAAAAGCGACGAGGTAGGGGAGAAATACAGGCTATCTGAAGGAAGGAAGAGAGGCTAAGCTGGGGACGGACGGGGCGCTGGATCCCGTCAGCACGGCGGCCAGGATGACAAATCGCCGCGCCCCTTACGGGGACGCGAGAAATAAACTTGCCCGAAGTGAGTACAAAGCTTGGGGCCTAATTTTATAGTCTTATGATTGCCGTGAAATGTGAATTTTTCTTCAATGACTATATATAAAAATTAATAAAAATGTAGAACAAATAAAAAATAACTTATCACAGAAAATTTATGCATATAAACATGCATATATTACAACAAAAACAACTGATTGAAACGATATCCACTCGGTGCTTCGTTGTTTAAGTTCGTGCGCCGTTATTGATTGGAGATTTTCTATATTTACTACTTTTATTGATGCAATCAGTGGAGATTTGTCCTGCTCTCGTTGCTATCTCTGCCAAATATATTTCGACTTGGTTTCTCATTCCCTTACTGTCTAACGGTTTATTGCCTAGTTGGTGGACGCGAATTTTAACTCTTTAACGCCAAATTAATATTTTTTATAGAATAATCCACTATTCAGATACGCCATAAAAAGATGGTGATCATATTCATTGCACTAATTTACTGTGTAGCATATCCTAGCAAGTTTCATTTACTTGGGCAGATATGCTGTTATAGTATTATATTAGTCCCTTAAAATACTGCCGTTCATCTTTAATCTAAGAACAATCAATTGCACGTTATCTTTTGGTCTTAGTCTGTGTTAATAGTTGTAAATTCATACTCTTATCCCCTATTATCCCCGATAATAAAGATATCGTACAGATTTGCATTCGCTAGTTAGTTTTTAGCTATGCGTTGTCTTGTAAACTCTTATCTGGAAGATATTTGTAACAGAGCATTTTAAAGTGACACAAATGCTTCTTTCTTTCATTCAGGTCCAGTTAAAATAAGTCTTGATGAATTCAATGCTTAACCGTTTTCTTTAAATTATATATATATATATATAAAGAGAGAGAGAGAGATAGATAGAGAGAGAGAGAGAGAGAGAGAGAGAGAGAGAGAGATTTTGCTAGTTCTAGCTTAATTTGGGGCATATTCTAACCCTAAATTTTCTAACAATTTACAATGTTTGAAAATCAGTCATTCATTCGGAAAATTCATGTGAAGAGATTTATAAAAGGGTCTATTTCATTCTATATACATTGATACAATATGCCACCACAATGCTCTTAAACTAATAGATATTATTAACTATTAAGGATACATTTCTACTCATTCAATTTCATGTTCAGCCACGATGCAACACCCTTCCTGCTGAACCTCGAGTAACATGTTTCGAATAATAAGTTCGTGGAGTGTTTTAGAAGAATAAAATGATCTGATATTCTCAAAATACAGTCTCCCTGCAATGGGAGGCAAATGATTCAAGCAATCCTATAATAGGATACCTAGATAAAAACATTCAAGAGATGACAAGGAAAGTAAAAAAGAGTATTTTACTACTATATGTGCATTCCATTTCAACCTCAATCACTTTTAGGACTGAAAGAGCGTATATGTACATAGTACATACATACAAATCTGTAAAATTCAGGTGCAAATATGTAAAAATGAATTTGAAGCTAAGAGCGATTTCTGCAAAACCTTCTACTTCTACTACTATATTAAACACAAACGTGTTATTTTAACTCAATAATTCTAACTATCGCTGCGATTTTACCACTTTTTATTGGGCTCTTCCAACTAACTTTAACTGATAACTTTTGCTATATCGATTCTTTTTACAACTCGTCCTTGTTAAATCTTTCCTTTTCTTGTTTTTTTTCTTATTCTGTCTGTCTTTCCCTATTTTCTCTCACCTGCGTAGACTTGACTAACAAAGGACGTTAAGCACTTGTAAACAATATATATATATATATATATATATATATATATATATATATATATATATATATATATATATATATATATATATATATATATATATATATATATATACAGAGGTGCAATAAAGGAAAATACACTTAATGGAGTATACATGTAAGTAAAACTCTCACCCTCAGACTGTTAATTACGAGTGATCTTGAAATATTAGGCGATGGAGACCGGTTAGGAAGTGAAAGAGCGGCGATCAGCTAATTATACCCATTGTCTGATAAACGAAGCATCAAATCAAAGTTGCAAAGAAATTCGATGCTTCTTTAATCAAAAGCTATTCTGCTGAATCGGGGGTTCCGGCGCTATCTTCGGGAAATCCTTTTCACTCCTTGCTAAAATCAGCCATGTAATTAAATTTAATTCCCTTCTGGAGAATAGCCAAGGAGAATTTGACACTTCTCAGAAAGGAAATTAACGATCTTTTTATTCTATTCCTAGTTTATTTAGATTAAAAAGGCAATTGGAACATTTATTAGTACTAAAAAAAACGCAAAATCGGGTATCATATTAATTTATTTAAAAAAAATGTAATATACTTTTTGTAAGACTATTTTTCATTTATTTAAAAAATAAAACAATCTGGAGCATTTTTAAGTTATAGAATTGTTATTTTATATATACTTAAAAATGAAAGTAACATACATATATTTTAAGTAAATTTAGGGTAGGTGATGATGTAGGGCAAGAGCATCGAGCCATTTACAGTCGCTACCGAGAGGGTGTGCAACAAAACCCACTCTCTAAATTTCACATAGAATATTTTCCTCCTCTAATATTTTCCATCGAATATTTTCCTCCATATTTTCCTCAGAAAAATAAGGGTAGATTGCAGTCCGATGAAAAAAAATTAGTGGGACGACGGAAATAAATTAAAATTTATCTAATTCGTAAACCAAAATTAGAAAAAAGTAAAAGCTCGTATTTCAGGGTTTCAGATCAATAGCTCCCTCAAATAAACACACTGGTTCACTTGTGCGAACAATGAAAGTTAAGAAGAATTAAAAAATTAAAAGTGACTCTAAAACATCGTGTCGAACCGTACATAGAAGCCAGACACTCATTTTGGTGCGACAAGGGACATAGGATCTTCTCGATGCCTAACCTGCTTTCATTGCAGAAGGAAAGAAACGAAGTGAAGAAAATCAAAGTAAACTGCCAAAAAAAGACAGCAGAAGGAACCAGGAAAATAGGTTACATGAACTTCTGCTAAAAGATTGTATAACAAAAGTGGTCATTATCAAAATCAATAGGGATGAATGTTTAATATTGATCGAGGTCGAAGGTATTTCTGTCATCGATAGACGCACCTTAATTGGGAAACCCACGAACCTTTTATTCTAATCATGTGTTTATCCAAACTACCTTTGAACCAAAGAACTGGGGAAGAATGGAGAACACACACAGCCATAACCGCTGTGGATACAAATACCAACTCTATAATTTACGATTATTACATCTACGCATTGAAATAGGGAAGACGACAATCTGTTAGTGCCTTTGAGTCACACTCGCGGAAATGTCAGTAAACATCAATTTGAGAAAGGTTTGGGAGCAGAAGATCGACTAAAAACCTTTGCCGCGCCCACAGACAGAGCCATTCCTTGCCTGGATGCGGGATCGAGTGGAAGTGATTGTGTGACGACACAACTCCGACACGCTTCGTCTGAGCCCATCCAGCCAAAACTCTTCCCTTTCGAGTGTTATCTTGGATATATATATACATATACTTTGTGCCCAAGAATCCTGATCTGAAGTTATACGTATTTTAGTTTAAAATTCCAATGAGACTCTTTTCTTTGAAGAAAATTGTAGAAACATTTCAGAGAAGAACTGATTATTCGTTGCTTAGTAACGTCAGGACCGGATTTTCCGAGGTCACTCACCCCATTATTTGCATTGGAAATAGGTGGTGTGAACATTTAAAAAATCTTTTAGTGAAATCTAACATTAATTTGCCTTCCATATTTCCTTTTCTATCTCTTGATCTCTTAGATCGTTGGCGGCCACTGTTGGCAAATTTAGCATTAAGTACCCCTTACAGCCCTCTTGACCGCATTCAACTTCGGAGGACCAACCTAGATTTCTTCGTGAAGGTACGTGGCCCTCACTACTTAAAAGTAAATCGAATAAAGGATTATCCTAAATCTCCATATTTCCTTTTCTTCTCTACAGTTTATTTTGTCCTCTGGATGCGCTCTAAATTATAAGAAATAATGTCCTTGTATGAGTGTAGAAGGAGTTGATAAGCCTTCAGAAATTTTATTCTAATAAATTTTATATTTATTTGCATTTATAGATATTTGCACGTATAAGAGGAGAAAATAATAATCACAAATGGTTGCTGTTTGTGTTTATTCGCTATCTTGACAAGGAAGAACAAACTTAGAGAAGCTTTAATCCTTACGAGGGCCAATTTTTTCGGCAGAACAGTTTTGCCGTTGTTCCTTTATTTTGAGAAGTGATTTTGTGGCTAGTATCGCCTTCGTCGAGATATACGCTCGGTAGTCAAAAAACCACTACATGGATTCATTTTTAATTGCTTTTAAATGAATCTTGCTAATGAACTAATGAAAATTATTTAAAATTTAGGCGAAAACTACGATTGCATCTCGAATAAAAATGGAGGCAATATTCGTAAAGAAATATGTTATTTTAGAGAGTGTTTAAAGGAACAATAATTTTGACAGCAAATTTAATATAGCTATTTTCAGCAAATTCATTCCCCATTATGTTCTAATTTAATTACTCTATTTTTGGCGCAACTGTGAAGAGAATTGAGATACTACACCTATCATTGACGATAATTCTTTTGTAGTTGTAGCAACTCTTAAATCTGCCCTCAGTAAATAGGATAAATAAGTTTTTTTCACGATATTTTATTATTTATATTTCTCTTCTGCCTGAGGGCAAGCAAAATCTTTTGTTCCTAATGTCAAGATACTATAAAGAAATATTTAAAAAAGCCAAAGCTCTCTTAAAACATTTTCTGTAACGTTATTCATGGAGTTAAAAAATCATTAGCAGAAAATGAATGCGACTATATGGAACTGAAATGCCATATTAAAGTAAAGTCGGATAATTATTGTTAACTTGACTACTTAGTTATCAAGAGATCATTCTCAGATGTTTAATTAGCAGGAATACATCAAGTTTTCAAAGTAAATATTTAAACGAATCATAAAATAAACAAGTATAACAAGTTTAAATGATTTATATGAAGTAAATTTAAGAAAAACAATGAAATAAATTTAAATTAAACATAATACAAACAGTTCAAGAGCTACTTGACAAAATAATCATTTTAATTAACTTGGATCAGTTTGTTGTCAACTTCTAGAGTCAAAGATTTGATGCAATCACCACAAACATGTTTGCACCATCTTGGATGGATTCATAAATAATTTTTTTATTAAAGTGATTGCCATTGGCGTAAACATATTTCTTCAAAATCTTTCACAACCTTCTAATGGTATTAGGAGACAAATGTTCGAAGACAAGTCCATGAATGAATCTCTTCCAAATCATTCTTTCGAAAATAAACAATATTTAAAGAACTTCTAGGTATGACTTGAACCATTATCCACACTGGTTCTCTTGAAACATGATAAGTTTTTTTTTATTCAGGCACTCGCTGTATTTTTTAAATCCATTTTCACGTAATCATCCACTTTGAAAAATCATATTAGCTAAACCTCGTACAATTCCAGCCAAAATAATCCATTTTCCTCTTTGTTTTCCCTTGGTAAATGCTTCGGCTGAACTACTCCCAACAATTCCCATGTTATTTTTCATGTATCTCTTGGGCCAAAACAGACGTTTCTTTGTGGTTTTTTGTTAAGAGGGGCTTTTTTGTCTTATTCCTAACAATAGAAAATTTTTCAAAGAGCTTTGGATCCTATTTCTATCAAGATGGAAGGGGCACCACCAGAATGCTAAATGACTTTGCTTCTATCAAGAAATCTTTTTTATGGGTAAATGTCATTCTCTGCACTTTTCACAGTGTGAAAAGTCAAGATTCAAATTTTTTGTAATTTAAAAAGATTTTCTCCTAACTAATTTTCTTATGACTAATTTTTCTTTCCTTAGTTAGTTAATTTTTCTAAACTATTTTATCGGGAAATGCTCTTACAAAAGATGTATGGAGCTTATTATAATTAATTTTCAATAAATTGACTATAGACTATGTAATACCTGAAATATATAGTTGGGAGTATTTAATCAATTTCACTTAATACATTCTTATCGTTACTGAAACAATAGATTTCATTAATTTTATCTTTAAATTGATTAGACGCTCAAATTTGATTGCATATAAATTCTAGACACCTTAAAGGGTTGAAAGCTATTTTAATCTACACCTCATTAATTGCGTACTTCTGTAAAAACTTTAGTACTGAATTAGTATTAACTCATTTAAATATTTCCCCTGCTCTTTTCTGAGATATAGATTATCAAGCATTTAAGGATTTTTTTAATAGGAAAGTAAAATCCTGTTTAATATACCGAAAAATAATATTCAGCAAAATAATTTTCATATTATTGAAAATGCTGTTTTGACGTTTAACTGAGTAGATACCTTATAGGTAAGGGCCTGAGGTAAGCGTCATCGAGAGTGGTGTGATTACCTAGGGTGATTTGTCACCGAGTTTTGGTAGTACTCTTGGAGCACCCCAAATGTGTTTCTTAATTGGGCTTGGTGGCTGCCTGTTTGCTTCTACAGTGACTCCAAAAGAGTAGAAAGCTTTCTTCTTGCTTGATTGTAGGCTGGGTAAATGGTGATTGGAGATTTCTTCAAAGATAAAAGGAATCTTTGAGCTGGATTCAATATTCTTTAGTCGGCGGGAACATGAGAATCATGTTAAGAGGTCTTTCTTTGATAAAAGAACTTATCTTTAAACGCATTCCATCTTTTTGTTTACATCAACTGCCCGCATACATGCATGCAGCCTTTTAAAAATCACATATAATAAATTTGTATATTTAATCAGTTCTCATAAGATTAAACTTTTTCTCTCAACTTACATTAACATATTAATTCTTACACAGCTATCAAGTCTTACAATTGCTATATAATAATAAACAAGGAATTAATACAATACTTCTTCATTTTAAAACAAAAAGAATGACTTGCTTCTTAGGTCTTGTATTGTTGCCAAATGTCACCATTTCTCCTATTTCAGCGCCCCAAAACATATCCCTTTTTTTTGTCAATTAAACTCGATTTCTAATAAATATATTAAAAAGATAAGATTCTAATTATTTTCTGTAGACTTTTACACTATTTTAATATTTATTGACTCAAAATTACTATTTTCTACTCTCACGTTTCTTTATATAAATTCGTTTAAATTTTCTTCATATACCGGTGATGAAAATAAAAATTATTTAGTTAGTAATGAAAGTAAGCAAGTCATTGAGAAAATGACAATGATTTGGAGAAATATAACTAGGCTGTTTAATTTTTATTATAATGCAAAGGAGAAGTATTTACAATTGGGGAACAGTGCTCCATTTACAACACATCATTTGTATTTTCTTTACATGGAATGTTATTTTAGGTTACTGTGAACCCATTATAAGGTTTTATAAGACGCCAAAATGCTCATTTTTGAGGTCTCTTTGGTTGTCTCATTCAATCTTGCAATGTGAGCACTACAGACTTCCTTGGAGAATTCTCTTAGTAAACTTTGTCATTTACTGTAGCTGAAGTTGAATTGGCCTAAATAAATGATAATCAAATGCAAAATGTGGAGGACCAGTAAGAACTTCACAACCTAAAGCATTATTTATTTTTACGCCAAACGTGTCACGGCAGGAGGAGGAGAAGGACAGCAATTAGGTTTACCACTGAAAGACATATATATATATATATATATATATATATATATATATAAAATGTAAGATATCACATTGGCGTGATATATATCAGTGAAAGATAATGGTATGCCACAATATTTGAAAATGGCATCTTGCCGAAACTAGTCCGATAGTTATAAATAAAATCTTGATTCAAATAGTGCGGTTTACCATTATCTTTCACTGATATATAACACGCTAATGTAATATCTTCTATTCTATTACACACTACGATGAATCAACCTGATGCACTAGGATCGTGATTTTATTCCTACGTGAAGAAGCTACGCAACGCGCATCTCAGAAATACAAATAAATTAAGGCTTTCGTTCCTAAAGGATTGTGTGGATAAAAAGATCATCCCAACCTCATTAACAAGGAAGAGTTACCAGCAAATTAAAGAGCTTCCTTTTACACACATCGAAGAACTTCTACTTCGAGAAGCAATTGGCCGCACTAGGAGAGAAGTTGAGCATCATTTTCTCCTGCAACTTGAATCCCTCCGGACATTGAGAGAAACTTGCTCCGATCGTGAAAATCTCTCTCATCTTCTTAGTCTAAGCCAAAACCATCTCCACTACGCCTACGTTAGAAAATCTTTCAAACTAAACAAGAAACTTGACCTTCTCTTCAAGAAAAAGCCTTGGCGCAACTCATCATCTTCGAGAAAAACATCCTGAATCTCTCTTCCCGTAAATTAACATACGGTGAACAAATTATTCTTGGATATGGACTTTCGTTCTCATTTTCTAATAGTGATTCATTAAACCTACAACATTTAGCGTCCCTTAGTAAATGTAGTAAAAATCTAGAGATTAATAGTGAATTTCTCAGTGGTTATCTTTGCGGTGTTTTTAATTCGAATGCTAATGTTAAGTATCAAAATATACCCAAAAGGTTACTTAACGCTTTAAAACTATTACAGAAAGACCAAAAAATAGTGATAACAAAATCCCAAAAAACTAACCAAATTATTTTGATGGATAAAACTCAATATTCTAAAAAATTAAATGACCTCTTAAGTGACAACACTACTTATGAAATTCTAATCCTCGGAACAACAAGACGAAATCCTTTAATGACAGCATCTGAAAAATCTTAGGTTTCAAATCTGAATTAACCCAAAAATTTAAAACAATCAACCCCTCCCTTCCCTACATGTACAGGTTACCGAAAACCAATAAATAAGGGATCCCATTATGCCCAATTATCTCTTGCATTGTCTCCTATAGTTATAAGCTCTCCAAATGGCTGGTTGGAATCTTATCAAATGCAGTAGGTAAAATCTACCACTCACATATTGTACCCTCATCGGACCGTATTTCCAAAATTCAAAATCTTGACCTCAGTGGCAAAAAACTGTTAAGCTCTGACGTAAATAGTTTGTTTACGATATTAACCTACCTTTAGCGATCCCTAAAATTATTAAATTAGTGCTCTTATGTGTAACTAATAATGTATTTTCAAGTGAAGATGAATTTTTTCGCCAAAAATATGGCCTAAGTATGGATAACCCGCTTTTCCCCATCCTATGCAATCTATTTATGGAAAACTATGAAACGAGCCTCCTCCCTAGGATCCATTCCCAGCCTCTTATCTGGTTCCAATATGTAGACGACATCCTGTCGGCATGGCACATAGACAATAAAAATTTCAATGAATTTTTCAACAACCTGAATTCGTTAAACCCATCGATAAAATTCAAAGTAGAATGGGAACAGAACAATTCTCTACTGTTTTTAGACGTAAATATCCACCGGTAAAATAATCGTATTCAGTGTTCTGTCTATTGAAAGACTCCAAATTTAAATTCTTACATACATTTTTTTCTCATTACATGACAAATCCGTTAAGTTATCTGTTATTTCTTTCCTCTTTATCCGAGCTTATAGAAAGTGCGACCCAATCTTCCTCCAGGATGAAATTAACCACCTTATCTGCAATTTCATTGAACTAAAATACCCAATTCACCTCATAAATAGATGCAATTCAAAAACACAAAAAAACTTCTAGGCCATCTACACACCACGAAAGGACGATTTAAAAAAATGTATTAGTTTCCCATATGCTCCAGCCCTGGCTCCCCTAGAATCATATGTGAATGGAAATAACATAAATATTATATTTAAATATTCTAATAACACGAAAATCCTTGACTAGACTGCGTCCAATTAATCTCGAAGCTGGAGTATACAGCATATCATGCCATAATTGCAATTTAACATACATCGGAGAGTCGAGCCACTTAATAAGAGGAAAAAAGAACAGCTAGCTGATATCAGAAAGTGTACAACCTCTTCAGGTCTCTTTACGCACATGCAAAAGCACGACCATAGAATTGATTCTAACCAAGCCAAAATCATATATAAATCAAACAATTAAATTAAGAGGAGAATTGAGGAATTCATCATCATCAACAAAGTTGATAATTTCAATTTATCTGAAGGGCAATACAAATTTAATAAATATATATTGAATAAAGTCGCCTATCATATTTATAACTTACCGGAAGCAATGGATCTCTGAGATTAGCAACTTTCCAGATTGTTTCCTCTTTCATTTCATTTTGTTCAGGATGTGGATTATCTTATATATACTCTGTTCCTTGCCTAGATTCTTCATTATTAGTAGAAAATGGCATCTTGCCGAAACTAGTCCGAAAGTTATAAATAAAATCTTGATTTAAATATTGTGGCTTACTATTACCTTTCATATATATATATATATATATATATATATATATATATATATATATATATATATATATATATATATATATATATATATATATATATATATATATATATATTGTTCGAGCTAAACTTGACGATTTTTAATATTTAATTTTTCCAAGATATTTTTTGTATCAGTGAACAGACAACAGCGTTGGATAGCCGGCAGATTAAAGTTTTAGTTGAGAAAAAACTTGTTGACATGGAGGAGGGAAGCTTTTAGAATATTGTAAAAGAGTTGCCTGGATCATGAGATTCAGGCCGTGTATCAAAATGCCAACATCATAATGGGAAGTATGAAGCTGTGTTGACCAGAAAGAAACAAAGTGGGCGTTCTGACTGCTTTGTACGCCATAATTCACTAAACAACCACAGTGCAGGGTGACTAAAGATCCGAAAAAGGGAATTCAGGCTTTGGCGAGAGATAGGTTGTTGGAGTTACTTACATAAAGCTGGCCCTGAATGAGGATCTTTACTATCACGTGTACAATAGGCAAAGCGACAAATTATTACATTTAAGACAAATAAGAGACGCTTGAAGAAGGCAAATAAGCTCATGGGCAAACTAAAGCATCCTGTAGAGGTAGCGAAGATCAGTTCTTCTTAGGATGAAAAGAACTTTTGCAAGGACCATTTGTACACCACCCAGAAAAAAAGGAAGATTGCATTTTATTCATGCGAAGTTTCACGTAAGTATCATGAAGACCAAATTCCCTCAAAGTGTGATGGTGTGTGGGTGTTTCTAAAGTGAGGGCGACATGAGGCCTCCATACTTGTTGGAGCAGAGTCTTAGACTAAATCCATGGGGCTATGTGGAGCTGTGGTTGATCATACTCACCTCTCACTGGAGAGGATTTCTGCTAGAAGGCCATACCTCCAGATAACGACGGAAGTAGTTGTCACAGAATTTATAGCACTTCATTAGCCCCACTTTCTGGCCTAATAGATCCAACGATTCAAAACTAATAGTTTAGTACGTGTGGCGCGGTTGAGAAAGACACCAACCTCTCTGCTTGCTACCTCAAAGCCGCACTTTTTGCCAAGATCAAGGAGATGTTCAAATATCTTTCCAGGGAAACAGTGAGGAACGCATTGGCCAGGTTTCGGAGCCTTCTTGAACGTAGTGGAAGATAAGGACGGCTGCTTTGTGTTAACTGTAAGCTCCCAGCCATAATCTAGTTGATATTATGAAAACTAACAAATTTATTTAAAATAATTTTTAAAATGTTTACAGTACATATCATAAAAATTATTCTTGGTCTATTTTTTATCCTTAATTCCTTGGCTTTACGGCAAGAAAAATACATATTTTGATCGCAATTCTTTAGGAATATGAAAAAAACATTCTGCACGGCTCTTTTTCTGATCTGAATTTGCAGTAGGAATTTACTTTTAATTTACTCAATTTTACGGGCCAATAGCTTCTTCCTCCTGCCAAAGTTAAAATGGTGAAATTTGCTCTAGAAAGATCTTATATAAGACCTTCAAATATAGGAATAAAAACAGCCACGCTTTAGTTTTAATCAATTTCATAATTTTTTTTAACTTCCCACTTTGAAATTCTTTTTATTTTAAAAAATACCAAAACATTTGAAAATAAATTAATTTTGCTGATCTTAACCATTTGTAATTCATTTTATTTTAAAAATTCCCAAGATTTAATATAATCTTATGGATATAATAGTTTTAAAACTTTTGGCCATGACTATATCCATATCTAAAAGTTTGAAACACATCAAACTAAAAACTCAAACTGTTTAAAAAAAAATCGCCATCCTAAATTACAGTGCAATGGACAAGAAGAGGTGGCTTCGTTACTCCGCCTTAGAAGAGGAACTTGCGTTTTGCAGGCAGACTTTCGATCTGTGTCCTACGGCCATCCGGTTCTGTTAATGGGTTTTTGCTCTAAACAAAACTTTAAAGGTTTCAGGAACATATCTCTTAATAATTAACTTTTGGCCTATGTTTTTTTCAGATGAATGCTTATTGCCAAGGCCTAAAAGAAAGAAAAAAAGCCTCTGATCCTAATTCTTTTGAAATACAGAAAAAAAATCCGAAGGACTCTTCTTTTCGATCCAAATTTGCTGCAAATTTTCATTTTGGTTTGGTTGTTTCGAGGCCAGTAGCTTTTTCCTTTTGCTGGAGATTAAAATAGAAAATCTATTTTAGATTCGATAAAACCCTTCTATTTACAAAAAAAAAGAAGAAAAAAATACTCATGCTTTAATTTTAATAATTTTCCAGTGTGTGGTGGGGGGGGAACTTCCCGATATATAATTCGTTTTATTTAAAAAAATATACAAACCAAGGGATAATAATATTTATTTTTTAAAAGTTTAATTTTCTTGTCAAAAAAAATATAAAAAGTAACATTGTCCTTCTCAAACTTAGAAAAATATCTCTGAAATATCCCGAAATATTCCCAAATTAAACCTTTTATTAAAAATTGCTATAAGTGTGTGCGCATGTTTGGAGGGGGACAAAGCGTGTGTGGTATATATACAACGAAATAAACGTGGTCAAAAGAAAAGGTACTGTATGAGATTTTCAAAGGAGTGAAGGCGCTTTGTGATCATGCTTTTCGTTTTAGTCGTTTTGTTCTAATTTCATATACGGCGTTCAAGAATTTGGTCTTAAAACTTTAATGTTCTTTATATGTAATAAGCATTTGTTGTTGTTTTATGATATAATTAAATTATTACTATTCTAATACTTAGTACTTTTGTATTTAATATATTTATATATGTGGTTTTTTTTTGGGGGGGGGGTTACGTTTACTTTCTTCTTTCTTGTTCGATCATAGTCGATGCTTTTAAGTGTAGTAGGTAGGTTTTTAGTCATATTCGGTTAATTTTTCCCAGTTCCTTGATTGTTTCATTATTCAGTATACATTATTTTTATTTTCCTGTGTTTTTACACATTTCATCATACGAAGAACGGCACTTTGTCTCCGTTAGCCCGAAGACTAGCGGAACTTAAAAATCTTGTATAACTTTTGGCTCTTCTGTTCTAGTTAATCATTTGGATGATTTCCTCATCCATTTGTTGATTAACTCTCTCCTGCAAATTCCTAGTTTATTCCTCAATGACTCTGTTAATGAGACTTATCCACGCCTCCCTGAGCAGCTCTGCTTGGCGTCTTATTTCTTGCTTGCATGTAACTGTAATTAGGTAAACGCATTTGTTCTGCACGACCTGTTGTCTCCTCGTTTGTGTGTTTGAGGCACAAGAGAGGGCGGAAGGTGGGTAAAGCAGCGCACATCTTACAAGAGGGTTGGAACTTTTTTCTTATTGTGCTCTTGGTGGTTTCTGAGCATGAATAGAGGCTAAAGAAATTCAATCTGAGACGTACTTCCTCTACACGAATGAACATATCTTCATTCCATGTATATTGTAGTTGGTTATGTAGGGATAGCGCCTATGCTATACCCAGACATCTTATAAAAGCCTTCTTGAAATGGGGACCACCTTGAATTTCTTCTGCTTTGTTCTTATATTCCATTAGGCATTGAAGATGTTTAATCATTCGATTTCTGTGACCACCATGCAGGCACGCATAAGCGCATTATGCCAAGAACACTGGATTATCTGGCTGAAATCCTCCGCTAATTCAATTTTGAGGCAAGTGGAGTTATCAGGGCCTAGGTGGTGTTCGCTGTATATCAAGTAAAGAGTGGGAGACACACACCCCCCTTGCAGGAAGCCTGCATTAAGCATTAACCATGGTCCATGTTCCCAAACTGATCTTCAACGCTTTCTCCATAATATAGTCACAAAGAGTTCTTCGTAGATTTTCACATAGTCCCAGCTGCAGGATATTGCATTGACTTCCTCTTTGCCACACATTATTATATGCTTTTGATGCATCCGAACATAAAATGTGCATGTAATTCCCCTCCCATTTGGCTTGGGCAAGCTTTACGGTGATGAAACTTTATCGCTATCTCCGTAATTTGCTTTTACCGAAAGCCAAATTGGTATGGATTGCACAGGGAGTTCTCCTCCAGGTGAGACGCCAATCTTTAGTTTAGTACTTTTTCGATGAGCCTCCCACCAAATTCCAAGAGTTAAATTGCATGATATATTTCCCTTTCCTTGTTGGATCATTCCCTTGTTTAGCTGAGAAGATCATCGTGGCTGTCTTGAGAGCATCGGGGAATTATCCCGTATTTAGACAGGTGTTACAAATTATTCTCATTCCTTTACAGTGGCTTTTCAATGTTTAACTCTGTTAGCCCGGATTCACTTCTGCTTTCTGGTAGAAAGTGTGGAGCGCCCTCTGTAGTTATTCCTTGGCTCTCTTGGTGCCTCCGTCTCACCATCATTCCACCTTGTGGTGCCGATGTGTCCTATGGATTTGTATGTTCAGCTTTGCTATGATTTTTGCTTTCAAAATCTATATCAACATCTTCGTTTTTCTCTACAATTTTAATGTTTCCATCTTTGTTTCGTATTTTCATGTTCTTCACTCTTTTACTCAATCTTTTGAGACGTCTGATTGTTTACCAAAAATCTTTGAGAGTTGCATCATGATCTAGGCTTTTAATTGCATAGTGCCAACGTCTCCACTATTGTTCGAGGATCAGCTAGTTGATCTATTCTTTGATATTTTTACTTGGTTGTATCGAGTAAATTGTGTGTTTTTGATGTTTATTTCGTATACTAATTTCAGTTCACGATATAAATGGAACGACGTTCTTAGATGTGGCAAAGAGGGGTACTACCACACAAAGGAAGCCGGGAAACGGAAGAGCGTAGGGAGTCCTACACTGGTGGACTCCCTAAAAGTTCTTCTGTTCAACGCGAGGTCAATCAGGAATAAGTTTCTTGAGCTCCGTGGCCTCGTAGCAACAGAGGAACCTAAGATGGAGGCCATAACGGAGACGTGGATTATAACCTCAAGCCGAGATTTTGAAGGTGAATTTACGATTCCCGGTTACCAGCACTTCCAGAAAGATAGGCCAGGCAGAGAGAGGGGTTGTGTGATGTTTTATGTCAAGGATACTCTCAACTCGACGGATTGCAACATCGTATCCGACCATGAACTACTAGATGTTGACCTAGAGATAGGTCCTGCCAAACACAGGACACTGTTGCTTTATAGACCTCCTGCCCAACTCGTTGAAAAGGACAGAGATCTGTACCAACTACTAGGAGAACTTTTCAAAAACAGAGTGTGTATCGTCATGGGTGATTTCAACACACAAGTTGACTGGGAATCCAAAGAACTCTGTGGCGAGAACGCACTACTGCTGGAGTTCGCGAACAACGAGTTCCCCACTCAATGGGTGAGAGAGCCAACGAGAGGAGACAATATCCTCGACTTGGTTTACACCTCTGAGGATGACATCGATGAGGACCTCTTTGTTTGCGAAGAGGTCGGTGGCAGTGACCACCGACTAATTAGATTTGTAGCCAAAGTCCCGAAGCCCGGGCCTGCAACTAGTAAATCAAGGAAACTCGATTTGAAAAGAGTAGACTTTGCAGGTCTACTCGCGGGACTGACTGACGTGAGGCTAGAAGAGTGCGAGGCTGTTAAAGACCCTTGTCACAGTTTCAAAACCACATTCATGAGTCTTCAATCGCGTTTCATGCCTCTGAAATGCCCCCGTTGGTCCTCTGTTCAACCAAAGTGGTTTAATCGAGGAATCGGGCAATGGCTTAGGGCGAAGAGAAATGTGTACCGGCAATCGAAGATCTCGGGTGAAAGTGACGAATACCGGAGGCTAGCCATGAGAGTGAAGTCCAGCATAAGGGCGGCTAAGCGGTCTGAGGAACTCCGAGTGGCGAGACTCTGTAAAGAGTCTCGCCACATTAAACCATTGAGATGCAGAAAATGCTAACCTCCTCAACGACTACTTCTCTTCAGTGTTTACTGAAGAGTGTGGTCCCATTTCCCAGCCGACGGATTCCTACTTGGGGCAAAAGCTGGAGGCAATGGACTTCACCGAAGGAGAAATAAAGAAAAAGATCGCTGACCTGAAGACGAATAAGTCCCCTGGACTGGACGGGTTGCTATCCAAGGTGTTGAAGGAAGTGTGCGATGAAGTATAACGACATCTGCGCGCTATCTTTAACATGTCAATCCGGACCAAATGCGTTTCTAGAGAATGGCGTGAGGCGGAGGTGACTCCTATCTTCAAAAAAGGAGACCGTAACCAACCGTCAAACTACCGACCTATCACTCTGACTTTGATAGTCGGTTAACTCATGGAAAGCTTAATGGTGGACAAAGTGACGTCGTATTTAGAGTCAAAGCTGCTACTGAGAAGTTCCCAGCACGGTTTCCGAAGGCAAGGGTCATGCCTGACGAACCTTGTATAATACTTCCACTTCGTTTTCAGTGAGCACGATCGGGACAAGGCGGTGGATGTGGTCTACCTAGACTTTCAGAAAGCCTTTGATAAGGTACCACACCGCCGCCTTCTCCGGAAAGTGCGAGCGCTTGGCATAGACGGAAAGGTAGCCGGCTGGATCGAGAACTGGCTAAGTGGCAAACGGCAACGGGTGGTGGTGAATGGAAATTCTTCTGAGTGGGTGCCCGTTACTAGCGGGGTGCCTCAAGGTTCTGTCCTGGGACCACTACTATTTATCATCTACGTCAACGACATGGACGTTGACATGGTTGCCAAGATTTCCCAATTTGCCGACGATACCAAGCTTGGTATGAACGTTGCAAAGGATGGAAATACTGCCCATCTGCAGGAAAATCTTCGGAAGATTGGGGAGTGGTCAGACACGTGGCAAATGCCTTTTAACGTAGGGAAATGCAAAGTGATGCATATCGGCCACAGAAACTCCCAATCTCAGTGTATTCTTAAGGGCACTGCTATTGAATCCACCGACACTGAGAAGGACTTGAGTGTAACAATCGCTAGTGACCTTAAGTTCTCGAAACAGGGCATTGAGGCGGAGAAAAAGGCCCAAAGGATGCTAGGCTATATTAAGCACCAGTTTGGTTATCGGAACCAGGAGATTGTACTATGCCTGTACAACTCACTTGTCCGACCGCACCTGGAGTATGCCGTACAATTTTGGAGTCCTTCATTGCGAAAGGACATCGCGAGATTGGGAAGCATACAAGCTAGAGAAACCAAGCTTATTCCCTCTATCCGACATAAAAGTTATGAGGATAGACTAAGGGAGTTAGATCTGTTCTCTATGGAAACTCGTAGACTGCGTGGTCAGCTCATCGAAGTCTTCAAAATACTTCAAACGCTCAACAATGTTGACTACTGGGATATTTTCACACTGAGTGAGAACAGAACGCGCAATCACGGCTTCAAGCTTGAACTGAAGCGTTACAACCACAATATGTGTGGAAACTTTTTCACCTACAGTATCTGCGGTAAGTGGAACGCACTTCCAGTGGAAGTTGTCAACAGTGAATATGTTGACCAGTTGAAGTCAAGACTAGACAAATTCTTGAAAAGTGGCCGTTTAGGGACGCAAAACAATTGAGCAGCCATGTACCTGCTCGATTGCTAGTCCAAAGGTACCCTCTTTGAATGGACCGTAAGGTCTCCTAGGGTACTTACTTTCCTTGTTACTCCTTGTTAAATAACTCATGTATTCGGTCAATCTGTATGTTGAGATAGACATAAACGCGGATCGGATTTCGGAGTATAAGCTAATTTTGGTCGATTAGGTGTTCATTAAGGTCATCGAGTGACTGGTCGGTCTTATGGAAAATTGCCAAATTCAAAGTGGAAAGATGATAGTTCTTGAGGAGTTGTGCGTACTACGACTGGGACTTGTATAGGGTTTCTATTGATGGTGAGTAGTATCCCTATATGACCAATATATGTTACCTAGAGTGGTACCATGCAGTAGTTGAGCGGAATATGGCGATTAGCTCGATATGTGTCTAGTTTTGTGGCACCCCCTCCTCTAGCATAGGTGAGGAAGTTGGGGCCAATTCGCTAGACAATGTTCCTATAAAGCAAAGTTGCGAGGCTCTTTACGTTCCCATTGAAAGTTCTATAACCGGACTCTTGAGAGCTGGCATTCAAGACACCATTAGTATTGTTGGATCCTCTTGCCAAATAGTCCTGTGAGTGACTGTGAAGGCAAAACGTCTCTCCTTGTGGGCTGGTATCCGGTGGATATGACTATCTTTTCCCTATGTCGATTTCGACCCGTATCGCGAAAGAGAATTCTTCGAGATTTCTGATTTGCTTGCATTTATCCCTTCTATAATTGCAATAGAGGCACTGTCCTATCGCTTTTGCGAAGAATTCGTGATCAACACGTAGTTATTCGAAATTTTGATTTGTTGACTATGCATGTCGATCCCGTGTTCTGAAATAAAGATAACATCTGCATTAATTTACTGAATATATTTCCGCAAAATTTTGTTTTGAGTCGTGCAGTCAGTTGTGCTTACTTCCAATATATTCAGTATGCTTCTATCCATGATGTTCTGTTATCTACCAGTGTGTTATTTTATTGGTTTTTGCCTGGTAGACCTGTCTTGAGAATTCAGGTTTTTCACTTTTCTGGTGTAGGACTAGATGTCTTTGATTTGCGCTTATTCTTCCTTGTACGAATTTATTGGCCCTCGTCGTTCTCTGAAGAGGTATTCTCTTCCTCTTCTTCTTTATTTTCTTACTCTTACCTCTCAGATTCTTCCAAAGAGGGCGCTTCCACCGTGACTCCGATTCCAGCATTTCTGAGTGTGTTATTCTGGATCACTGAATCATTGAAAGCCTTGGAGAATTTAGGGTTGGTGGGAATAATTACTGTTTCAGAGGCCATTCGCCTTCAACAGTGAGTTAAGCACCGGATTCTAACAACTGGGTTTAACCGCATTTGCTATATTAGTATGTGCAATCCATATGAGAATATGTGCGTTTAGTTTGCTGGTAATTCTTCTATCTGACGTAGATGTCCTCGTTGGTAGCACTCCTCATTTTTCCCGGCGCTCGTGTATGAGCTTTGTTTCGCCTTCTTGGTTTCCTCTTCTTTCCATTTTATGATCTCTTTCCTTTTGGGGCAATTCAGAGCCATGATCCTATCCTCAGCCTTGCGATTGAGACATTACTGCGTGCATCGGCATTTTTCGAATCGTTGATTGCGCATTTGCTGCACCACAGTTTCTTCTTCCGGGACAGTTTGAGGATATATCTTATCCCAGTTTGTAGCATAAAAAGAACATTTCTATACTGTAATACTCATACTGAATATCAGAGGTCCTTGAGTGGTGTCATTTCGTGCCATTTTCGTCGCATTGAAGGTATCCTTGAATACATGAGTGCGGTCACTGAATTTGATCACTTCATGTACTTTTGCTCATGTGTGTTATTTTTATAATTTGCTCATGATTACCTTTGGCCGAATTTTCCCCAATCTAGTTCTCCACTTTTTGGCAGATCACACTGCTGTTTGCAGCCACTGGTTGGGAGGTTTTCGCCTTAATGCCGATGCTTTATAGCAGGGTGGTTCCCTCTTTGGACAAGAGCTTATCCAGGTCTCTTGTTTCAGTGGATATAGCGATGAATCAGCTTTGTACTTCGATGAGTTTTAGGAGACCGAGTTTTAGCTCGTCGTATAGTACCTTGCAAGGTTGGCTCTGATGAGGAGGAGTTTTTCAAGGGATGGTCCTCAAGCGAAGCCTCTTAGTGACGATCTCCATGCTGCTTTCGTTCCTTAACCTCTGGTTAACTTCTTTTTTCTTGCTCTGTAAATAATGTGTAATTATTTGTGTGCAGGAAAAGGTCAATCGAATTTTACTGGATTGAGAGCAGCCCCCGCCCATTGGTCCACCGCTCGAGTTATGCCGGGATGGATGATGATAATGGATAGGTGGATCCGGTTGAGCTCCTCAAGAGGGATGACTCATGGTGTGCTTCATGAAAATAGTTACCGAATCAAATTCCTTTTACCTTTTGCCACCACCTCATTGGTTTATTACATCATAACTGCTCCCTACGTTTACAGAGAACGGTTTGCTTCCCTCAGTGGTCTTAGGCGGGACCTCGGGTGTGGCGATTACTTCCTCACCTCGAAGGTTGCAGTTAAGTCCCATACCGAAATATTTCTGAACCATGATTCCGCCGAGGGCTTTTCTTCAAACCAATTTCCTCGTGAGCTTTAAATTCTGCCCGTACTAAGTAGTGGGCATAGATATGATCAAATTAATGCATGGCTGAGAGCTCGGTCAAGTTTCCACGTTGGTCGATGGGCGGGATCAACGGTGGTTTATAGCTTTCATTTGATGTTCGATTATCGGATTAAATAGTATTAAAAATCACTCTTATCCAAAGGTAGATTAACTCGACTAGGCCTTCCGGAAGAGCATCTAAATATGCTGCTTTGCACTTGGTCCTTTAGCAAGTATTTGTAAAAAAGAATTTCATTCACGTATCAACAAATGTTTGTTGCCGTAAAATCGCCTTCAAAATTGTTATGGATTAATCGAACTAACAACCCGTACCTCTGGTACTCCTCATATTAAGAGTAGCTTGCGCTTCGCAGCTAAGCCTTCGGTCTATGGTTTACAGCCTATGAGGCAAAGGAAACGGTCTTTTGATCTAAAAAAAATCCAAGGTTTCCAGTCCATATCTCATAATAATTTACACTTCGTCTATGTTTTTTTCAGATGCATGCTTAATTTCTAATCGTAAAAACAATAAAAGTCTTTTAGCTAAATTCTTATGAAATACGGCAAAATCATCTAGCAAGGCTGTTTCTTCCGATCAAAATTTACTATCAAAATATATATTTTAGAAAGCACTTCGATAAAAACTTCCAATATACGAACCTACCCCCCCCAAAAAATAAGCCATGCCTTAATTTTAATCAATTTTATACATTTTTCCGGAACTTCACCTTTTGTAATTCTTTTTGTTTTCTAAACATTCTAAACATTCGAAAATAAAATTAATTTTCAAGAAGTTTCATTTATTCAAAAATTTGAATAATTAAAGTAACATACATTGTCATTCTCAAACTTTAAAAAAAGTTTTTTTAGGAAATATCCCGAAATTTACCCAAGTTAAAATATAATAACATAGATCCAACGTTGTATTTTGTTTTATTATGTTTTTATCATAATTTGAAGATAAAATTTAGAAAATTTACGTCAAAACCCATTTGTATTAATAAAAACCTTCAATTGATATGCGCAGCAAATATTTACATTGATGTCCCAGGTTTCTTCACGGATGCTTAAATTCGATTCGAATTATGAAGACTAAATTTGGGATATCTTGACTGATATTGCTCCAATTTTGTCCAATTTAGTACGCATAACTCCCTACAATTGGATTGCTTCTGCTTATAAATCACCAGTTTTATTATCGCTTACAAATTCTCTATTGAGTTAAAATCTGACGAATTCCAGGGCCAACTCCCAAAATTTTAAGTTATTTTCAGACAAACTTTGTTATTGCTTTTACTTTGTTACAAAGTGCGCCATCAGGCTGAAAAATACAGTAATCATCCCTAAATTGGTCGTGAATTATTCGGGAAAAGTTGGTAATGAAGCATATTTTGGTTTCATTTTCAGTTCCTAGTATTGTTGTTTGGAAATGTTATTACTGTTCCAATTTCAATATATAAGTAGCAGCTTCAAACAGGGATAGAGAGCATCTTAAAAATATCAATTTGGCCCAGTCTTCACTAGTACATTCTTTATAATTTTTACAAAAGTAGAGTAATTTCTTAAGGTTTTTCTTGGTTATATGGGGCTTTATCGCAGCCTTTTTCGAATTGAGTCCTTGGTCATAAAGTCCCCGCTCACTGTGCGCGCTGAAACTTTCACTACGCCTACCTCTTTCCAATCGTGAGCAAGCTTGGCACTGGATGCAACCTAATCCCTGAGCTGAGCCGTTACCAGCTATAAGTACGAGAAGCACACCACGGCCACATGCCACAGGGAGAACGTTCTTTTTGTGCTCTATTTGCTCGTCAGATGCACATTCTTAGAGGATTTGTAATAGCACCTCTATGAAGTGCCTGAACTGTGCAGGAGAACATAAGACGCTCTTAGTGGCTTGCCCGGTAGAAAAAGAGGTCTTGAAATAAAAAGCTAACTAAAAGAGACAGTAAGAAGAAAACAAAGTGAACAGTACCTACGCCAAGGTTGCTAAAGCTTAATAAAATGCAAACGTGTAATGGAATGGGGGAAATGTGGTTTCAGAGAACCCATGATCCGAGGAGATTCTTAAAATTAGTATCAAAGCCCAATGCGAAACTATTTGCCAGAAGATCCACACCCCGTGCAGCGCACCAGTTCCTTCCAGCGACCCTAGGATCCAGGTACAAAAGGAAAAAGACTCGAATCCAGCACGCACCGAATAACAAAACAACGCTGTAAACAGTGAACACCAAAACAGAGAAACGCACACATAAAATATGGAAGTTTCGAAGACTCAGAGTGCGAGACGCCAGGCAGGGGCACGGTCCTTCTGCTCCCGGTAAACCTTGCAACCTCAAAGACGTCCAAGATCGTCCTATTCTTGTAAGAGTGAGCCTAGGCACGTATATCATTCAAGGAAAATAACCTTGAAGGTATACGCTACCGAAAGGTCGCTTTCCTTAAGGAGGTGAGTGTAGAAGTCTACATAAAACGTAGATTAATGTACGCAGAAATACCAAAACACAAGCTGCGTGTCCCTCTTGTATTCAAAATTCACCTTTCGCCTCGAATTCTCTCCTCCCCTTTTCGCACCAAAGAGACGACCAAATTTGCGTCCGGCCGCTCAGGAAAATGTCTGCTGTTAAAAGATTATTTTTTGTATCTGTATGTTTAACTATTTTGGAAGATTCGTTGGCAATTAATAAGCAATCCACTTGTCTTGAATCTCAATATTACACAAGTCCACCCATGACTAGCTTTTACTGAGTGAGAACACACTCAGGGCACTCAGGGAATCATTATCTTAATTTTGATCAAAAGGGAAGCACAGGAGTTATTCTTATTCACCAGAAGTGGATACGGTAGGTGTATTCGATACACTTCACCTCCGCTTCACCTTGGTACAGTAATAAAATATATGTCCAGGAAGTGGGACTGGGATTACCCACTCACTAAACCTCGAAAATGACACCCCTTGATGTAACGGAATGAGTAATATCCGGAAGGTACAAATAGGGTTTCACATCGGACGACTGCCATGAAAAGGTAGTCAAGGAGGCTTTATTCCAAGGCTTAATTAGATTGTCTCACCAAGCTTTCATAACCTTCACGGGTGCAAAATACAGAAAGAAACGATCAGGCAAAACAATTATGCCCCCATCCACTCCACAAGGACCTAAGCTCGTAAGAGAATAAGTCCTAAAAACAACATACACATACACAGGAATCTATTGAGAACAGGACACTGGACACATTAAAAATATTACATTTTAACTCAGACGGTTGGATAAACAAAAATATAATATACAGTAACGTAATACGACAATGTAACCCAGACGTAATATTTATCTCTGAACATGGGATAAATGACACAGACAGGATCAAAATATTTCCCTACGAAGTCTTAACCAAAAATCACAGCCGAAACGTTTTGACGGATGCGCAATAGCTGTGAAAAGAGGTCTTGACTTCAGATCAATAAGTGGACTCGATGAATCCTACCTCGCTGTGTAAGGTCTGTACGGCAGTGGGTTCGCTGGTCCTGACAACAGGGTACCAGCCCCCAAGGACACGGTACTTACTCTTCACAACTTCCTGCAACTTTGTGGTCACGTCAGAACCGTTCTTTTCGACGGAGCTCAATGCGAGGAGTACTGCCTCAGACTACACGTTGACCAACCAAGCAGGTATGAATCTTAACACACTTATTGACAGGCAAATAATGACAAGAATTAGACTAGATTTCCCGACATTCATTACACATAGATCAGCCACAAAACTAGACGTTTGACAGCCTTCTGCCGGGTCACACCTGCCTGCTCATTTCTTCCTTTGCATTTTTCCTCTTGGCGCCCTTCGGCTTCCGGGAATGAGCATACGGTCATCCGGCAGTAGGCTTCGGCTAGTCCCGCCGACCTCTGAACCCTCTTCAGCTGAAACAACGATTCAAGACACTCAAGACTCTGGGACGTGTACCGGGGAAGGCGTTCTCAGTGCTGGCACGCAGAGCCTCACTAATACCCCGGTGAAGGAGACGACAGGCGGCCGCCACGACAGGGGTCCGTCGCCACCGCCTGTACAGGCTCTTCGTCGTCTTGACCTAGGGCCCTTTCCTACGCACTTGACCCGGAGACCCCTAGGTCGCCTAGCAGACCGCCGCCAGCATACGAGACCACCAATGAAGATACCACAAGAGCTCAGCCGGTCGATTTGAAATCCTACGCCCACATTAGGTAGGACGTGATTCTCAATCACCTGCGTCGTAACATCAACTCTACAGTTTTCAAACAACGGGACCGGATCGAAATTGAACTTCTCCTCGCGTTATACCCGTTCCGGCTGAGCATCGCGTCCGCAACCTTTCACACCCTTCACCAGCGCTTACGCCTCTTCTATACTGTGGCCCTCCACGGCTGGAGTGCAGCCCTTATTAATACTCGACTCCAGGCATCGACAGAATTAGGAATAGAATACGACGCAAGGATTCTCAACCGCTCGACTGCAGCCCACCCTCCTCCTTCAGCATATGGATCGTGGTATCGTCACCCCGCGCCCAGACGAGCTAGTCGGCGACGCCCTGCGGGTCGGTCTCGAACGGACCCGCAGGTTCCTGGCCAACGTTAGATCTAACGTGGACTGGCGTACTGAAGTTTGAATCACCCGCCCTTGCCGCCGCCTAGGACTCGACCACCGCTCGCGATCAGACACCTCGGAAGAATTTCGCTCGCTTAGCCCTGATTCCCCTCCTTACTTCCCCAGCTCAGATCCTACCCTCGACTCCTCGGCTTTAGGCTTCTCCATCTCCGAGACTTCCTCCACTCCGTGCTGGGACCCTTGTGACCGCGCTAACCTTTTTGGATACCCGGACCCTGTACCACCTCCTGTGCCTGTGCTCCCCCTTGTGCATCAGCTTTTCGGGCTTTCGCCCTCGCTTGTGTCATCCGATGACTCAGAAGTGATTAGTGTTTATACCAATGTCTCGGATAATAGTGTTACCAGTGATCCCCCTCTCCCTCGTGTCGTCGAACTTCAAGACCCCACGATCACCCTTCTTTCCGACCCGGCCGACCCCGAGATCACCTCCTTTTTCGAGCTCGCCTCTGCCAAACTCGGTGCCGTAGTTATCCACGACCCTCGCCCTGAGCCTGCACCACGGTTGTGCTACACCGTGTGTATCCCCCAACCAGGCCTGGCAGTTCCCACCGTTCTCCAGGGACCACCAGTGCCCCCCACCGTCTCTCCCACCCCCTCCTCTACCCACCCTTCTGAAATGGGAGATGTCCTCGATGATCCCAATAGCGGACCACCGGATATCATAAGGGGAAGGGGAGACCAGAACAACAACGACCAACAGGATAACAACGGAAACAACCAACAAGGTGATCAGGACGACAACCTTGGAAACCAATGGGAGAGCCCCGGACTCGACCCTTTGGAACCCGAGACCCCCTCTGTGGACCTTAACACCCCCCTGGACGCCGAGGAACCAGGTTCCTACGATTCCATCCCCGCTGTCTCCCATCTTCAAAAGGCCAACAGTGGAAACGGCATCAAGGTTTTTCTTAAGAAAGACTACCACCACTGGGCACCTTCAGACGACCACGCCCTCACTTGGCTGTAATCCCTCATGCACAAGGATATAATTGAGGAAGCCCACATTAGATGTGCTCATCGCGTATTTAGTGTAACAAAACCAAATGGCTCCGCTAGACTGATCTACGATATGTCCTCGGCTAGCGAGGCATATCAACCCCTTAAGTTCAGCCTCCCCAGCATCGCACGCATCATGGGTACTCCCACAGAAGGCCTTTGGGTAATGAAATTGGATCTGAAGGATGGCTTTTACCATCTCCGCCTTCATCCTAAGGCCCGCCCCTGGTTCGGCATTAGATGTCAGGGGCGCTCCTTCAGATTCAAACGCCTCCCTATGATCTTCAATGGAGCGCCCTTCTTAATGAAGAAGCTTACTGCTACCGTTATGAACCAGCTGGCACTTAAGTGTAAAATTCAAGTTTACACTTACCTTGATGACGTGCTTTGCCTGGGAAAGAAGCGCGCCCTCCGTCTCTTCATGCGCTGCATACACCAAAGCTCCATTAACGCAAACTGGAGAAAGTCCATCACAATCCCGTCAAGAAGAATCTTCTACCTTGGCTTCAATATTGATTTAAAACAAAAGCGGATCCAGCTCACCCCCATCATGTTGGGTAAAACACGCTCGGCCCTCACTATTATGTCATCACGTGCCGTTATCCGTAAGGCCTGGACCAGGCTTGCCGGCCTCCTCAACTTCTTCCTTCCGGCCCTTCCTCTCCCCTTCTGTTGGATTCAACTGTGTTACCAGCAACAATTCCACCCAAACCCTGGCCCCTTACTTCACCTCAGTCGACTCGTACATGGAAAATGGGTCCGCTTTCGTCCTCCAAAAGGAGCTAGACCCGCCATCTACGTTGACGACTCCCCCTGGGGCATCGGCTGGTGGTGCAGGGGAGTCTCCATGGCCCTTGACTGTCGTAATTGGAACGCGGGCATCTTTGATTTGGAGTGACTCTGCGCCATCCTCAGTATCATCATGGCCCCCCGCGCCCTCCTGTTTAGGGATATCGTCGGGGCAATTTGGAACTCCAAAAGAGGGAAGCTCCCGGAACTAATTCTTCGCTCCCTCTCTCCCGCCTCCCTCATCGGCTTCTCCAAGGCATTCAAGATCGTCTCTAGGAACATCGGCTACATTAGAAGCAGGCGTAACCCGGCGGACGTCCCGTCTCGGTACTTTTCAAGAAGTATCCTTTAGGCCGTGTGTGGGCGTCCCCCCTCTGGGTGCTACTTAAGGTCTCACACTCCCCGAGACGGGACGGACGTTTAACAGCCTTCTGCCGGGACTTTGATGACGTAGGACACGCAAAACTTTTTAAAAGCAACATACTACTCATTGACAATGACGTAAACGCACTGTTCACTTAGATTTTTTACAATACCCAACCAATACAAACCCAAACACAATCCCCTTTCACTTAATTAGTCAAGTGCTAGTTTACCCAAAATTTTAGCGCCCAAAATATCAAAAACAAAAAAATAATAAAATAAAAATAAACAAAATAATAAAAACAATTCAAAATTCGGGCTAAACAACCTAGATAAAAACAAAAACAAACAAAATTCTCTTTACCAAAATCAGTAGGGAACGAAAGCCCTCTTCTATAAAGGCTGAAATGCCTTTATATATATATATATATATATATGCACAAAAAAACAAAAAATATATACCAAAACGCAGACAAAGCCAGAGATTCCTTATCACCAGGGACCTGCCTTTCATTCTGTTTTTCATTTTCCCCCAAATTTCCCCCATATTTCTCCTACTAAAATCCTCTACTACTATATTCCTCACTTTATATGCCTAAGTCCAAGTACAATTTGGTCTCAAGTTTCCCTAAACGAAATGAAATAGTTCTGACGAACAAGGAAAAACATTGTAAATATTGCCTGGGTACATCAATTGACTGTATAGATTAATAAATTGGGTTTGCTCCCTAAGTTTTATATAATATACTCTTAACTTATTATAAATATTAAAACAGAATGTAACGCTTGATTAGTTCTACATTTTCTATAAGAAAAAATATAGTAGTCTCAAAAATAATGGCGATATCGGTACATACTTATCTCTTTCAATTGTTACTATCCTTTAAGAAATATAAGTATCAAATATATATTTCGCATCCCCGATAACCACTATTTCATTACCGAACTCTTTTGAACAATTTTAAAACCATGATGTTCCAATAGTTATTATCTTATTCATGAGATTAATAAATAATTCTAATTTAAGTTATCTCCTTCCATCCTTTTTTTAATTTTCCATATATTCCATTTCTACCGACGAAAATTTTCAGGGATTGGGTATTGCTCTTTCCCTCCTTGCCATTTTATCTTATAATGCATATTTTTTTTTTCAATTGAGATGAGTTAAGCAACATCTTATGTTGTTAGCCGGCGAGGGGAGTCAGATTAGGTCCGTCATTTGGATCCCGCATTATACTCAACACTGTATTCGAAAAGTCTTTAGAGCATAAGGTCAAATCGTCGGGACAAGTGTAGAACATTTTTACATAATTAGGCCAATTAAACCATTAACCATTATTACAAAAGTAAAGGTCTTATGAGAAAGAGTTTTTGACAGTTTGAGTAACACCCCGTTTCCCAAGCAACAGCCTTGATCCCTCTCGTCTCTCCTACTTATATCGGCGGCGATAAATGAATTTCCTCAGCATTTCTCCGATCAAAGAACAATGACCACTTTACTCCGATACGTTGGAGGATGATCTCACTTTTCTCATTTTCACTCAATTTTTCAACCTCCACAAGGTCTAGGGTTGCAACCCACCACTACTTTGTACAATGGAATAGCCGTGCTTAAATGCAATGAAATTAACTTCAATGAAAGGATTTTATTGCAGTTTCTACTATCCCTTACCTCGTCCTTAGTCATTTATTTATTTATTCATTCAAATAGGCTCTTACGGAAAGGAAGCTCTCATAAAAATATTTTTGGTAAAGTTCATAAAGTTGTGAAATCAGGGGAAAGTAGAATGTTTGCGGCTCTTCGAGCCTAATTAAGATGGGTGCATCCTTTATAAAGTTTATCTCCTTTCATAAGCAAGTTATCCATTGCTAATTTATCCGAAATTTAATAAATTCCTATTTTCCCGCGTCTGACAACAACTATACAAGAACGCTTAAAATATAAATGGGATTCTACAATTATCCATCCGTTTCTCAATAAAACTCATTAAAAAGATGGGATCACAACCAATAATCATCTTTTTTTCAATAGAACTCATAAAACGCAACACTAAATTTAAAAGCACACCACCAATGTTTTTCGATGGAAGGTGCTTTGACTGATTTAAAAAATATCGACTGGTTGCTAACCTAAATGTAGAGTAGCACAATTGGGTATAGGTATAGAAAAACAATACTTAATAAATCCTAAAATTATTAATTTAAGTTAAGGAGTTAATTATAGATGAGACCATCGTCGGGAACTAAGACTTTAGATGTTAATTAAATCAGTTATTTCCTTGAATTAACAAACTGACTGAAAAAAGACAGACTGCTTAAAGCATAGTAGATGTCATTTGCTATAATCCACACTCAAAATTGGCTGCACAGTTATAATATTTTTCTTCTACAGAGAAGATGCAGATACGAAAATAGTGAGAAAGCAAAAAGGTTTAAGGCCAGAGAACCTTAATTAATTAAGTGAGAAGAAAAAGGAAATTGGTGCAATTCAGCATAAAATTGGTTACTACGGGTTTCTCGCTATACTAGCAACCGATGAAGGCATCACCGAATCTCAGAGAAGCAACAAACATCAGATAATGAACAATCTTGAGGTGAAGACATAGTAAAGAATAACATGAATAAAATGTTTTTTTAAAATCAAATTTTTCAAAAGTCAACCTCATCTTGTAGGCAACAAACACTGAATGTAAGTAAAGGCAAACCACATCAACTTTCATGGGAGGATATATATATATAGTAACTTCCAGAGGCAAATTTATATAATGTGTACAAGTATTTACAGATATAAATGAGTCCAGAAGGTCCTTACATTGGTGGAATGGACGTTGTTCTTCGTCGTGGCGTTATTTCTCTTTATTTGGTTTTAGCAGCATTTCATTATTGACCTCTCGGGTCGCAATATTTTTGGCATTGAAAGATATTACCAAAAATATTTGTTAATTTTATTGATAAATGATAAAGTGAAATTATATATTGCATTTTTGGCGCGTTCCCTTAGGTAAAGCTTCTATTCATAAACATATGAAATTAATGAAGAATTGTGATATAATATGACAGAACGTTGGAAAGATTAATTTATGCATATTCCGACATTTCAGGCACAGACACTCATCACCAGTGCCTGAAGCAGGAAAAGACAGATAATAAAATGGTATACATTCTCAAATAATAAAAATTAAGAGAAATGCACATAAAAATAATATTAAAAACTAAAGTTCATGGTTCAAAATGTAGGGAAAATTCAAGCATACTCATGAATTAAGTGTTATTTCAATGGCTTTTTACATATTAAGATAGATAAGGTTACCCACCCACATACTCTAGAACCCAACGTCTACCTGTCGTGCCAGAGAAAGATGCACCTGCACGTCCAGACAGCCCCAAGGGAGCAGCGAAAATTTCGCGCGGTCGGATGGCCCCGGCGCTCTTTTCAAGAATGGTCGGGCCAGTCGAACCTAAGGAGCAGCCTCGAGAATTTCACACGGCCGCGTGATCCGTGTTAGGTTCCCTTTCTCCCGAGAATATCTCCTCCACTCTGGCGCGCCAAGTCTAATGGGATCTACGTCCTCATTTGGGGGGCCTCTGGCGACCCGCTTCCGTCGAGGCAGCATAAATACTTCGGTAAAAGCTTTGAGAAATTAGTAGCATACAGCCCCGTCTTGATAAGCAGCCACGTACAGTGTCGTACGCCATGCTTCGCCTCCGAACGGCTTCCAGCAACGAACGCGACGCGTCACCTCTCTACCAGGCCTCGCTCCTACCTAACGACAGAGTTCCTGCCCGACGGACGATAAACACAGACAGGAATCTATTACTCGAGTATCGAGTTCGTTCTCGCTTGGAGTACTTCCTCGTTTATTTCTCAGCGAGGATAAAGAAGAGGATTTTTTGCACGTGGAACTTTGCAGCACCCCGCTTTCTCAAAGATATTCAAGCCTCCTTTCAATTAGGCTTTAAGTTGCAATGAGAGTCGTTTAAGCTCAGTGGCAAGGATCTCCTAGCATATATCTAAACAAAGGAAAGGACCGAAAGAGAATAGAGAAGACAAAGAAGAAGAGAAAGAAAAGAACGAGAAGGAAGGGAAAGATCTACCTTCATGAACTTGAAATGAGTAGGACCAGGAACAAGACGCTGTCAATCAGTTCGAGGCCCGAAGCTCCACCTACCACGTCTACTAAGCTTCCTGTTTTCAAGGATTGTGAGGATTTCGGAGCCTTCTTAATCCACTTCGAGAAAATCTTCGAAATCAACCATTGGGACATCGAGGCAGATGGAGTGGCTCAATTGTTGCCCTTGCTATATTTCAAACTATGAGATATATTCATATCACTCCCCTCGGAGGCAACAATGGATTATTCGACTTTAAAATTGGTGTTACTGGCGGCATATAACATGGCCCGCATTGAGCCAGGCCAAATATACCGTCAGTTTGGGTACACCCTCCAGTGTCACCTCAACATTTAGCTTGATGTTTCTAAAATCCTGCATGAATACGATGCCCTCGATCACTTATTCCTGAGAGAGCAGTTATTGGCTGCACTTCTTCAGAATTCTCCAGAATCCAAGGAGTCATGACTGAAGACTTCGCAAGGAACCAAAGGAACTGCAATTCCCTCCGACCCCTGTAGGCTGAGGCCCAGACAAAAGAGCAAAAAGCCATCCGAGGAGACAAGGTGATCTCCTACCAAGTTATGTACGACTTACTTTACCGTGCGTGCTCAGAAAACGGTAAGCCCCAGACGCAAGTATTGTGTGTTCCGCGTTCCTACGTTGGTCATATTTTAACCACTGCTCATGACAGCCTATTTTCAGGCTATTTTAGCCACAAGAAGACCAGCCAGAAGTTCTTCAAATATTTTTATTGGCCAAGCGCCAATGAAGAAATCCTAGCTACTGCAGGTCTTGCGACGTCTACCAAAGGACTGCAGTCAAAGGATGAGTTAAGCCAGAGCCGTTGCAGAGAGGACACTAAACTCAGAGTGGTTTTCTTGTGTCGCAATTGATCTCATCGGTCCGATACATCACCCGTCGAGTGAATGTCATAGTCATGTGCTAACTTTAGTGGATTTTACCACCCGGTTCCCCGAGGCCGTGCCATTGAAGAATATAGAGAGCATCTCCTGCGCGGAAGCATTAATCTCCATCTTCTTCCGCGTTGGATTACCCAAGTAAATCCTGTCTGATCGGGGCTGCTAATTCACGTCGCAACTGATGGAGTACGTCAGCAAACTCTTGATGATAAAACTCCTTTTTACGACCCCTTTTTACCGAGCTGGTAACGGGATGTGTGAGAGGCTCAACGGCTCTCTCAACTCAATCCTCAAGAGACTGTGTGCCAAACAACCCCAAGAATGGTACTGTTTCTTTCTGGTAGCTCTTTTTGCATAGCGGAAAATTCTCTATCGAACTTTAGTTTTTGCCACATTTAGCTTCTGTATGAACGGAATGTTAGAGGGCCCCTCCGCATTCTAAAAGAGCTTTTCTCCAATTCGAAATTAGACTAGGAAATTCAATCCTCCTACGCTCACCTCCTAGACCTGAGGCAGAGGTTAGAAAACTGCGCAGAAATCGCGCATCAGAACGCCGAGACAAACTTGGGCAAGTATAAAACCTACTTTGACTGTAAGTCCCAAGAACGAAAACTTAAACCTGGTGACGAAGTCCTTTTACTACTCCCCACGGGGAACAACAAACTTTTGAGCCAATGAAAGGGCCCCTTCTCAGTAATCAAAAGATGCGGCCCAGTCAACTACTTGATTCAAACCTCGTCTGGCACTAAGCTATTACACGTAACCATGATTAAACGTACCATCGAAGCGCTTGTGTCAACTAACTTGTGGCCCTGGGCCAAGAATCCGCTTTAGAGTCTAGCTAACTGCTTGACACCTTGGTCGTAGTACAAGTCGCCTGCGTGGAACAAGAAGCGGAATATCCTCTTCACGTCTTGCCAGATACTTCCGATTCCCCATCGACCGAGTTGAGTATAAATTCTCAGCTTTCGATCTACCAGAAGACCCGGTTACAAGCGCTTTTCATCCAGTTCACCGATGCTGCCCAGTTTGAGCACAATATTCGGCTCACCACCCATGAACCGGTCCATGAAAAAGCCGTACCCCCTCTCCATTAACTTAAAAAAAGCGTTAAAACAGGAGGTAGACAAGCTATTGAAGATCGGTTTTTCCGATTCCCCTAATCGATCAGAATTTGCCCATGTTCGAGACTGACCATAAGCCCCTCTTTTACATACAGAACGTTAAGAACAATAATAGTCGCCTCATGAGGTAGAACCTCTCTCTCGAAGAATTCCAATTTAAAATTGAATACATTTAGGGTTCCGAAAATTACGTGGAGAAGAACTTAAGCAGAAATCTTCTGATTTGTCTCCAGAGTAATTTCATATTAATTAATTGTAACGTTAAACGGATTACTTGTGTATATATACCTGAATATATATTTTTGAGATGAGTTCTCCTGTTCGTATGTAGCATTTTTTTGTATTGTGGGACTTTTTTTAATATCCTTTATGTAAGCTCCTGTTTATCGAGACTATGTTGAACGCGGCTATTAATAACTATTCCTGTCTGTCTTATTATATTACTATTATTATTTTTTTATTTGATGTTGTTTGATAATAGGAATATCGAGCATTTCTCGAGTCCTCTTTACTTGACTTATTTTTGTGCAGAGTACCCGGTACCATCCCCTTTTGTATTTGTGTCTCTATTGGAAACTTAGCCGTGTAATTACCCTATATTAGTTTGATGTCACTTCCTTCATAAGTGCCATCTTGGCAGGGAAAGAGCTGTCAGAGAAAGAAGGTTACCTGCCCCCCTAGAACCCAACGTCTACCCGTAGCGTCTAAGAAAGATGCACCTGCACGCCCAGACAGCCCCAAGAGAGTAGCAAGAAATTTGCACGGTCGGATGACCCCGGCGCTCTTATCAAGAATGGTCGGGCCATTCGAACCTAAGGAGCAGCCTTGCGAATTTCACACGGCCGCATGATCCGTGTTAGGTTCCCTTTCTCCCTCCGTCGCATCGCCCGATCAGGGCCAGGCCTACGGCGTCGAGGAACTTTCGCGCGAGGTTGTGATGCTAGCTAAAAATATTCCCTCCACCCCTGGCGCGCCAAGTCTAATGAGCTCCTCGTCCCCTTTGAGGGTCCTCTGGAGACCTGCTTCCCCTGAGGCAGTATAAATACTTCAGGAAAAGCTTTAAGAAATTAATAGCATACAACCCCGTCTTGGTTAGCAGCCACGTTCAGTCTCGTACGCCCTGCGTCGCACAGAACGGCTTCCAGCAACGAACGCGACTTGTCACCTCTCTACCATGCCTCGCTCGTGCCTAGGCCAGAGTTCCCGCCCGACGGACCATAGACACGGACAGACATCTATCACTCGGGTATCGACTTGGTTCTCGTCTGGAGTACTTCATCGTTCTTTTCTCAGTGAGGTTAAAGAAGATGGAATTTTGCAAGTGGAACTTCGCAGCTCCTGGTTTCCTCGTTGTCTCCAAAGCCTCCTTCTGTTAATTATGTTTTACGTGAGTATCCCCGTTATTTGCATTCTGCGACTTTCCCTGGAAGTAATCATCGTACAGCCTCTCTTGCACTCTCGTCCCCGTCGAGTCATTTTTATCTCTCCCCCCCCCCGTTTGGTATCCCGGGTCTCATCTTATTTATTGTCATTTATTTACTTTTTCAAATAATATTTTTTTTTGTATATACTAAATTTATTTTTCTACAATCGTTTCTTTAAACCCAGAACCGCTAAGAATTTACCATTTAGGCCAACCGCACTCGATTTTAATTATTTAACCCTCACACTAGGATAAATATCCCAATTTCTGGCGTGCTTCCTTTCTGCGTCGCCGCAGACTCATTCCTCGGCTAGAATCTATGTTGGACTCTACGACGAACATTATATAATTGTGGGGTCAGGTGTGGGGTCACCCTACGATATCTATGTATGGAGACGTAAATTGCATGGTAAGTTCCAAATGAGGTGTTAGAGTCACGCTTCAGCAAACTGTACACAGCATGAATTCGATTGCACAAAGCAGTCAGAGTATATCATTGGCTTCTAAGATTATGGTCAGTTCAACTCATTATGAAAAACAGTCTGGGTTAAGCATAGGGAAGAAGAACTCCGAAACTCATTCTCTACCACCACCATAGCAGGGCGAGCTTTCGAGGGAATAGAAATCAACGATAAAGATTGCTGTGCCTCAAAAGGGGGCGGAGACATAGCTCAGGAAAATACTAGCCACCGAGAGATAACTGCATATTCTTAGGGAAAACAACATTCACGGAAAAACATCCGCGAAAGAGATGCACTAAAATTGTGGCAGAACTAATGATGGTAACAGGAAGTAACAAGGACAAGGAGTAACAAGGAAAGGAAGTACCCTAGGAGACCTTATGGTCCATTCAAAAAGGGTATCTTTGGACTAGCAATCGAGCAGGCACATGGCTTCTCAATTGTTTTGTGTCCCTAAACGGCCACTTTTCAAGACTTTGTCTAGTCTTGACTTGAACTCGTCAACAGATTCACTGTTGACAACTTCCACTGGAAGTGCATTCCACTTACCGCAGATGGTAACAAGAAGTAACAAGGACAAAGAGTAACAAGGAAAGGAAGTACCCTAGGAGACCTTATGGTTCATTCAAAGAGGGTACCTTTGGACTAGCAATCGAGCAGGCACATGGCTGCTCAATTGTTTTGTGTCCCTAAACGGCCACTTTTAAAGACTTTGTCTATTCTTGACTTGAACTCGTCAACAGATTTACTGTTGACAACTTCGACTGGAAGTGCGTTCCACTTACCGCAGATACTGTAAGTAAAAAAAATTCCACACAGATTGCGGTTGTAACGCTTCAGTTCAAGTTTGAAGCCGTGATTGCGCGTTCTGTTCTCACTCAGTGTGAAAATATCCCAGGGGTAATCATTGTCGAACCCTAGAAGTATTTTCAAAACTTCGATGAGCTGACCACGCAGTCTACGGGTTTCCAGCGAGAACAAATTTAATTCCCTTAGTCTATCCTCATAACTTTAATGTCGGATAGAGGGGATCAGCTTGGTTGCCCTGGCTTGTACGCGTTCCAACCTTGCGATATTCTTTAGAAACGAAGGACTACAAATTTGTACGGCATATTCCAGGTGCGGCCGAACGAGGGAGTTATACAGACAAAGTACTATTTTCTTTTTACGGTATCCAAACTAGCGCTTTATGTAGCCTAACATCCTTTGGGCTTTCTTCTATGCCTCGATGCACTGTTTCGAGAACTTGAGGTCGCTAGTGATTGTTACACCCAAGTCCTTCTCAGTGTCACTCGATTCGAAAGCAGTGCCCTTAAGGATATACTGAGATTGGGGGTTTCTGTGGCCGATATGCATCACTTTGCATTTCCCCACGTTAAAAGGCATTTGCCACGTGTCCGACCACTCCTCAATCTTCCGAATATCTTCCTGCAGGCGGGCAGTATTTCCATCCTTTGCAAGGTTCATACCAAGCTTGGTATCGTCGGAAAATTTGGAAATCTTGGCAACCATGTCACCGTCCATGTCGTTGACGTAGATGATGAATAGTAGTGGTCCCAGGACAGAACCTTGAGGCACCCCGCTAGTAACGGGCACCCACTTAGAAGCCTGTCCATTCACCACCACCCGTTGCCGTCTGCCACTTAGCCAGTTCTCGATCCAGCTGGCTACATTTCCATCTATACCCAGCGCTCGCACTTTCTGGAGAAGGTGGCGGTGTGGTACCTTATCAAAGGCTTTCTGAAAGTCTAAGTACACCATATCCACCGCCTTGTCCCGATCGTGCTCACTAAACACGAAGTGGAAGAATTCCACAAGGTTCGTCAGGCATGACCGTTGCCTTCGGAAGCCGTGCTGGGAACTCCTCAGTAGCAGGTTTGACTCTAAATACGACGTTATTTTGTCCACCATGATGCTTTCCATGAGTTTACCGACTATCGAAGTCAGACTGATAGGTCGGTAGTTTGACGGTTGGCTACGGTCTCCTTCTTGAAGATAGGAGTCACCTCTGCTTCACGCCAGTCTCTATAAACGCATTCGGTCCGGATTAACATGTTGAAGATTGCGATCAGGTGTCGTGACACTTAATCGCGCACTTCTTTCAACACTTTAGGTAGAAACCCATCTGGGCCGGGTGACTTATTCGTCATTAGGTCACTGATCTTTTTTATTTCACCTTCGGTCAAGTCCATATCCTCCAGCTTTTTCCCCGAGTAGGAATCCCTTGGCTGGAGGATGGGACCACACTCTTCAGTAAACACTGAAGAGAAGTAGTCATTGAGGAGGTTAGCATTTTCTACATCTGAATGCTTTAATGCCCCTTCCTCATTTCTCAAAGGTCCAATCGTTTGACGGATTGGTTTACGGCTGTTCACATATCCAAAAAACTCCTTGGGATTCTTTTTACAGAGTCTCGCCACTCGGAGTTCCTCAGGCTGCTTAGCCACCCTTATGCTGGACTTCACTCTCCTAGCTAGCCTCCGGTATTCGTCAAAGTCGCCCGAGAACTTTGATTGCCGGTACACAGTTCTTTTCTCCCTAAGCAGTCGGCCGATTTCTCGATTAAACCACTTTGGTTGAACAGAAGACCAACGGGGACATTTCAGAGGGATGAAACGTGATTAAAGACTCATGAACTTCTTTTTGAAACTGTTCCACGAGTCTTTAATAACATCGCACACTTTTAGCCTCACGTCAGTCAGTTAAGCCCGAAGACCTGCAAAGTCTGCTCTTTTCAAATCGAGTTTCCTCGATTTATTAGTTGCAGGCCCGGCCTTCGCAGCTTTGACTACAAATCTAATTAGTCGGTGGTCACTGCCACAGACCTCTTCACCAACAGAGAGGTCCTCAACGATGTCATCCTCAAAGGTGCAAACCAAGTCGAGGATATTGTCTCCTTTCGTTGGCTCTCTCACCCATTGAGTAAGGAACTCGTTGTTCGCGAACTCCAGGAGTAGTGTGTTCTTACAACAGAGTTCTCTGGTTTTCCAGTCAACTTGTGTGTTAAAATCACCCATGACGATACACACTCTGTCTTCGACAATTTCTCCTAGTAGTTAGTACAGATCTCTGTCCTTTTTAACGAGTTAGGCAGGAGGTCTATAAAGCACTAGGGTCATGTATTTGGCAGGACCTATGCCTAGGTCAACACCTAGTAGTTCATGGTCGGATACGATGTTGTAATCCGTCGAGTTGAGAGTATCCTTGACATACAACATCACACCGCCACCCTCTCTGTCTGCTTTATCTTTTAGGAAGAGCTGGTAACCAGAAATCGTGAATTCACCTTCAAAATCTTGGCTTGAGGTTTTTATCTACGACTCCGTTATGGCCACCATCTCCGGTTCTTCTGTTGCTACGAGGCCACGAAGTTCTAGAAACTTGTTTCTGATAGATCTCGCCTTAAACAGAAGAACTTTGAGGGAGTCGCCGACTGTAGGACTCCCTACGCTCTGCCGTTTTCCGCTTTCTTTCTCTGTGGCGGGTTCACTTCCCTCTTTGTGACTTCAAAAAAGGTCGTTCCTGGAGTACAATTGACACCAAGAGGAAGCGTTGTGTGATGTTATTAGAAAAGCACATACGTCTATCCGATAGAGAAGAGACTTTATTCTCCAAGCCAGTCGCTGACTCATGGATTAAATGGAAAAGCACTAATAACCAAACAAAGATTACTCTTTAGAACTCCGTTGTGGAGTAGGAGAGTTGAGTGAGATGCGTATTTATATGCCCAAACTCCAGTTCTGCCTATACCTATACACTGTAGAAGAACAGCAAAATGTAGTTATAAACTCAGTGTAGCGTGGGACTAATTACAATAGGTCATAAGTGGACCGGGTGGCGCTAATAAGGTGAGATAGGTCAGGGCTCCATGAAATACCTTGATAGAAAATTAAACCTAGAAACCTTTCCGATGCCTTTATCGGTAAGGGAACTCCAGGTAAATATATGACTAAGATGTCGACACGTTATTAGTGGCCCGGCTGAGTTCGAGATTTAGAAAGGATAGAGATTAAGTATCCATAATAAGTACCACACTAAACGGCCACAATGATGGCTAGTTGGAGCTGTTTGGCGATCGTGATAAGAGAGTAACTGTACTAGTACTTCAATGGGTTGTCTGCATAGTGTCATAATGATAGGTCTAAAAAGATATGAAGTGACTGTGTTCATTACTAAAAATGAGGAAATTGCTAAGGAAAGACCCCTCAAAATGTCCTCCCCTTGTGAGAAGAAGCTGGAATATAATTAAATTGCGAATACTTAAATGGAACAATCACATAATAATTGGGAAATGAATATGGAGGGAAATCCAGGAAATCCAAATGTATGCAAACGAGAAATAATCGAAAAGTGGTTAGTAGTGTCATACTCTTTGCTGATGTAGAAAAATACAGCCAGCATGAGAATATGGATGAGAATTACACCCAGAACGTCGTTTTTAAATGGGATAAAGCAATCAAATACGTTGAAAAATCGTCAAAAAAATAGCCTTGATGTTTTTAAATATAGATTGTGATTCGGCATGAAGGGAAAGGGCGAAACTCCCATCCTCGCCAACATCCTGCATAATCATAGGTCAAGACTATGGAGCGGTAGGATGAAAACTCCGAGAGCTTTGAGTCAAACGACTGCTTAACGCCAGGAAAGGATAACATGCTCCACTCCAGATCTAGTTCTAAATAGGTATCTTGGAGGAAGTAAAACCCTAATAAGTGTGGTATGAGAAGAGGCAGTAGGGAATTCCATCATATTTAAGTGCATTTTGTCGCACTTCTATAGGGTAAAGTTGATCAATATCATCTTCATTTGTAGTGGGGATGTGGGTAAGCTATGAAGAGGGATTTGAGATTGATTCAAAGTGTACGATCAACCGTTCGGAAAAAGTAACTGTCCCAAGGTGCAGGCTAGAAAGACGTATCAGGTTTACACGCCACACCGCAGAGGCATATAACTACTAGAATGATCGGTGGGTCTTTTAATTACAATGTTCTCGCACTGCTTTTGTACTTTTCAGCTAAAACTTATGTTAAGTTTGACCATGAGTTAATATCGACAAGTTGCGACTTTTATACCTAGAGTGTTTTGTGCCAGAAGAGTGGGGACCTGTTAGGGGGTGACACGTATAAACTGTTACACCTAGTACTCGGACAAATGACGTGCTAATCCGGCTCCTAGTGACCCCTTGAGCGTCATACTAGATTGAGATAAGGCTGTCTTTATTTATTTGAGACATTTGCATTTGACCGGTGGGTAAATTTGTAAGCTAGGTCGCCGAACAGCTTTCACCTGCACTTACCATTTTGGGACTGGTAGAGAGATGAAGCCCCTTTACCTCTTAACCACCGTTAAAGATCGGTGATTTACCATGATTGTACTCTGCTTTGCCTTTACCGTTTTCTATTGTCTACCATTTTTCATTTCTTCCGTATCATTTTATGCCCAAGTACCGGTGACGCACCACATTTGCTGAATGTTTGGAAGGATAAGAGTGGTCCTTAATGATTCCACACTGACTCACTCGGTACCCTATATGCTCACTTGCATTCTACACTTGGTCTAAGAGCTTAGGGATTGCTTTCGGCATTATAACAAAAGCCCATATGTCAATTATCATTGGTGAGGAAAGAACTAAACTTAATTCCTGACGGTGAAAGTGTTTCGCCTCCACGTTCTTCTCCTGGTTAAGGGGCTTACTCTTTCCCACATTTTTTTTTGAGAGTGGCTTTCAAGTAACTCCCTCTCTAGTGTGAAAGTGCCTATAACCCTAAGCTTTTTAATTGGTGGTTTAAAAAGATTAAAGATTAGGAAGGATGCTCCTCCTGTCCAGATTCAATCTGGGATAAAATTTTAGGCCTCTGCGAGGGTCGTTGACAAGAAACCGTGTTTGAGCCTTTTAAACGCCATGGACCCTACATTGGAGTAATTTAGGAATGCCTCAACCTCGGATGTCAAGTACTCATTGAATTTCTGCAATAGGAGGGTTAAGTTACTTCTCTAAAAGTCAATTTAGTCTATTATTGAAGTTACCACGGGTGAAGACCTTTCGAGGAGAGTAGTGAACGTTTATGCAACCTCGTCTAAAAGTGTTTTTGAATGTATGTAGGGTAGCAACATCTTTTGCATCTGAGGATGGAGTAGCTGTGGAAATAGTAATCAGGAGATACATTGACTGAAGACAGCGCATAAAAGATCAGCAAAAACGTCATTGCATTCAATATCTCCGTAGGTTTCTTTTCGGCAAGGTCCTAATCTTGCTTCGGGAGCAGCCTTTAATCATAGAACTTTGATGACGCTGTGCTTCTTATTAAGCCCTGCTTAAGAGTCTAGAATCCCACCGTACCTTGAGGGGATCTGATTAAATAGTGTAAGATTGTAGCAGTTGAAGGCGGTAGAAAGAAATCATATGCACGTATCGTTCACAGCTATAGGTATCTTAAAAAAGAATTCGCAATGTTTCATGCATAACTGAGCGGCGCTATTCTGTTAAAAAAAGCAAGGATATGCGCAGTTTCTCTATTCCGAAGAGAGTGGATTCAGGGAATTCATCAGCTTTGATTAGAATCGTTTGTCGGAAAACACAGTGAGTTCAGTGCTGCACGTAAAATCGAACTTTATTCCAAGTAACGAACAAAGAGTGCGTATATTTTGCGAAACCCCAAATCAAAGAAATGCGGTTTCTAACACTAAATTGTGACAGCAATCTTGACATCATTTGTCAAGACTTCTACTGACACTATACCTTATGTGTGTAGGACCAAATGGCTATTGCTTTGTTCTACCCCAAAACCAAATGAGGGAATTGAGTGCTCAAAGTGAATTATGAGGACGTTAAATTGGATACTCTTTACTCTGGAAGGTGCAAGGAAAAAGATTGGATTTGTGCTTTATAACAGAGAATAATGAATTAAACGATATTATTTTAATATAGAAAATGATGTGGTATCATAAAATATGGAATTGTTCACTTCAATGAGAAGTGCTAATGAAAATTTAATAACTATTATTTCACAGGATATATTAGTTTTAGTTTTGCGACCCTGACAACACTGTAATTATATATAAATTGAAAATCATGATTTTCACCGTATGATGAAGTATGATTAAGTTTAATGCCAAAATCGTCCAAAAATTTAATTGACCTATTTAATCAATTTTTTAAACTATTTTCGTCTCATTATCCTTTATTATCTACCTAAGTTTAGTCTTTTCACCAAATGTAGTTACTTGGCTGCAGAACGGAGCCAAGAAACTCCACTTGCGGTTGTTAGCCAGGCGGATTTCATCCCATTTAAAAGTGCCCTTTCCTTATGGTCTTGTAACCAGCTTTTAATCCAAGTGATCATATTGTAGAGAATGTATTGTACATAACTTTCAACTCTAAAAGAAGGATAATGAATGGGAGTTTATTAAAGGCTTTAGCAAAACTACATATATCAAATAGTAACAAATATATATCGGCAGGCTTTCCCACCTTACTAATATACTAAAAGTTGATTTTTCTTCAAATGATTTCATAATTTTATATCAATATTTCACTCCCTTAATTAACATATAAATAAAGTTAAACTTACCGGCCGATAATTCTCCTTATATTCGCATTTAACTTTTTTTTAATATGTGAACAACACTTGCAAGTTTTTCCGGCAACGGAAACAAAATTTGCTTGCAGAAGTGAATTAACTAGAAACGCGAGTATAAAGGAAAGCTTTTTCAGCCCTTCTTTAATACTTCGTATGTATATCTCGTCTGAACCAATTGCTTAATGTAGACTTATATTATTAAATACACTTTAATATCAATACTTTAACAAGCTGGTTTTATTTCTCCCTAAATTTGGGAATTATGGTGTATCTTATGAAGAAGAAAACTATTTCGATCATAGGCAAGTTGTTTTGAGAGTAAGTCATATAGGATAAGATATAAACGCTCTCATCTGGAAAACCACGCATGGAAGCGAACCTCCCTGCACAGGGACGAGGTCAAATTCAATTAAGAACGTGTTGGATTCGGATCTCAGTGTAGATTACGAAAATAGATTTGAAATGTTGTCCATGGAAAGCGTGCCAAGAATATCTTCTGATAGCACCGAGCTCATACCGTTGGTACTCACGGCAAAGAGAGAGATACTCATCTAATTTCATATACCTTCCCATCTTTACGCATTATATACGAACTCATAAGATCTTAGAGAGAAAATGGGGATGCACCACTCAACGATATAGAGAAGTGGGTCTTCATGATACCGAAAATTGCATTAGCGAACTGCTTTCATTGAATTAAAGGCATGCATATATCACTCCCCAGCATGATGAGATATTTCTCCGTGGGGACGGCTGACAGCAATGCTAAGTTGTGTGCCACTGCCCCGAAACATTTCCCGTGGACATATTCCCTTTTCGTGCATTAGCAAATTCAGGTCGTTTTTATTGAATCTGAATCAGGTACACTTTCGGGGTGGACCATGGCATAAATAAGTTTCTAGGAATTGGATGGAGTACTATTTTGATGTTTCTTTTTTAGTTTTTTTTTTATCTTTTAATTTAGCCAAAGGATGTGCTACTTTGACACTTTTTTGACCCTGCTTATAGAGAAGCAAAAATGTGGTGAAGAAAGGTAGTATTTGCTATCTAGTTAATGAGTTAACTTAAATTTTACCAATTTCTCCATCAACTAGCAAACACAGTGGTTTAGAGAAATTGGACGGAAATCTCTCGAGGGCCATTTACCAAGAATCAGAGAAGATACTCTCCAAACGGATCATGTGGAACAAAGCAGGCAGAAAGGCCAAACATTGCAAACCTAGGTAATGACCACCTGCTCTTCCCTCTCTTGCTAAACGAGAAAGGTCATAGATAAGTTTTTCCTGAATTTCTTTAACACATTTTCCCAACTACTCAAGATAGCTCTTCCCTTTTATTGAAAACATGTCTCTCATGAAGATGGCAAACTTGCTTCCAAATATAACGGTATCTTATCATCGCTTGACAATTTTCACAAGGATAATATCACACAGACGACGCTTTATAAGTAACGCTTGTCTTTGAGTGTAAATGAAAGGTGTGCGACACAGCTAGTGGCTCGATAAATAGAAGCCGTGCCGATATGCATAAGGGTGCCTGAGAATCACTCAGCTGAGAGAGAGAGAGAGATGTTAATCATTTTTCTAGAATGCGGACCATCGTTTCGATTAAAAAACCACCGATGTTACTTTTGGATCAACGGCGAACAAGCAAAATAGATCTGAATGGGAAAATGATCGATTTCATGAAAGCCATTCATCACTTTTCCCCAAAAGTCCACTTGCGTATCAGGAGAGCACATGGATATATCAGTAGAAGAAAATGAAACAGCTACACATGTGGCAAAGATTCGTGAATTATTCAATATTAAAAACACCTCTTCACTGGTCTTCGAGCAGATGTGCTTGGACCAAGCCCCTCTAACTGACCGGAAAATCGGCTCAAACCGGCGAATACTGATTAGGTCCACGAGAAGCAGAAAGGGCCTCGGGTCTGGAATATGAGGTAGCAGAACTCATCGAGACTAAAGGCCTGTATATTAAATACTAATTAATTATAACTTGTCCATATGCTTTGCACTATAACACTGGAGACCACATTTTTTGTTGAGTTAGATCTGACACTTGTTTATGACTCACGTTTGGCCTCTAAATCCAAAAATAATCCCAGTTTATTTGTATCATATCAATTTTTGAGTTCAAAGATACTCTAGCTTTGTATTACGACCATAAAAATACCACATCTAATAAATTTGTACTTATTTTATAAAATGATTTGATAATTTATATACGCTGGAAAACATTGCTTGCTTGTAATGTTTGTACAAATATATATTTTTAAGGCAAAGAATATTGTTACCGTATGTAAGTCAAATTGTGTGAAAGAAAGTCGATAAGTAAACATGGTCAACATACCTAAGTCGCGTGCTCTCAATTATTTCCATAATTAAAAAAAATTAACAAAAGTATTATCAATTAACAAACATATTATCTGACCTAAGGACTCTCAAAACTTTCAAAAAATGAATGAAAAGTAAAATGGTTACCATTCGAATGACCGACCAACCGACCAACCGACCGCCCGACATACTAGCTTATAGAGTTGCGTGCAGGCGATTAAAAATTTACGCTTATTTCTTTTGGGGAAGAGTGTTCAACATATATCCAATTTCGATTTATACTCCAAAAGTAGTTAGCCAACATATTTATATACATCCCATCTACCATGATACTCTTCCTACCTGACTTTTAAATCTTGGTGGAATCCTTCACATTTATCATTGGTGACTTAACCATGATTTTCCCGGAAGGTATCAAGATGGCTCTGCAGAAATGGCAAGTTGATGTCGCATCCAAATGTTTTATAGCGCTCTAGTATTTTCTGGGCATCTTTGTGTAATTCTTTCATCCAATAATGTTTTAGACAAGGTTTTGGAATGATAAACAATCATTATTTTCGAGCTCTAACATTGTCACGATGAAATGTTCATCTTTGATGTGCTGTACCATATATATTGCCATTGTGGAACAGTCGCAATTCAGTTGAATTAAAGATTGGACTTCCCAATCCTTCCAGTAAAGCTTCTATGATTTGGTCGTACACAAATCTACTGTAACTTCGAAAGTACTGTAGGAATACACTTAATCTGGATCAAAAGTACGATATCTATCTTTGTTTCTTATTCAAGCAAGTTTACATCATTCAAACTTGTTGCTAGGAGTGTTGAAGCCATATTTGATCGTCTCAAATCTTGTGTCAAATCATTCAACTCATAATGATCGAATCTCTTACGAGTTGAGTCATCTTTATTTTTAAAATATTTACCCTTGCTATCACTGAGTTCTTCATCATGTTCCGGATATTCAAAAGAGGGTAGGTGAACGAAAACTAGCACTAGAGTTTCAGCTGAGTGAGGTAGTAGAAGTATAGCAGGTGGTAGACGTGGATTCTCGATTTTCCATTTATTTTCCTTGTTATATCCTGAGTTTTTCACAAAACAACTATAACAATCTGTGCAATGATCTTTTGGCGGACACCAAATCATATGCATTCCAAATGCCAACTTATCACGTGTTCCTTTGGACTACATTAGTACACTTTCGGTGCATTGCTTGCAGACCTTATGATAGACACAGGATTTGTCTTAATCACCAATATTTACTTAAAAATATGCCTAATAGGCTTGCTTAACAAGTGAGTTTATATTTGCCTTGAGACGAGGAATGTTAAATTGCCACATATATAACAAACGGAGTCCAACCTGTTTTATAACTTACGACGAGAAGTAGCAGAAGCAGACATAATTTGGAAAAAGGAAATAAGTATGGGAATAAAAAATAAGTTGAACAGTCAATCTAATGTAATAAAAACAAGTTTACATAAAGTCTTCTACCCACTTGTATACATACTATTATTATCTATTGCTTGTATAATACGATAGTAATCAATTACATATACATATAGCGCGGCACACAACCTTTAACCACACTGTTTCACGTGTAACTGAATAGACAAGTGACAACCTGTCGCCGTTTTCTAATAGTGCCTATTCTGCAAGCCTCGGTCAAAGTGTTAATGATATTAATTAATAAAATAGCGAATTTATCAGTTTTTATTTTAATATTTATGATTTTCAATAAATAAATAATAAAAGCAAGCTGCTAACCATTCCTATTATTTAAGGACAAACATGCGTTATTTAAACAGATATCTATTTCTATTCGATTTTCATGGAGTTAAGATTTGTTGATTGATAAAATATTTTATTACTTTGTTGACTTTATTTATATTTTATTTCGCCACAGATTCTGTTTAATATACATATATATCTTTTTTAAGAAGGAGTGGATTATTCTTTGGCATTTGTTACAAATAACTATTCATTACATATCTCTTTATTCTGTAGTTTTTGGTGAAATAAGTGCCACATGGCACTTGTTTTTGATTCCATCGTTTATTTAATAATATGATATAAACGTGGGGCAATCAATAAGTTTTGCAAATCGATAGAGCAAAACAGAGGAAGGGGAATGGCTGTTTGTGCGGGTGTCAGGATAAGTTATGACGAGTCAGGATCTGCAGCCGCATGCTCCTGCCTCGTGTATTTAAGAATCAGTAGCTGATCGCAGATCGTCAGTCACAAATTTTTCAACAATGGAGTAGGTTGAGCACCGCGCAGTGATCAAATTTTTGGCTAAGGAAGGCAAGAATGCAAAAGAGATCCATGAACGCATGGTTGCAGTGTACACCGATACGTCCCCTTCCTATGCAACAATTGCTCGCTGGAATAGGGAGTTCCACCATGGTCGTGAGTCCCTTGAAGATGACCTCCGTCCAGGACGCCCGACAGATGTGACCAACGAGGACAATGTGGCCCGTGTGGAGAGGATGATCCTCGAAAGTAGACGGGTGAAGGTCTAATAAATCGAGCAAGAGCTTGGAATATCACATGGAAGTGTTATCAACATCATCCACGACAATTTGGCCATGACCAAGGTCTCTGCGCGTTGGGTTCCTAGAAACTTCACGCCCCATGATCGACTTCAACGTCGTCAAAGTCCACAAGGCCAGAGTTGCACAAGCTGCCCTGCGTGAGTGCGGATTCGAGGAGCTCAACCATCCCCTTTACAGTCCAGATCTGGCTCTAGCGAATAATTTTTATTCCGCCAGCTCAAGGCTGCACTGCGTGGACGCCGGTTTGGGGACCTTCCAGGAGTGGATTGAACAGCAGTTGGGAGATTCCTGGTTGTCGGGAATTTGAAGCCTCAGGGACAAGTGGCGCAAGTGCATTGAAGTCGAGGTTAGTTATATTGAAAAATAATAAAACACTTTTCCTCATAACTTATTGAGCGCCCCTCGTAGCAAGACATTTTATTTAGTTTCCATTAAATATTAGGAGGAAGAAAAGTGCGTCACTTAGTTGTTCTAAATGATTTATGGAGTGGAGTATATGGTATCTGTGTCTTAAATTATGACACAAGTGATAATTAGATAAAGTGTGGGGAATTCTTGATTGAATATTTGCTATTACAGTGAGTAATTAAGGTTAAGTTTAGTTAATTATGATATGCGATCCCTAGAATTTATTTTCACCACTTTTTCTCTGGAATAAATAACTGATGGTCATTAAAATGGGTGAATTTACCCTCCGAATATATATAAGAATAAATGGGTCATGTGTGATAGAAAGTGAAAGATGTGCAAGAAATTTATGTAATTTTTATTGACACTACTGCTTTGATCCTGCCGCTAGAGGGGGATATTGTTGCAGGGGCAATACCAATGCAACAACTGAAACCTGAAGGAATAGCATGCCATCTCCTCTTAGTGCCCAAGGAAAGCTTTTGTTCAATTTATACCTCTTTTCTATCGCCAGGCCTCTTTTTTTCGCTTCTTTAGAACCGAGAAAGTGTGAAAGAAGACATTAAACGTTTTAGAAAAAGCTTGATTCACATCTGAAATCACGCGAGCTGGCTGAAATGTTTAGCGTCAGCCGTTCAACATTTTGCATCCCTTAGAGGAAATGGGCAAAATCAGCAAACTGGACGAAAGGATTACACGTAAATTGACCGAATTCTACCTCAGCGCCGCATAGACGCCGAAATGGTGTCTACACTCGAACATGACACGTAAAAGAAGCTGGACAGACAAAGGTGCACCTACACATTTCAGACAAAAGCCGACTGACATAAAAAAAGCTTATGGTTTGTGTCTTTTGGGATGTGAAGGGATAAATTTATTGAGAAATGATGGAACGCAATCAGTCAATCGATGCTCAATTATAGAGTCAACAACAGCAAAGGTGGAAGATGCAATTACGCAGGAACGAACAGGATTGACTGATGCCAGGTTCTTCTTGATAACGCCTGACCACACGTTGCAAACCCTACTCGTGAAAAACTCTTGAAGCTGGGGTAGGAAGTTTTCCCTCACCAACCGGACATACCAAACCTGGCTACAACAGACTACGATCTATTCAAGTTATTGTATAACTTCTTGAATGGCAAGATATTTGCAAATGATAACAAGCTTAAAATTAGAGCTTGATAATTGTTTGATGGCAAATCAATTGATTTTTACAAGAATGGCATCCAAGATCTATTCCTTTGCTAGAAGTCGGTGCTCAAAATAACGGTGATTACATTGTTTAGTGATATGTTTCCTTTAAAGAGTTCTTTTTTGTAAATCATTGTCAATAGATTATGCTATAACTTTTTTTTCAACCTAATAATAACCAAATAAATTTGGTATAGATGTAATTTAAATCTAATTCGAGTAATTACTAACATTTCTCTCACAGAGTAATTAACGAGATTTGACAAAGTAAACAATGAATTAGCAGGTCAATATAGGTTGATCTTTTGGTTCATCAAACTAAAGGCATAGTTACATAAGAATTAACAAAATGTTAACACAGGATAAATATATCATTCGTGTTGGTTGGTTTTACGTTCTCACTAAAAGACGCACAAAATAACTTGCAGGTACAATTTCCCGAAAGCAACTGGTGGAATGAGTTTTTTTTTACCTTAATTGAAAATTGATTTTTTCTATTACTTGCCGTTAAGTTATATCCTACATCTTTTGGTTCGAACGTCAACCAGGTGTTCCAGTATGAAAATGGGTGGATTTTTGGAGATGGATATAAGGAAACCTTTGCCTATCTCTCTTAAGTTATATACTGGCGAACGGCGTTGTAGGTATCTTGACTGACGTCCTTATTTGGAGAAATTGGAAGGAGATCCACATCTCTTTAGAGAGAAAGATTTTGAGAGCGATAGAGGGCAAAGGGCAAGTGGAGTTTGGATTATATCTGTTGTAAGTGTTTCCCCACCCTCTTGTTTTGGTGGAACTTCAGGTGGCCAAGTTAGAAATAGCACCATGTTATAAAATGCTAGTGCATATCGTGCAACTTTCATCCAAATATAATAAGTTCTGTCTTACTGAGCCTGTTTGGAAAAGTGAGAATCATGGTAAACATGTGATGGCCAGTAAACCATACAGCACTCTTCTCAGAGGTCACGTACTAAACATGATGGTACACAGCCAAGTATCTAAAACGCTGGGTACATTCTTGTTCTGAAAAGGGAGAATCGTATTATTACTATGCTAAGAGTTGGCCCCAGTCACGGGACTAGTCAGTTCGTGGACTCTGCAAACTCTCGTCATGAGTGGTCTACTGCAAGATTTTAGTGGAATAGAATTCGATAGACTAATGGCACATATTTTTAAAAAATTTAGCTTTTGATGATAGTTTATAGTAAAAAGAGTATTTTCTATAATGCACATGTGTATCAATAAAAACTCAAAATATCACTTAAATGTATGGCCTCAAACGTGCCTCATCGATGTTTCTGTGATCTTTGTATTGTTCCGTTACTGTGTACCACAGAAACTGTCTAGAGTTTCTTCAGAATTCTCCAGATTTTTATTCAAATGAAACCAGACAAGTGATTCCTCTATAATCGTAAGAAGAAATGAGACCTAAAAGGCTGATAAATTTCACGTATTTTTAAAGCAAATATGAAACATCTACGCCTAGACTTTGCTCTATAAATTGATATCTAGCAGGATTTAGCGAGAGGAAGATCATAAGTATGTATCAATTTTATATATAAATACTGATTTCCTGATAAACGTATTGACATTTGTTTCGACTTTAAGTTGCTATTTATACCAGTACTGATTCAAGCAAGTGGTATAGTGATATCATGTAAAGTATTTGAGTTTAAGACCATAAAATTTCTATTTTTCTTTGAAGATTTCCCCACGATTGCCTATTGTTAGTTATAATGCAATTAAATTTATTTCTAATATTGTGGGGTACATAAAAACTATAAATTCCTATCAAATTTGACGGTTGATGAGAAGGGATTTTTTAATTTTCACAAGGTTAGAAAGAAATGTTTGCAAGTAGGGGCATGTGTCTGTGTACATTTTATGTGCAACAGTCTGTACGTTTATATCAGTCATACAGAGCCTGCGAGTTCTCTGTAATTTGATATCTGCTGTTGAAGGGCGAGGAAAGCATAAAGGTGAAACAGAACTCTCCAAATTTTTGAATTTAATTTGCAAAAGAAATAATAAAACCTTCTTCTGACTTTAAGGCATAAAATACTAAGGTTGTGAAAAGATGAAGTTTTTTTTTAGAGACGAAAGTGAATAGAGTTATTGGAGACCATAGTGGTTAAATAAAATTTAAGAGGAGTTTTAACATTATTATTTAGCACAAGATTTTCTATCGTTAGAAGAAAGTTATAAAACTGGTATGGGATATTACGGTGCTATTGCAAATAACACTAGCAAACGTTTAGGAGAAATTCCATCGTAAATTAATAACACGACCTGATAAGAAAAATAATTAATCAAACAAGGAAATTCATACATAACAGAGGCTAAGCATGAACAAAGCACAGCTATTTTTCATCTTTTGACCAATAATTACAAAATTTAATACGTGACTTTATATAAGAATAAGAAAAGATAGAGAATGACAGAAACCGCAAGATGAAACTTAGAATACGAACAAGAGCCTCAAAATAAAATATTTTAATAATATTTTCGCACTTTGTTGTTTGGATCTTTTCGGATAGAAATTGTCACCCTTTATCTCGTATAATGGAAATTTTAGCAAACAAACATTTTATTAATGGGAAATATAAACCACGGCTTCAATTTAAATTATGAAGGGTGAAAATCAAAAGGTTATGACGGATTATTGAAAAAGATATCTTTTTTCCATCAGTTGAAAGTATTGGTACTCTTTCTATATAAATCCTTTATCGCTAATTATATAACACTATAAATATTTTTACGAACTAAATTGGATTTCTAAAGCGTCAATCAGGATAAGTCTCTTCTGCGAACTTTGGTTTCTATTTCTGCTAAAAGTACAAATAATAACAATTCGCATACAATTAAGTTTTCGTATATAAATAAGACTGTGAAAAGTGAAGTAAGGAATAAATGTGTTTTGAATGTGGTTTTAAAACTAGAAACCAACGAAGATAAACCAGTTTCAGATCGGAAGATATGCCTGAGTATTAAAACAGCCAATGATCGGGACTGTAAATAGTATCTGAGGTAACTTTTATTTACTGATAGAGGAAAACGTAAGCCAGGAAAGGCATATCGGCCGGGGTACTTTAAAAAGATGAGGTGAACGAAAACTCTATGCCAAGTAGATATTTTAGGTAGATTACTTGGACACTTGTTAAATGGAGAACTCTTCACTCCATTGCACTTGCCTCGTTTTCCGATGAAAGATGAATTTCACGCAAGGATTTTTGTGTCATGGTGAGCAAAGGCCTTAAAATTTCATGCTTAAAGCTTCAAAATAGGAAAATAACGTGAGCAAATTTATTCAGAGAAAGTATTAAGTAAGAAATTTGATTATCTGAATAGTTTTCTGGTTTGTCTCCATTTAAAATGTACTAATTGTTCCCAAAAGGTTATATCATGCTTGAATGAGCTCACCATTAACCATTAAATTCTAAAGGTTATAGGAAAATTGAATGAATAAACTGTACCTTTGTAAATATTATAACTGAAAGAGGAGCAAATATTCCATATGTTTTTTAGTTAACAAAGTTTTAAATTTCTAACTAGGAATTTCTCAAATTTCTTAATATCTGGATCCCAAAATTAGATATGCAGTAAATGTATGTTTCCCTCGATATTTGGATTAATGGTTGATTGTCTTCACACTCGTTAAAGTCAAGCTAAAGCTCATTACTATTATTTACAAACTTCACTCTTCTCATGCTGAGAAATCAAAAAATTTGGATGTTAACATGCTCCTGGTTTTTTGAGGTAGATCTTAGGAGGAGAAAAATTATCCCGATACAATTTGTGGCTAATCATTAGTAAGTGATATGAGGATCGATTGCCACTTTATAACATCCTCAAGCTAAGGGCTAGTATAAATTATTTGGAAAGAATGAATTTTCTTTATGTAAGGGATTAGAGCCAAGAACATTGTTTTTATTCAAGTTTGTTATTCAATGAGAAGAACTAGGTGAGGCAATATTTACTTACAATAGCTCGAAGCGATTTTTGAGAAAGAAATATATTTCCTTCTGTATCCTAATCTTAATAGCACATTAAATAGGTTAAGCAAATATCATTTTTATTAATTTTTTAAGTTAAAACTTAACGTAAAAAGATGTCCATTATTAAGTAAAGTGAGGTGTATCTTTCCGTTTGAATAGATTTTACTGGTAGGCCTAAAAAAATAGTTGGGATTAGGGAATCGAAATTGAACTTATATTATTTTAAATTGTAAAGAACATTTTATTATTTATTTATTAAGAATAATGTTATTGTAATTTGTTTTTGTTTATTAAAATTATAAGATAACCATATTTCCCAAATTTTCTAATGAGAGAAACAGATTGGCAGCAAATTGCAATGCTGGAGAATAACTGTATGAAGGTGTGTGTACATTTCTGGTGTGCTAGAGAATAACTGTAGGAAGGCGGTGTGTGCATTTGTAATGTGCATGTATTTGAATATGATAAGGCTAATTACATTTAGCATAGAAACACTATGTATTGATAAATTGCATGTCTTGTATCAGGCCTTTTTTCTTCGAATGGAATTAGATTCTTTGTTACAAGTGGTATAATATAATGATAAGACGTTTGAAACATGTATAACAAGGGCTAAGAACATGCACATTGCACATAACTCTTAAAACTACCACGAGGATCACTACTCAAGATAAAAGCCACTCAAGCCAATTTGGACTTTATTTAAGAACATTTGAGAACCAAATCAATTAGAACATACTCATGGTGTAGTCCGGTCAAAAAATTGGGATGTTTGCTAAAAACTTGAAGGATATTACTTAGAGAAAAGTTTAACTCTTACTCCCTAAGAACTTAATCCTAATGGCCAGTTTGGGAGACGAATCCAAAATGACTTGGAGTTGTATCATACGTTGTTTATGCGGATTTGAATGGCGAGGAAACCATAAGGCAATTACGTAGCAATACTCGGGAGGGGGGGACAATATTTTATCGTTAAAATTAAAGACCAAATTGAGGATTCGATCAAATAACTTGCCGATGCACATTGTTCAAAACTGGTTTGTGGTTGTTTGAGCAAAATATAAAAGTCTATTAAATTGACTAAGTCATCTTTCTGGCTTGAACAAAATTGTCCTGGAAAATAAAATAGTTGGAATCAGAGAAGCGAAATTGAACCTGTTCTTTTACAATTTAAAAATCATTATATTATTTAGGTATTAAGAATAATATTATTGTAATAATTTGTTTTTGTTCATTACAATTTCGAAGCGTCAGCTAATATCTCATGTGACAAACATTTTTCTTTAGCAATATATTAGTCTTTATCTATGTAATAATATAAATAGTGAACTATTAATATTATCCCAAATCACAACTATGATTGAATATATTCTATTTAATTTCCGTTTTTTCTCTCTTTAAAACATCGGTTGCATAGTATAAATCAAAATGCACCGAATAATTTGGACGTCTCACTTTATATAAAATAAACTCTAATATCCATGAGCCATAATTTAATCCTTTTATGAGATGAGAACTTTCCATTAAATGTAATAAAACCCTTTGAAGTAGCTTGTTTCCCCTAATAAAATTAACATAGCAACGCCCAAAATGCAGTGCTGCTTTCAACCAATTTTAAACAAGCCCCCAGAGTAAATAAATGTAAATACGCTGATTCGTGATATAAAAAATATGTACCTAAGTTTTAGTAAACTTTTCCTTCCTTGTGGGGTATAAAGGCACGTATGAGAGTCCTCTCCTTTTTAATTGCTTTAACCATAGCCCCAATTGTGTGGGAATCACCTCGCCCCAAAGTCTACTGAGGTACAAACTTTTCTGTAAATCTTTCGTTATACTCAGGAAAATCGTGCTTTTTATTGGTCCCTAACGTCCCGAGAAGTTTCTGTGTTATTCTACTTTATTCTTGCACCTCTCACCTATTCCCTTCTTTTAGAAAGGATTTAGCGGAACATTTTCCTATATTGATTAAAAAATAAAATGAACTTATTATGACTATTGTTATCATAATTGAAGATAAATGCTTAGAAAAGGATATGTCATTTCTTGTGGCTCTCATTGAAGTACTACTCATCGATATTAACTGTAAAAACTATTTCCATCGTCTTTCAGGGTCTTATTTTCAATTTTTATATTTCACTTAGGTTCTATCTCACGATCACGGGGCTTCATCTCCAACCAAAAATCCGATTTCATTGCTGTCACAATGCAGTCAACCACCACCTCATTTTCAGCCATTCTTACGAATATATAGTTACGATCCGAACGAGTTATTTTTATTGATTGACGCCTCATATCTTCTATTTACTTTTATACTTCAAAAGCTCGCAGAAAGGAAAATTAATTATTGGTTCAAGGTTGTTTATGCTCGTCAATCATTCTCTACTTCACGCAGAGCGAGGTTTCTTTTTAACAAATCTTCACTCTAGAATGAGGGCTAGATTTCCTACTGATCTTATGTCAGTGTAAACAATATTGCCAATTAATCTAAGTACAAAGCCCAGCAAAGAGTAAATACTTGCTCTTATTTTTATTATCAAATGATTTTATTTAGAATTTGGGCCAAGGAATTTTCATGTTTTCAAAAAGGTGGGATTGTTGGGGGCAATCTTAAGGTGGGCTCTTTTAAAGACAAATTGCTAGGAATCTTGGAATGCCCCTTTCTTCCATTAAAAGAATTATAGTTTCATTTAAATAAAATAATAAAACATGAAAAGAGTCACGACTGAGTCCTCCTTGTCTATCTAAAAGGTGTCTTCAAGCTGTTTCAAGTTCTAAATGGCAAAACGATCCCAAATCGCTGCAAAAAGAGCAGTAGATTAGCTACACCCTTTTAGAGAGTAGCAACTTGTAGCCAGGACGAATACTATTTTAACTATTAACAAAATCAAGAATATAAATAAGTTGAATGAAGAAAAAATCAACAAGCCAATTTATGTAATTTTGTATTTTTTGACGAATCAAGATTTATTTCATGAACTGGTATGGGTTTGATATAACGATATAAACAAGTTCACCCCATGATGAGAGTTGATCGCTTTTCTATTATGGCACGAGCAACAAATTGAAATGAAAGAAGGTCAGAGGTCGTAGTGTTTTGGGCAATGTCAACTATTAAAATACATTTCCATGTTCCTCTAACGACTTCTACCAATCTTTTTAAGTAGTAAGAATGAACAAGAAAATTGTTTATTCATGGTAGATGGGGCTCCGTGTTAATACTATCAAAAAGAAAAACCAATTAGGGGAAAAAAGCAGCATCAAACCAATTTCTTGACTGATTCATCCATTGATATCAACCCATTAAAACATGTATGGAGAATACTAGACAAGACTAGGGAAAAATCTACCAGAACAGGACCATGCCATAAAATGTACTTTCTTTAAGATAATCCCTGAGAATGCTAGTTTACTCCTGGGTATTGCAAAGACCTTCTTTCATTATTTTCAATGAGTAATCAATCCAACCAGTATTTTTATCTTCAATTAAAACAGACTCTTAATTAAATTTTTTTAATTAAATAGGAAACTAAATATTTAAAGGAGAGCTTAAATTTGATAGCAAAAGAGAGCATCAGACACACTTGACGTATATAAGAGGTTGAGAGTCAAAAAGATAATGATACGAATGGAACGTGAAGAGGAAATCCAAATATTCGATTCCTAAAATACATGCACACTCAGAACACAGGTTCAGGAGAGTTGAGTTTCATCCCTAGCAATACTGTCGTAAAGAGTTCTCTTTTATTACAAATTTGCAGGTCTACTTACGTCAACCAATATCTGTTCGAAAACATTCACTTTAAGACTCCCTTCGTGGTACAAGATCCTCCTATTAAATTACATTTAATGCTTTAATTCATCGCAAGAAATCCACTATTTCATTAACTACATGAAAAAATAAAAAAAAAAGGAAGGATGTTAAGCTGCCCGAGGTGAAGTCTACCTCTCTCAGTACCCGAAGCAGCCAACTCCTAAGTTGAAAAAAAAAATAATAATATGGAGTAATCCCTAGTCCACCCAAAAACTTAATGATACCATGAAACTGGCGCACAAGAACACGCCTTCATTAGCAGACACAGCAATTAGCGATCCCGCTCTTCCATGTATCGGGGAAGATATCGACAGCGCTAATAAGAGAGGACGGATTAACAGAGGCCAAATGAACGAATTGAGAGGAGATTCCTAATGATTGATATTGCATAGGTTGGATACCGAGCAGAGATGGACTAAGATCATTGTGTGATACTCTCTATTCCTAATTCTGCTAATAGCTTACATATCAGAGCCATCTATTTCGCACTCACTTGTTCAGGCAGCTGTTATATTTCCCAATGAACAACAAACGCAGAAAAATAGAATCACGCAAGCAAATACGCATGCATTCAGAAATACTCTTAGCCTACTCGGCTATGCGGAAGACTAAGAAAATCTTCCGAATTAAGGCTTTTAAGGCACGCTTCGCAAGGTCAATCGGGATTATGTAAGAGACAGAAATTATTTGAGAATTCAAAGGACAAAGGAGAAATTGAGGTAAATACGCGGCGAATATACAATGTTAAATCTATCATGAGCGCGAAAGAATGATGAAATGAATCCAGCATACCGCAAGAAACAGAAAAACAGGATAAGTTTTTATCGGAAAATGTTATTTCCTAATTCGAAAAATTCCGTACAGGGGTGGGATTAGAAGCAAGCACACTGAGGCATATATATATATATATATATATATATATATATATATATATATATTAGGAAATAACATTTTCCAATGGAAACCTATCCTGTTTTTCTGTTTCTTGCGGTATGCTGGATTCATTTCATCATTCTTTCGCGCTCATGATAGATTTAACATTGCATATTCGCTGCGTATTTACCTCAATTTCTTCTTTGTCCTTTGAATTCCCAATTAATTTCCCGCTGTCTTTCATAGTCCAGATTGACCTTGCGAAGCGTCCCTCCCCCCATATTAATATATATATATATATATATATATATATATATATATATATATATATATATATGTATATATGTGTGTGTGTGGAAAACTCACATAGTATCGCGTGAGTAAGCAATAAATGTAAAAAAGCCCAAAGGGAAAATTAATACGAGGATTCCAAGTACTTTCTAACTTTATTTCTAAAGTACTTGGAATCCTCGTATTAATTTTCCCTGTGGGCTTTGTTGCTTATATATATATATATATATATATATATATATATATATATATATATGTGTGTGTGTGTGTGTGTATGTCTGTGTGAGAAGGAACTGTTCTAGAGAAATCCTAGAAACAATAGATAAAAAGAAAGATCCAGAATCACTATAGACTATATATAATGTGTCATACAGCCGCCATGTATACATATTTAAAAATATATTTGTTGAGTCTACTCAGTGTTTCACATGATTTTTATTTCTGTTTTTAAGTAAATAAACACTATCGAAATAATATATAATTTAATTACTTGTACACACGGAAGTATTCAAACTGTTGACCATTGACATGCATCACTTCGCACTTTGATTCACTGATTGGCAGACTTTAACTAAAATTGTGCTAAGGATAATTTACACATTTATTCGAATGTGCTCTTTAATTAAGCAAGTGATTTAGATCTTCGACTGTATACTTCATTTTTCAAGTGACATAAGTAAAAATAGAGTGGATTCTTCTCTTCAGATTTTAAAATATACTCTGTAAATTTACATGTCGTTCCTCATAAATATATGGATATTTTGGAACCAGCATGTGCAATCATGAGGTTTGGTTATGTATATATATGTATATTAATTTTATTGTCATTAGATGACATATTTTTTTAAGAAAATTGTCAATCTATGTGTTTTACTCAAAACCATTTGTAAAACTGCGATCTGAATCACCCTGAGGGCAAGGCATTTATAATCTCTCGATGTAAGATTGTTGGAAAGGCAATAAATAGAAATTATACTCTGCACTATTTTAAAAAAATAAACTGACACTTGTTTTATCAGAAAATTCTCTTACAATTTTTGGGGGGTGATTGGTTAAATATCTGTAGCACCTCAACAGAAGTGTTAGCATCTGTTGGATGCTTATTAAATACTCAGTCACCCACTTCAAGGAAATTTAATGACTCCATTTCTCGCTCCACTCATTCGGGGCAGAGCTCGAAAAAGAGTAAATAAAATACCCATTCACCTTTCTAAAGAAAATGAAAAGACTATTCTTTAGGTAAAAATAGTCAGAGCCTCAAAGGAAGTTCACTGGCCCACTACACTTAGTTCAGGAACATAGTCCTTAGAAAATGACTCACCTGCCTAAAGACCGCTTTCAAGCGCTTAACGACGTCTGACAACTGTCTTTGAATTCGAAACACAAGGGTATTATTTTCAAAAGAGGTCGATGCCCCTCATACCGCCCTTTTAATGTTGGCTGATTGACTCCCCCTCGCTATTTGTAATTAATTAGTAGTATGAAAAATTCGAAAAGGTGATCATTACGTTCGAATATAAAGATGTTGCCAGACGTCGTTAGACCAAATTTATGTCACCAGACATTATATAAGAGCTACCCCAACTGCTAGTTAAAACAATGATATTTTTTAATATTTAATCATATAAAATGTCCATATCATATTTAATTTAAGATAAAATCACTTCAAATTTATATATAATACAATATAATACGATGGCAATTTATAATATGACTGCGTATTCCCTATTATCCATTGTCTTTCTACTATTGTTGGACGCTTGATATATCTCCTCAATTTTAAAATAAGACCTTAGTATCCATTTTCGTTGCTCAAATGATAAACGCACAATTCCATTTTCCATGTTTAATATTTCAATTTTGTATTTCCTTATGCTATTCAAGGCTATTGTTGTTAACAATTCCGCTGTTTTATCTTCTTTGAATAAAAGAAAGATAAAAATTATCTGAATCTGTTAGTGGGTTCGCCTGTTATATTTTTCAAATAAATATACTGGTTTTGGAACACTGCACACGCATAAGGTACAAAGATAGAATAATTTGGATATGATAGTGCATGAGACTGGGACCCAACTTTTAAAGTCCTTATGGCAGTCATTCATTAACAAGACAAACGAACTTCTTGGTGTGTGAAACTTTACTGAGACATATCAAGCTGTTTTGAATAGATTACACGTAGAAAGAAACGCTGATAAACGCTATAACCAAGACTTCTCTTTTATCACTACAAAGGTTTCAGTTCGATCGTGAATAATTTAAAGTTAAAATTACGAGAGCTTCTTTGTGAATCGCTGCACATCTACTATACAGACCCGATTTGGCCTCCGCTGCGTTTTTGTTATTGTCTAAAAAGCATCTTACATGTCTTGTATCTGTCCTTTTAATAAATTGAAAACCTGACAAAGTGTAATATGTGGAAGGTTAAGGGGAATCATAAAAATATATAGTGTTGACATCAAAACGCAAACGCTTGATTTTATAGATACGTTAATAATTGTAAATCCTCGGGGAGTCTGAGACTGTACTAAGTGACGACCTATCCGATGTATTAAATCAATTAAATGAAAATTTTTTAAACGTTTTCAGCGTAGTATACAACATACATATACTACCAATCCAAAAGTAATGAAATTTTATGAGAGTACTTTAACTATTAAAATTGGAAGGCGAACTAGGAAAAAGTTTTGTAACATTTCCGACAAATCAATTCATGAAGATATAGCTCTAACAAGTTTAAGAATGAAAATATGATAACGAGCTTTAAAAAATGTATCAAAATTAATCCCTAAATTTCTAGGCTTATTAACTTAACTTCCGTTGTTGGCCAGCTCATATAGTCTAAATTTAGAGACCAAATCTTAGATAATATTGAGTTCGCAAACTTAATTATTGGTATCCAGTGATCTTGTTTACATTAATGTTTTAGAATTTATTCACCAAATTATCTTAACTTTGACAAACCTGAGCCCTCGACATAGTTTATCTATATTTAGATAGGGCGTTTAAATGCTTTTCCCAATGAGAGACTATTGATAAAATACAAATTTTAAGGCATAAGGGATGATGTACATATATAGATCGAAATCCGGTTGTTTGAACTTAAGAAATGGAATAACTCATTAATCAAATCATTTACAAGTGGGAGATCTTATTGAGGAGTTTATGGACATTTTAGTGAGCAATTTAGGTATATTAACGGAGTCGAGAGGAATCAATTATGAAAAACATAACTACTCGTATTTGATGATGATACAAATTATAAAACAGAGTATAATATTGCTGTGATCTATGTAGAATATTGTAATATTGACATGAAGAAGGTCGTGGAATAGGATTAAAAATGATAGATGACCTTCAAATTTTTGGAGACCTCTATATTTTTTATATATAAGAAATTTAATCAAGCTAATCAAACGTTAAATTTTGTTTTAGTATGTTTGTATCATAATTTGGAAATGAGATATACAAATATTACAGCCCAAATCAATTTTATTAATAAATACAATAAATTGATGCGCGCAAACAATAATTTCAATGAAGTCCCTTGCTCTTCAGAACTACTTAAATTCATTTTGTGATGTTAGGGGTATATTCACTTATATCGCTCCATTTTTATCCAATTCGCAACTGCAACTGTTCAAAACTGGATGGCTTATGTTTTTCAACCGCCAGTTTGATTATCACCAACAAATTCTCTAATGTGTGGTAATCTGGGAGAATTCCCAAGATAAGGCGTGGAACGTTCAATGCTATTTTAACCCAAGGAGTTTTATATTTCTTTTGCTTTATGACAAACTGCGCCCTTATACTAAAAAATACAGTTATCATCCCTAAATTGGTCCTGAACCTTTCAGAAAATGTCCTAATGAAGCACGCTTAGGTAACATTTTGATTTCGTGGCAGTGTTCTTGGGCAAAATTAACAGTGCTCCAATTCCTTTAGATGAGAAGCAGCCCCAGGCATGAAAAGTCTCCGGATTCTTTCTTCCTAGGCACGACACAGAATTTTTTAAAGCTTTTCGCATTTCTCCTTCTAACGAGGGATCTTCAAACTATCCAAACTAGTGGAAAGGATCTTCATCAGATAATATTACTTTGTCCGTCTTCAACAGTCATTACCTTACAATTTCTACAAACTTGGAACCTATCCGTAAGGTTATTCTTGTTGAGTTGAGGCTTCTCTGCAGCCATTCTCGACATAAGTCCTTTGTCGAAAAGTCTTTGTCTCACTGTGCGCGCTGCTTCTTTTCAATCGCGAGTAAGTTTGGTACTGGAAGCAAATCGATCCATGATTTAAAACATTAACAAGAGATGATCTTACCTTTCATTTAAGGCAATTAGGCATCCATAAAGCTTTTTCACAGTAGTCTAACCAGTCTTAACGTCATTATGATTCGCAAAAGCGTGCTGTTTAATGGAATATCCTTAGAAACTATCTTTATGCCTTTCAGCTAGTTGTGTGCAAAACAACAACTAGGTTGCAGGCTTTTATTTTGAAATCGGTAATTCAGGAATGGAAAAAGATTCAATTATTTATTTTTCCAAACATATACTACGCACTAAATTATAATTAAAACAAAATCATTCATTTAACTCATACTTATAATTATTTTCACCTGTTGATCTAATAGACTTGTTCAGAGCTTTGAAACTTACCTCCTACAAGAACAGGACCTGAGCGAGTTTTTGGATTCAGCCAAAGAATGCAGTGTTTTCTTCTTAATATTTTTTTAATGCTGATTATTTAACAAACCTGCAATAAACATAAGAATAATTATTAATTTAATGTAAATTTTAAATATTAATGAAAATTAAAAGTTATTTTTAGCCTCAAAACCTTTGGCCATGAGCTTAGATAAATAACAGTAAGGGCGAGTTAGGAAAACAAAATTTTCGGAATCTAGAGAACGATGACACTGTCCTAAATGTATTGTTGACTGCTAATGACTTCCCAAAATGGCCAACGATTTAGGATGGAAAATCCTTCCAAGAGCAGGTTTTTAAGTGAAAGAGTGAAGGAATGATACTATCTGACAATTAGAGGCATTGTTATCTACGAGGAATCTGGCCCTGTGGATTGAGAAAGAAAATGGGTCACTCTCTAAAAAAAACATTCATAGAGAAGATCGCATGATGAAATGGATGTCAATGAAAGGACGATTTGGGAGAGCAGCCGTTATTTCCACATCAATTTAACGGAAACATGAACATGAATGTGTTTCTAAGACCAACTCACGTCGCTTGATATAGATGAGAGTCATTACCCCCTTTCTAGTTAATAAATCAATCATAATTAAAAAGAATAAAACGGCTAAATTGGCCTTCGCTATTGAGCCTTTCTTTTGCAGTGCAGAGAAGCAGAAATTGTGTTTACAGCGAAGATATCAAATTTACTATTTCATATAAGATTAAATGGAGCATATACGGCCTCGAAAAGGTGAAGGATTGGTTTTCACATGTACGAAAAAGGGGTGGCAGTATTATTGGGTGGCGTATTTTTTTAAGCGCCGTACTTTGTACCTTCTTTTATTTATTCAGCAAAGTAAACACTGTGGTATATATTAATCTTCTTCAGGAACATGTTATCTTCTCTAGTCACACATATGGAGTACACGACCCTTTTCAGATAGAGAAATAATCGACTTGACAAATTGGCTTGCGCTGAGCCCTGATTTAAACTCGATAGAAAACCTACGGGAGAAATTTATGGATCAGAAACCAATCGAATGTTTAAGATCTTATACAAAGATTGGAAGATAAATGGAATCATATAATGTCCAAATAATTCTCAAGAAATTAAAAATAAATGCTTGAATACTTCTCATTAGTATTTTTTTCTAATTATCGGTTAGGTAATGTATTTTTTCGGTTATGGCCAAACTGCTTATTTGCTGTCCTGTTAGAGTACTTTTTTTTTAAGTACTTATGTTCTAGGTTTTTAATTTTTTCTTGTATTATGTATGTATTTATATAGTTTTTGCTACGCCATCTAATCTTTCCGATGAGTAATATTTTATTGCACACAATATCATGATATTTTATGTTGCCTCTGTTTCTTTGTTCGTGTTCCCAAACTATAATTGAATCAGGGCCTTCAGGTCTTATTTTCTTGTAAAGAAATTGTGCCTTTTATGCCCCATCAATTGATGCTAATTTGGATTATTTTTATTTTTCTCTCTGCCACTTTTATTGCAACTGGTAAAATATTTTACCTTAATTTTGAGGTACTTTTTTGCGTTATTAGAATTGTTTGCTTCAGGAGTTATGGCTCAATTATCTTTCTCTTTCGGTTAGACACATAGCGTCTTTTTCTAAGTATTATTTTATGTTTTTTCGCTGGTTGACTTTGTTTTTGTCTGCGAGGAATTTGTTATTTATGAATGTAAAAATATTGAGGTTTATTCCCTCGCTGTACTATTTGTGACTTTTTTTTGTTTTAGTTTATTTAGTTATAGGTAGTGCCTATGTTTTTCCACTCACATTGTTGGTTGAGATCTTTTATGTTTCTCCTGTTAGCTGCCTTTTAGTTTACTGGTTCCTTCGTTCCTGTTTTAATTTTTTTCCGTTAGAAGTTCAAGATATGTCTTTTGGAACATTTGTTCTCACAGAATTGACCACAATTCTCATGAATGGTAAAATAAGTTTCCTTTCTTTAAATTTCCTTTTCAAAATATCATTAGAAGTGGGATTCTTAAGGAATCATAGTTTTTTCGTCAATACCTTTTGGTCAATTTATTAAATTCTTACAAGAAATTTCCTGCGTTTGCTATGTTACTCATATTTCATATGTGAACAAATGACGTAGCGCGCGATTTTGATATTTCCTTACTGCTCATGTCTTGTTTTCCCCATCTCATTTCTATTTTTGTATCCTTTTTTTCTTCATTTTTATCGTCTCTTTTCTTTTGGGACGTTATATGGCAAGGGAAGGCAGTTCTTGCCCCAATTAATGCAGATTTCTGATGGGTACCACAATTCTTCTGAAAAATGTATGATTATTAAACATTCTGAGTATATAGGTACTTCTCAGGCGAAATATTTCATGAAGAATGGCTGATATTTAGTAACATTTGCAGTAGATTGTAGTGGTGTGTACTCTTCTTGTGTCATCTGCTCTAGAGCTATTCGTTAGTAGAAACACAGTAGCCATTGATTTATTCCCCTGCCTTCACTTTCGAGTGATTGAAGTGTATAATCAATGCACTATTGCACCTTCGTAGTGTTATCGTTTGGTTAACTTTTGCCAATGATTGCTTCGTCTGTCTTTCTTCTTTCAAGTATTCATCTAAAGCGATATCGAGAATTAGGCAAACTACTGTGTTTGTGACATTACTTTTGTTCTACTTTACTCTCCAATGCTTTTTTGAATTCATTTTTTCTTCCTTAATCACTAACTTTTAAATATCTCCGTTGCCCAGACAGATTGCTGTATAGGCACTCCTTGTTTCGATAAGATGGATTATTGCTACTTCTAGCTTTACTTTTATATATCTCAGACCATTTTTCTACCTATGGGAGTGTGTGACAGGTGAGAGATCTCCTTTCCCTCTCTGTCCTCGACAACGCCGCCCACTCGACGGTTTGCATAACTCAACTGTACCTTTCATACACAAACACAGCTGTGTGAGTAGCTGTCGTCGTGAGGGGAGCATAGTGGTTAGGCACTACGTTCCCAGCCTAGGATTTCAGCATATTCCTTGAGCGGGAGGCCTTTGACATAAGTATTTGATGTGGGCTATTCCTCTACCCATCTACTTTCACTTTCTCCATATAGGCCTATTCAAATACACGGAATAGTTAGATTAAAGCAATGAATTGCACAACGCATCGTAATGCTGTCAGAGCAGCGGGAAGGATTTAGGCCGACATCAATGACAGTGGCCTGATTTGAAGAAGCCTTCGTATGAGCAGTTATTGAGCGAATATTTACATATGAATCAGAAAGGAGAAATTTGAGAAATCAGAAGAGAAAAGTAGGTGAAAAGCAGTGAGATGAGGTTGTGGTCAAGCTTCTTCATGGGAGTTACAGTTTCCTAGATTCTTTCGACGAGTATTTATTAATATTACTTCTACATAGAAAATTTATATAAAAGTAACATTACTTATGAATAATATATAATTTATATACCCTTTAGAGGCCATTCTAATCCTCTCTTTGCTCTACTTTTTGGGAATAGTTTCGGGTCGATCCTATTGTCTTTGACTGTTTGTAAATTTGTAATCTTAAAAAACAACAGCTCTCACCAAAAATCAAGAAAAAACAGAGGAAATGAGATGGATTGATGGCTAAAGGGGATGTTCAAAACAGGACGCAGATTGCTGGTAAAAATAGAATAATACAATAAAGGGAAAATATATACAAAAAGGTTTCAGTTTAAATACATGGAAATACATAGAAAAACAAAGGCATGAAAGAGATATTATCATAGAAAAAGACAGTAAAAATCTAAGAATAGACAAAATAAATTAAATAAAATTAACTATGAATTATAATGAAATCTAATTAGATTTATTGTAAGCTATTTCAATAATATAATCAAGTTTTAAAAGTTTGGCACATATACGAAAAATAAACAAGGTCTTATGACCAAAAATTCACGTGCCCTCATTTATTCTGATTTATGATCTTACAACCTCCAAAACTTTTAATAATTCAAAGACTAACCTTAGTAGGATCCTAGAAGTTATATCATTGGAAAGGGAAGGTAAAACAACATAAGACCTTCAGATTTCGTAAGAATCGGCCAAATAGTTATGATGTTATTCCCCAAACAGAATAATACATAGGCTAACGTTGGGAGAACCATGAATGTTATACCCTTTAAAAAAGAATGTAAAACAACATAATTGTTTAGAATTACGTTAGAATCGGCCGATTAGTTACGATGTTATTACAAAAGAAAACCAGGCAAAACGGGGACCGACCGACCGACATAGAGAGATGTAGAGTCCTCAGCGACAAGACTCGCACGCGACCTAAAATAAACTAATAAAAGTTTATTTCTTTTATATATTGTATGTATTCATATATAATTATGCTAATAAAGAGCTCACAAAGTAACTCGTGAATATCAATTATGCAAAATAGGTTACGAGAGTTTTTGTCTTTATTTACAAAGAGCTTCATGGAATTAATCAAAAGACACGAAATACATTAGTCTCAAAATCAAGGATTGGACTCATTTCCCCTAGCTCTAAGTAGCGAGGGCGGGGAAAATAATATGAACTCTTTATTTACGACCGGATATGCGATGTAATTATTAGTTATAATGAAAAAAGTCACGGGTAAATGTTAAAATTTGGCAATGTCAATATACTCACATTCTAAAATGTAAGTTTAGGTGAAATTAATACATTGAATGATTGATTTAGCGCTAATCCAATCGATCCCGTGATTAAAATTATGCATGCGCATAAATACAGCATAGAAATTACATTGCTCAAGTAAATTGGCCATAAAAATAAGTTCATTGCCGGATTGTTCTTTATGCCATTGGATAGTCCTCACAGAATTCACTGTAGTTATGCATCATAGATAAGGAATACATTTTTCCTAGTTGTCCAAAGAGATAGGGAAACTTTGTTGTAGGGAAAGGTCAACATGTTTTGGTGTCAAATTTTGTTTTTACTTTTATAATTCTTAATAAAATATAAGGGACAGTATAATTTGGAGCATGTGCTATAAATTGTATAAAGTATTTATTCAAGAACTTTGCGAAAACTATTTTAATGGAAATTAAAGCATAGAGGTGAGGTGAGGTGAGATGTCCTATTAAACAAGACATCTAAGAAATAGAGGTTTCATCCTTTTTAAAACTTCTAGGATAGAATCAATTGAAGAGACCAAGTTATTACTTGTGTTTGCGTAAAAATACATTAATATCTAAGTTACTAGGCCATACAAAAAGAATATTTCGTGGTATAGCCGACTATCCAATAAAATATCTATTATTAGTATTAAGGGGGGAGAACTTAGGCTAACAAAGCAAACCATCCAAAGACTGAACGCTACGTTGATGCGCGGATTATAAAGGTCAGGTTGAGACAAGGGGGGAATTTACTTAACTAATGAGTTGGAGTTTGAATTTGGCGAGATTTGAATAACAAGGCCGAGAGTGACGTTCAGGTTAATTAAAGGTAAACATAAGAAAATATAAATTTTATTTACAAATTAAAATTAATCAAATTGATATAAAGGGGAAATTAATGATTGGCTAATGATTAAGCGTTCCCAGTGCGAAAATCCAAATTCAATTAATTTGTTTAAAGCTACCTGCTCAGATCCAAATGGGCTAACTAGATTAAAGGCGAAAAGGGTCTTACGGGTCAGAGGGCAACGGCGACTTTAGAGGAGACATAAGGGAAAAGTATGGGCTTAGCGAGACGATCTTGTCGGCTTCTTCAAACGAGGGATCCTCGTCAGGAGAAGAGTGAGAAGGAAGGATATGGTTGGCACCTTACTTTCACGGCTGTGAAGGCGAAACTTCTAACCTTAGCTCGTGCTCGAGGGGAGCTGAAATCCTTGGTGATTCTCGGGAGAGGTATGTCGACCTCAGAGTAACTTCTACGGGGCTGGGTGCTTCGAGAAGTCGAAGGAGTAATCCGGTGCAGCTGCTTCGGAAGGCGGCGGAGGCAGAGGCTTTCGTTTGACCGTGGATGCCTTACCGGGGAGAGAGTGTCCAGACTTCGACTGGCTGCACACCGAGTGGGACGAGTGATGTCTTCTGCGAGCGAGCCTTGTCTTTAGTGCTCTTCCCAAAATTAAAAAGGGCTTAAATATGCAGAGTCTCCTCAAGCGGGAGATGGAGAATAACCCACACTTTGTGAATTCCCAGGGGGCAGCTCGATGCGCCAACTATCGGCGACAAACAGTTCTTTTACCCCCTTTCTCTATCACCACGGGGTAAACTGCTGGAATTTCCGACCGCGTGGAGGATGTTCTACACATTCGCTTGGATGGTACGAGGGGAGGAGGGCGCATCTGAGCTTGCTTCGTCGTCATGTGACTCTCGGACACGTAGGGTCTGTCTACCCACGTGGCTTCATGCATCGTGATAAGCGTTGCAAAGCAGGGGGGAAAAGAGGTATCCTTCTACAGAATATTATCGGCATACTGCGCTAAAATTAGGGGTCATATGATATCCCCAAATTACTGACACTCCTCTAATTTAGTTCAGTTCGTCGTTGCAAAGGTAATGGTAAGCAGCAACACCCCTACTGTGACTTAATGAAAATCCCCATACCTTTATTAGTTGTGATCTGATGTTTTGTTGGTCGTCATGAACACTGGCTAGAGGGCACATAACAATGGAGCGTGGATTATCCGAGTTCGAAAAAAAGAATGATAATAGAGGCCTGATGGATCGACCATTCAATTTCTCAAACTCTGCAGTCAGTCAACATCTCTCGATCTGCAGTTTAACGAAAATACTAGATATAAGGCATTGCTACTCACCGTGGGCAGCAAATTAGCTGACTACCGGTTCTTAATGCTCGTGACTAACGGCTTATGCCTAGAATTTTCCATGGTAGCAGAAGAGCAACAATGATTCAAAACGCAATCACATTGAATACAAGAGGTAGCAGACGCACATCCATCAGTTCAGTACAACTTTCTTCACCTTTCATAGGACATGGAAGCAAAATGACTCAGCAGAATGCCATTTTAACACCATAACCCCCCACCCTGCATGAGGGTGGGCTGGTAACTTCAATAATTCCACCTTCGATTACTGGCAATATTTTGCATGCTCCGATAAATCATGTTTCTAGACGATGTAGCCCGAAATTTTCTTATAAAGCCCTATACCATTGCAGACTGACCCTATTGATTTACTGTTGGCGTTATACACTTTCGATTCCACTGCTCCCTTGTCCTTTGGAAGACTATAACGTTGCTTGGGGCCGATAACAACTGGAACGTAAATTTTGCGGAGTATAAAACTGAAGCATGGTCCAAATGCGGCGAGCAAATGGCCAAACCTCTCAACTTCGCATCTCTGTTCCCGTGACAACCGGGAACTGTAGCTCGACTCCGAAGGTTCGATGATCCGGAACCTTAGAAGTTTATCCACTTCATTATTAAATACTTCCCGGAGGTGTATAGGCAGGGTATATGGTTTGGAACGGATGGGTTCCAGGGTATTTATCTGTATATTGTACTCAAAGTGGGTAGCGCAACCGGGGATCTCGGTGATAACGTCATCAAAACGACTCAAGAGCGCTTGCAGTTGATCTTTTTGATGGGATGGTAACTGGTCGTATATCTAAATTTTCGCAGGCGAGAAAATATTAAAGTCGGGCAAGACATGCAACGGGTATTCCACGCAGGTGACTTGTTTTAAACAAAAGGGCTCCAGGGGCTAGCCAGATTCCATGAGGGATTCTTCGTCGAGAGCAACTATCTGGTTGATGCTCACGCGGCGGTGGTACCGCTTGAGCTTATTAATATGTAAGAGACTTCTTCCCGAGCGGGTTTCAATAAGCTAATCTACGGGGCCACGCTTCTTGACTCTAGGGTAGGAGCCCTTCCATTGGCTCAACAATTTGCTGTTAACCGTGGGGAGGAGAAGTAAAACTTCTTGTCCAGGGTTAAATTTCTTCTATTTGGATTTGCAATCGAAGTATGTTATATTTGTCAAAATTGACGTCGGCGTTTTTAACGCAATTTAGGCGCACTTTTCCAGCCTTTTTCTTCACTCCACTATGTACGAATAAGAGGTCTAGATAATTTGATCCAATTTCTGGTTGGAATAAAGCTCCTTTAGGATACTCAGAGGGCCTCTGGCGTGTCTACCATATAATTGTTTGAAGGGAGAGAAACCTAAAGTACGCTGAAGAATTTTACTGTAGACAAAGAGGGCTCCAGGAAGGAAGTGGTGCCATTCAGTGGGCTAATCTGCACACAACTTCCTGAGAATGGCTTTGAGGCTTCTATTTAGACTTTGGCACATTACATTCTACATCGGCTGTAAAGGCGTGTTAAACAGGTGCTTGATCATCAATAATTTATCAATGTACTCCATTAATTCGGAGGTAAATTGACGACTACAATCCGAGGGTATTTCTTTGGGCATACCCACACGGAAAAAGATAGAAATAAGTGTTTCGGCGCAGGAGATGCTATCCATTTTTTTGAGGGGTACGACCTCTGGAGATCGAATGGCAAATTCAACCAGCGTTAAAACGTTACTATGGACTTCGCTCGACTGGGGGTGAATCAGGCCGATTAGGACGATAGCTTCTCGGGAGTAGGGTTCAGAAATTAAAGGTCCCTTCTGCAAGAGCGCTGGTCTGAATCGTTCTTTTATGAACATCTTTTGGCAAATGTCGCACGAACGACAATATCGAAGGATTTCCTCAGTCGCGCCAGCCCAATAAAACTATTTGAAGGTCCTCCGAGCGGTTTTCGTGTGACTAAAATGACTAGCAAATAGGCTATTGTGAGTCATCTGCAAGATTGGATGGATGTGGGAACGGAGTACACATAGTTTGCGGAGCTCGGTGTCGATTTCCTCGTTGCACACTCGATAGAGGAGGTCGTCATTCACGAGGTTGGAAATTACCTTCTTCCCTCTGACGGTTTCGTGGGTTTTATCCTGTGTTTTGGCCCTCATGGGACGAAGAGATTCACATTCCCTCTGGCTTTTGTCAAAGACAAAAGAGAAGGTAATAATTGCTGATGATAAGTGAATAGTAATGAATAAATACTCTCTTTGGTTACAAGGGTTTTTTCGGAGGCGTGTTTGGAAATTTACCCCAAACTTTTCCTCCTTTGCCATTTCTGAGGTAAATCTGCCAGTTATATTTCTTCAAGAATTCCGAGCAAATAGGCAGAACAGGCCCAAATCGGGAAAGGACAGCCAGAATGAGATAATTGAGGGAGGAACTAAAACACTCAATCACAGAAAAACAGAAGGAAATCTAGAATGACATCATAGGTAAGCTGGACAGGGAGGTCAGTCCAGTAAGTTTGGGGAATACAATCCGAAGCCTTAGGGGACTGCCCACCAAAGCCAGAATAAAAATAAAAGATCGAGAGTTAATCATTGAGGATCCAGAGTCTCTCGAAAAAGATTAAGGAAGCACTAGAAAAAGATTTTCGCTATTACCCCTGAGGAGAACGACGACTTAGACCAGGACTTCAAACACCAATTGCTCAAGGACCTCGGCACAGTGATTCATAGAACCCACCCCCACCCGCAAGTATCTCAGGAAAGAGAGATGGTTGGCCACGAATGCCAAATATCCTTCGAAGAGACCATGAAGACCATAAGGTCCCTCAAGCAAAGAGCACCAGGCTGGTCTGGGATCACTAAAAACAACCTCGTGAATGCCCTGAGGCAAATCATTCAGGGACTGGTTGATACCATCAATGCAGCCCTGAATACAGGCTACTTTCCGGACGGGTACAGGATGGCTAAAATCATCTTCATCCCGAAAGGAAATAAGGCCCAGACCAAGTGGCAAACTATCGCCCGATCTCTCTTCTGGAGATGCTCGGCAAGATCTTTGAAAAGATCATAGCAAATAGGCTACAAGCTCAACTGAGCGAGTTAGGAGCGCACAACTCCCAACCACATAGGTTCCACCAAAAAATGGGCACTGATACAGCCCTAGCGCTCCTAACAGAAAAAAATCACATTGCATTGCGAATAGGTTCTATGTAAACATTGTGTTGAGGGGCGTGCAGAAGGCCTTCGATAAAGTCTGGCTGGAAGGACTACAATACAAGATCCTTAACCTCCAGCTAGACCCAACCCTGGAAAGGATCCTTGTGACTTTCTCATGGACAGAAGGGCATGTCTCATGATCGAAGGACACAGAGGACCCAAATTCGAACTGAAGGCTGGTGTTTCACACGGAAGTTGCCTGAGCCCTCTGCTTTACTAAGTCTTTATCATCGACCTCCCAACACCGATGCACAGGGACATGATGTATCTGCAATTCGCAGATGACATCACCCAGATAGTCCCGTGACCGGTGAAGAAGGCGAGCGATCAGGTCGCGCGAACCATAGCGGAAATCGACAACATCAACCAGTACGTGAGACACTGGAAGATTAGAACTAATAGTGACAAGTTAAAAGTCGTCCCACTGAACCGCACGTTGACGTACCCCATAATTATCGAGGGGAGGAGATACTGATACTCCGCCGAAGGCACTGTCCTGGGCCTAAAGTTCTCCGACCACGAATAGTCAAGACACTACACGGAGAGGCGGAACCTAGCAAGGAGAAAAATCTCCAAGCTATACAGGCTTAGAGATCTTAAGCTCGGCCAATATTAGGAAGATGTACCTGATGTAGTGACTAAAGCAGTAAACAAGACCTCAATGAGAAAAATGCAGCGAATACAGAACTCTGCATCCCTACTGATCAATAAAGTCAGAAAGCGGGACCAACGCCGACAGAGGGAACTCCACACAAGAAAGAAACTGGACTCCGTTAACATCTTCACCCATAAATTGGGAAGAAGGGTCTGGTTAACACTTAAAAATGATGTCATTTCGGAATTACAGGAAACAGGTGGCCGACTAAACATTCCTGTACGACTGCGAGAGAAAGTGACACGTCGTAACTAGTTCCCAAGTACCAAACGCTGTAGGCAAGAAAACATTACATTAATATACACATAACAAGTACCCATAAAATCAACACAGTCTAGACGAAACAAATACAGAGTAACCATAAAACAAATCATCACAACAACACAGGTAAATTACTGAGCCAAAAGCAATCAAATGCTCGAATGCTCAAGAATTTACCTGAAAAATAAGTAAAATAACAATAGAAACATCAACAATAAAAAGAACACGCTAGCCACACGAAAATAAACCAATACATAGAAAACACTACATTCTATGAAGACGTACCCATAAAATCAACACAGTCTAAACGAAACAAATACAGAGTAACCATAAAACAAATCATCACAACAACACAGGTAAATTCCTGAGCCAAAAGCAATCAAAGGCTTGAATGCTCAAGAATTTACCTAAAGAATAAGTAAAATAACAATAGAAACATCAACAATAAGAAGAACACGCTAGCCACACGAAAATAAACTAATACATAGAAAACACTACATTCTATGAAGACGTAAAGGAAATTTCAAAAGTAAAAAGATTGCGATGCCCTCCTACTAGGGAAAAACCCCCTTACCACTTTAAAATTTTCACCCACTTTTATCCACTACTATCCCAATATTTTCAAAGAGTAAATATACCATCGATTATAAGAGTTACGGCTGTCTGGTTGCCTTAGCAAGTCTGCTGTACCGCTGTGACAAAGTTTGGATCGAAATTGTGCAAAGTGAATTTTTAAGAAAGTGAATTGTGATACTCGCTTCGAGTAGTGTAGAGAAAAACTGGAAAAAGTGAAAAAGCAAAAAACGCTGTGAAAAGTGGACCACTGGCTTACGATTTAGGAAGATGAAGGGCAAATCTTCCCTCCTTCGTGGAGACAGGGGCCGAAGCCTCACCTGGCCCACACGCGAGCCTGAAGGAAGTTAAACATCAAGGTAAAGTAATATAAAAGGTATTTGGACATTGACCCCTATTTCTCTCTCGCCTTCTCTTTTTCAAAAAAACGGCCTTTAAGAAGAAACACATAATTATACATATATATACCCTATCGTACTATAGGATGCAGGAGAGATGAGAGTAACTCTCCGTTTTACTCTTCGGGTACTCTTGGAGGGCCCAAAACCAGATTGTGAAAAGGTTTTTGAGAAAGTTTATGGAACCCTGCGCACCGCATTGGTTAGACTGATAGACTTAAATAATGGTTACTCAGCCATTTGCTCGAAAGAGGCCGACTGTGAAGCCTTGAAACCGGGCAAAGCTGTTGAATGCCTTAAGACCATCAACTTAAAACCGACGACACCGCCACAAATTAAGACTCACCGCAGCTTGATCTGCAGGCCCCTTGACCTCTGGGTTGGGAGCCACTCAACAGAGGATATCAAAGAGGAAATTTAAAGGAACCACGAATGGGCAAAGATAGCTGTGGTATTAAAATTCAAACAATACACGCACGTATTTAAGGTTGTATTTGAAGACACGGATATGGCTCAAAAGGCTAAAGAAAACGGTTCACTGCTCTTTAACGTAAGAGTCTGCCCAGAACAGATGAAACGTGAGGAATTTGTAGACTTGCAAATGTGCTTTTGGTGCTACAAGTACGACAAACACATCACTTCCAACTGCCCTGAGAATAAAGACCTAAAACTATGCTCCATCTGTGCTGATCGCAACCATTTTTGGAGTGACTGTAAGAACACTACCCCTAAATGCCTAAATTGCGAAGGCCCCCACCGGACCATGTCTATGGCATGTCTAGTCAATAAACAGAAGATACATAAACAAACCAAACTCAAACGTTAAACAGAGGAGATGAAAGCCAATTCCACTTACGCTAAAGGAACAACCAGAAAACCCACTACACATTGAAAACGAGCATTCTACGAAAATAATGTGCTGCATTTATTATGCACACATTGCTAACATAACACGCCCTGGTACCTTTGCCAGAAAACTCAACCGTATGCTCGTAAATAACGGGCTGCAGGAGATGTGGTTCCCCGACAACCCTCCTTCAGGGAAGGTTATGCGTATAACCGTAGCTCCTCAGTGCCAAGACAAGTGCCAAAAAGTGCTAACATCACAGAACACCGCCATTTGACGAGAACCCCGACTAAACAAACCTAAATAATCACAGACAGAAAAACAGTCGCCACTTTCATCAAAAAAAGACACCACAGTAAAAACAACCACACAGATGCACACGCCAGCCAAGGAAGCAGTGCAACCCACGGAGACCAGGTCTCCATGGTCGAGAAAAATCTCTAAAACTCGTGGCCCAAGGTCTACCTCTTCATCACGGGGGAGGGAACGCCAGTTAAAATACCACGCGAGAGGCTTCAACCTGGAATTATATGCCCCCGAATCGGCTCCCTTCCCAACCGAAATCGATTCCCGCGAAGTATCGGAGGGTCGTAAGACTAGGACGATACAAATGGAAATGCTCAGATGAGGTTTTGGAGCGGCAGGTAAAGGAGGCTCTCGCACAAAACAAGATCAAACTGACCACGGACTGCCTCCACACGATCACGGAAACTGAATTCAGAAAAAAAAGAAACGGCAGGGAGCGTACCCCGCCCAGTACACCCCATGGGGCTGAAGTAGATCGTGAATAAGCGTCTACTTTAATACCACACACTAAAGAACCAACATTACACAAAATGACCAACAGACTTAGGATTATATATATGAATGTCAATGGGTGGAACGGAAAAGGTTCCATCTATGGCAATATTATGCAACAGAGTGACCCTAACATTATACTTATTTCTGAAGACGGACTGACCGCGCAAAAACAATTAAAAATATTTCAATACGACGTCATTATTAAGAATCATAGCCAGGAACTGTATGACGGCTGCGCAATAGCCGTCAAAAAAGGACTGAATTACAGAAAACTAGGTGACTTAGATGAATCATACCTTGCCAATGAAGTACTGTAGGTACTGCCCTAGGGGGGCTCGTCGTGGCTACGGGGTACCAACCCTCAAGACGCGGCTATGTGCCCATGCTAACTTTCTGCAGGTTTTTAGCCATAAGAAAAATGTAATTTTTGCTGGAGATCTGAATGCAAGGTGTGCAGCGGCAGGATATACCTCCCACAACAATGCAGGCAGAAACATCGAAGTACTACTTGACAGACAATACGTGACAAGGATCGGACCAGAATTCCCGATATACATAACGGAAAGAGCAGCAACGAAACCTAATATAGTCCTATCTAGCATCAGGTTTCGATATAACTATTCCATTAAACCGGGCCCCATCATTCCGAGTGACCACCAGGCTATCAAAATTACAGTAGGAGTAAATCCCATTCAAATTGCAATCCCAGAACGCAAAAGCTATAAACAGGCGGACTGGAAGAGCTACAAAAATTACCTTCTAAATTATATCCTCAATCCTCTATTTGATGCCAATTTAGAAGAATTAGATGAGGAGCTGGATAAATTAACTGACTTCCTAATAAAAGCCGATAAAAATAGCATTCCCCGTATTAATTATAAAACCCTCCCAGCTCCCCCATGGACCCCTCCGATGAAAGCCCTGGCCCAAGAATATAGGGACCTGTCCACTGTAGTAGCGCTGATAGGCCCCAACCACAATGCCCACAGAAGATTAAGACACACTTATTACGGACCAATAACTATTACTATGGGACGGACTAATAGAAAAACTCAACATAGCAAGAGACTCACAAACATTCTGGCAGACGTTTAAACGTCTTAAAGGAAAACCTACACAAAAAATAACACTCATTCACGACGGCAAAGAAATTAACGGGACTGAAGATATTGAGGAAATGGTTATGATTTTCTAGTCCTCAATCTTCAAAATTACCTCAGCAAAAAATGCTGACTACGACTTCGAATTCGAGACTGACATAATCCAACAGCCTAAAACACGAATACACAAAACCTCTCCTCATCATTGTGTAACGCAGGAAAGAGTGATGGAGGGCTATGGTGGTAAAATAACTGCCTTAGAACTCTCCGTTGCTCTAAAATCCTTTCGTCAAAAAGCACCGGGTACCACGGGGCTGACCAGGGAGAATTTCATCAAGGTCCCGCCTAACGTTTGGAGTGGCCTACTTAACATCATGAATGCCACTCTGAACACGGGCTACTTCCCTGATCAGTGGAAAGTAGCCAAGATGATTTTCATCCCAAAATCTGGAAAGCCCCCGGACTGCCCTGCCAGCTTTCGGCGGATATCTCTCCTAGAATTTGCTGGCAAAGTCTTCGAGAAGATATTGGCTAATAGAGTCAACTCTTTTTTCGACGAAGCCAACCTGCATAACGAGCAGCAACACGGCTTCAGAAGGAAAAGAGGGACCAACACGGCACTAGCCGTTGTCACCGAAAAGCTTGCCAAGATCAAGGCAGACAAAAGGCATGCCGACCTGGTGCTTCGCGATGTCAAAAAAGCTTTCAATAAGGTTTGGAAGAGAGGACTACAATTTAAGATCCTTCAAGTAGGCCTTAACCCCATTCTTGAGAGGATTCTATGTGACTACATAATGGAGAGGAGAGCATACATTCATATCAGAGAACACAAAGGCTCCTAATTTGAGATCGAAGCAGTGGTCTCACAAGGGGGCTGTCTAAGTCCCCTTTTATACAACATCTATACACGCGACCTACCACAACCTCTCTCCGAGGGTACGATATACGTTCAGTTCGCTGACGATATATCGCAAATTTGTACCGCCGTTTATCTTCACAGAGTTTTTATGGCGAGAAATACGGCTAGGGAGATATCTAACATAAACTCTTTCGAGAGGAGATGGAAGATATCAACCAATGCCCCAAAATTCAAAATAATTCCCATTTTTCGCAAGACCTTCAATGACATACGGGTAGAAGGGGAGTTAATCTCCTACTGCCTGAAAGGGACAGTTCTGGAACTCAAAGTCATCACAAGGGGCTACAAGAATCATATCTCGCGAACATTCGCGAATAGCAAGAGAGATTTGAGGGAATTTTATAGGTTCCGTGACCTAAATCCCTCAAATAAACTCAAGATATTCAATGCATGCATTCGCCCGAAACTCTTGTAACCCTCGGTGCCATTGAACACGAGCGCCAAGACCCCCATTGCGAAACTACATGTCGTCCAGAATAAAGCGGTGCTGCTCATTACAAACACCCGAAGAAGAGAACATAAAAGACAGAGGGAGTCCACGACTCGGTTGGATTATTTCCGATCAAGGTGGCGCTCCACGAGAGACCTAAGAGGATCTGGTAAATCATTGGTGCCCTCTTGACCCCCGAATTCTCTCGTACACACTTAGACATCGAGGTCGACCGACAAATAAGACCATTCAAAATCAGCAAAATACAGTCTGTCAGTGACGTGACTCCAAAATACAGGAAACGACTAGTGTAATGCGCAGGTTTCTTTAGTAAAAATAAATTAAAAAATAAATTCAATCTTTGCTAGAAATTCGAATTCAAATAAAACTATGATAAACCTTTTCAAAAACACACAGCGGGAATAAAACTCCCGCTTTAAATAAAGGCTTGAATGCCAAAAATCATTAAGATCTAAAAAACTAAAAATTAAATTAACTAGATTAATTTAATTAAATAAACTAGAAATTTTATAGTTTATTAAATAAAAACAAAATCCATACAAAAAAAACAAAAAAAACAGAGCTACCCTTTCACCAAGGACCTACACATCGTCTATTCTTTAAATTTACCCTTTTAACCATTTTCCTCTCTTATTATCTTTCTCTCTAACGCTCCCTAAATTTCACCACTTTTTATGTCCAAAGTCCAAAGTCCAAACATTATAAGAGTTACTACCATATTTTCCTAAAGATGACCCACTGTGGTCGAAAGACGTCTAGGAATAAAATATGTCCTTTGTGGCTATTTTCTCTCTCCTCGATTATCCTGTTAAGAGATTTGTAAGGCAAATCAAGAAATTGCAAGTCAAAATCAATAACGCTGCCACAGCTGTTGACTTTAATAACGCATGCATACAACATGGCCACCTACTCCACTTGCACCTAGTCTTCTACTCATTTTCATACAGTTCATGACAATGACAAAATCTCATTCCCATACGAACACATGCAAAGCGACTCTACAAAGTATTCGAAAATAAATAACCATGTGTGTATATATATATTAAGAGAGACACACACACAATGCGAGAGAGAGAGAATAGGTTTCAGGTCGGTAAATATATACAAATTGTATACGCGAAAATATAACCAGCTGTACACCAAATGAAGCCAAATATCCTCACGAGATCTTTCTCTGCGATGACGTTTATTGCCATCTCCGTCATTATTTTCTTCCTAAGGGCGAATTTGTATGAGTTTAATAGAAAGTTTGGTTTCAGATAGGTGACTATTCTTCGATTTAACTTTTGGGGGGCAAAATGCTTCAGAAATGTGGATACCCCGATTAGAATACACATAAAATGCATCGATTGAGAGGTTGCTCAACTCACCTAAACCCCATTCTGCAATGAAAACAGAGCAAGAAAACTGCAAGAAAAAAAGTGATTTTACCAATTTAAGTACTGGTGATTTTGCGTCAAAGCCCTTTTTGCTCGATGGTCTCATGAAAGTTAAATTCACTTGTTTGAGAGGTAAATTGAAAGTAACTTTCAAGGATAGCAAAAGGATTCACTGGAAATATTCTAAGGTTATATAAAGTCTTACATATAAAGAAACCATCTCATAGTTAGTTCTTAACTATTCTAAACTAGTTGCACTGAATATATCCTAGCTAGGGCCATTTTAAGGACAGTAAATGAGGAAAGTCTTAACGAGAGCTTCGCTCATTTACAGTCTTAAGCGACACAAATTAGTCTTCTCAGACAACATACGTTCACACATTTTAAAAGCCGTCCCTAAATCCACCTTTTTTTTCGAGGAATTTCTTTTTATACACCAGGTGATGAAGAATCCCATAATGTTTGTGTGTTTTTTCTATAAATTTAAGCACTATGAGGTGGTTATTGCCGTTATTTACGCCACCTGGCCGAAGAGCCTTGAGACCATGAGAAAGGCCTAGCCTGGACCAGAATTTCACACAAGGATATCATGAAGAGTATATTAGGTTTTTTGCGTGTGTGGTAGTGTGCAATGCAGTTGTTTTCCATCATGTGTTGGATGGTGTGGGGTTCTGACGCTGAGATAACGAGGGAGATTAATTCCTTGTAACCATTTATGTGTTCTTAATTGCAATCGGCACTGATATATTAACTAAAATGTAATAATCACAATTAGAAATATTCAATTTGATCGCCCATCCTTAATTTTACTGGGATTAAAGACAATGATTAAAATTTTCCTATTTATTCATAGAAAATGATATTTGTTAGTGTTGCTATTCTGGAGTTATTAATAAGGTTCTTTCCTTGTATAAAAGTATTATTTTACAAGACTATTTGTCTAATTGGGCCAAATGTAGGTGAAGCTTGTAGATTATTTCCAAAATCTTTTTAATGCATCACTGTTTATTTGTGTCATGATTAAGTGGGATTTATTATCAAGGTAAGAAGCTGGATTACCAGGTCACTGTCTAGTATGAAATTAATCTAGCCCCTTAAATTAAGATTAACGTGCCGAAAGGACGTCCCACTTACAGGCTTAATTTATTATTTGGCTTTGTATGGATTCCAAAAGACACAGCCTAATTTGTCCGTTTAAAAATAATGTAATGTTAATAAAGTGTACTGCAAATGTCGTTTTGGAGTATTAAATTGATTTATCATGTCTTATATTTAAAATAGTAAATGAGCTTAAATATACTGAATACACTAATTATAACTCTATAAATTATCAATATATATTTTTTTAAGGCTCATAATTCTTATCAGTTAGGTTCTTAGTTTTTTGTTAGTTGAAAACGAATCCTACTCTTGGATATCTTCCAGTACTTTTACTTTAACCTTATTAAAATACTTTTCACTCAAAAAGAATCAAAGTTCTCATACCTATTTAATCCGATTTTACGTTCTAACACATTCAATTTACTATTCATACTTTACTTGAATTTTTATCAGGTAATAAGTTCCGGTTTCAATTTCTTAGACACGCCATGCAAAGGATCGACTTTATTTTTGAAATCCAATTTTATATTGATGCATTAAACAAATTCATCGCTAAGTTATACAATCCTTTTTCAATGAAGCGTTTAAATCTTACTATAGATTTCTTTCTAAAATGTTCTTTTTCACTATTTGGTGTTGCATTTTATTCATCTTCTCCTGATTGACTTGTAACCTTTAATAAATTAAGTGATTCAAGTGTAGTATTTTAACAATCTTCACTTGATTCAGGTTTAGATTTTTTTTTCTTTAATCTTAACTCATTAATATGTAGCCTTTTTATTCAATCGTCACCGGACTCAGGTGATGTTTTTACTCTTAATCGAAATCAGGTGTAGCCTTATTCTATTATTATTAAAGATCTATATTATTTTAAAATAAATTTACATTGTTTCTAGGCTGCTTCCATGTTGAGTCTTTTTTAGTGTTTTAAATATTGTTCTCATTAGATGAAATACATGAGCCTACATATTTACTATTATCATTATTATTATTTGTGTTCTCATGAATATCATCCTTTATACCGTCCCTGACAATTTATATATTTTGGCTGTTATAGTAATTTTTCAATCATCTATATATAATTGTTTTGCCATTCTATGATATAAATAATTCAAAAAGATATATATTATTCATGGTTTGAAATTTAAATAACAATTACCTCATTTTAATTTGAATTTTACTATTATAATTTTATTATCATAAACATATATTAACTCTTTTACTGTACCTGTTTACAAGTATGGTCTTCGGATGTTTAATTAATACTAAGTCTCCAATTTTTTTGGGGGGGTGCCAAGTTTGTGAGTAAAGATTTTTAGCATATTACGTTAAACTAGAAGCGTAGGTTTCCTGTACAATTTTATTAAAATGTTTAATGATTTCATTCTCTCGCTCCAAAGCCTAATCCGGTGCATCCAGTCTTTTACTTTCTCATTTCTTACAAGCTTTCCATTTTCATGCAATTATAGGAAGCAATTTCGAGTTATATGCTTTATGCAATTAAATGGAGCTGGACCTTTATGTAAATAGCCTGAAGCTTATGGCATTATTATGTTGTACAGAAGAGTTAGTATTTCAAAATATGCAATTCTGTTTTTACTTATAACCTTATATAGAGTGAATCACAAAAAGTATATCAGCTTTAATCTTAATAACATTTTCAGTCCTTTGCGGGCCTACTTTACGCCGAAAATTGGTTTGCAGGCAAACATCCTTGAATCTAAGTATCATATATTTGAATTAAATGGTATACAAAATCGTATTTGTCTACAATTTGGTCAATGCAACAACAATGTCTGTGATATTGATTTAATAATAAAAACATAATAATCTCAAAATAATCAATCCTTAATATCAGTTAAAAATTGCTTCATTATTTATTGCGAACCTATACCCTTATGCAACATAACGGCCACTTCTATTTATACAGTCGTGCGCTCTATCTCTCATCGCCCTCATCACTCTATTGATAACATCTAGTCTCTCATTTGAAAGGATTAATTTCATTTTTTATGATATTATTAAAGTAATCTAAATTGAGAGGCGGTGCTGAATAAACTGCACACTTCTAGTGACTCCATAAAAAGAAATCACATTAGGACAAATCAGGGCTTCTGGCAGCCTAATCAGTCTTATGGCCCCCTGCAGTTATTCGCTTTTGGAATAATTCCTGCAAGCGATTCTTAATAATCATTATTCTGTGAACAGGAACCCAGTCTTGACAATAGCGGATTCAAGATAAAAATTGGAGTGGGGGAGGGGAATAACGTGAATTCCTCCCTCTGAGAAAAGGACATTGATAATTATTAATAATGGTTATCTTACACATCATTGATAATAAATAACAGTATTTCACACATGAGTGAGCATTAACTATCTCAAATCAGAAATTTTTTTCCACACACCAGAAAATTATGATTTGCAGATTTTGTAGTTTTTGGAGTCAGCTCTGGTTTAATAACTGAATTTAGTAATTTTTTTAAGATAGACCTGTATTTTAGAGATGATTTATATAAGATAAATTCAATCATAACTGTTTCAAAACCTATTCTATATATATTATATTTTATCACACAACTTTTTCTGAATAGCTAAATACAAATATGGCTTAGAAAAGAAATATAAACATAAAGGAGTTTGAAATTTTGGTAGCCTTTAGCCCCCAAGCCTCCTACCCTCCTGATCCGCGCCTGCTTCTTGAATCTACCAAACACGATTAAATATGGTGGTTCTGTAAGCAGCATTTAATTGTGGAATTAAATCTTAATTTAAAATTTATACCTAAAATTCGCCATTTAATTTCCACTTAATAAAAGGTTTAACCAATTAAAGATCCGTTGGCAAAGAGTCTCATGTCCAACGATTAACTGTTAAATGAATCTTCATGGCCTTCCGAGAAACTCTTGAACACATCTGAGACGGTGATGAAAACCATTTTTAAGATTTGGTCTTTAATAACCGGTTTAAATGAATAAAATTTAAAGTCTTTACAAACAATTTACACATATGAGATTTATGAACGTCCTGTATGGACTTTCATAACTGACGAACACGCTCCTTACACGTTTTAGTCTTTCAAAATGTTCTTTTTTTTTAAATTGAGAATAGTTGAATTTTAAACTTTTAAACAGTTTTCTAAATAGTACGTATCGTTGGAGATGCTTTCTGGGGAAATTCCCGTTCTAAATAGTTCTGCACTTGCATTAAGATTTTGGTTTCTAAATAATTCTTGACGATGTTTAGGTGTTCATATTTTGTTAGCTACATAGTAAGAGTTTCAAACAATTCCTAAATCTAAAAATTAAGGCAACTTCCAGACGTGTTGCAATATGTGATAATGTTCTAGTCACATTTCTTTTTTAAATGACATATAATTTATGTTGTTTAATTAAAACAGATAGCTTCACAAAATCCAAAAATATTGGATTCTACATTATACAAAAACATTCAACATATTTATTTTCCTAAAAATATTTAGATTTAAGGATGGTATACTTTGGGGTTTTTAAGACACTTAAGAGTCTTTCCCACGTACTCCGATTGAAGCTGAATAAATATAACTCCTATTGTGTTTCATGTTGTATCAAAAGCTTTTCTCTCATGACCTATGATCTGAGATATTCTTTCATTATGTCTCCCAGATGACAAATGTTCTTGGATTGTTACTATTTAAATTGAAAAAATCTTTGGGATGCTTGAAGGAAATCTAAATAGACATTTTAGGAATAATTTTAAATAAACTTCTCTAATATTTAAGCAATTCTTTTTTAATTTTTAAAGTCTATCTGGCGACTGCTTACTAGAGCAAAAGTCGCTGTAATTACGCTAGAGCCTAATGGCAGGCTTGATAAAAAAACAAGGAAAAACATGTAAAAAACAAATAACAATCATAAAAACTGAACAAAGACTAAGAAACAAGCTAAAAAATATCAACAAATTAAAAAGATAAGCAAAAGACAACAAGAAGGAAGCGGTCCACGACATCGGGAGTAACCCGCCTTCCCCCAGTGCAGAAACATGCGACGTGCTACAAAGAGAGCTAAATAAACAGGATGAGACCAGCCTCTTCTACAAAGTCATTTAGTCTGCAAGTTTGTATAAACAAACCTGTCCCGAGGACAAGGGTCAAGGAAGAGCGTTTCCGCTCGTCCTGGTTCCACGATAGGTAAAGTGCGTGAAGATCGTCCAGATTAGATATTCAAAAAGAATGTGCAAAACAGTCAGGAAAACAACGCATTTGGTACAATAAGGTACCAAAGAGCACTTCATAAATGGTGGTTCACCTCGTGAGTGTTCTCAATTTGGAGACAACAGAAAACAACCTGAAGCTGTCGTGGCATAGAGGTAGGCAGCTCCATGGAAACAGTCCAGGCACAATGGCACGCAACTTTAAGTTTCCCTCAGTCGTCTCCCATCTTATTCGCCAAGCAACCTGTAGGGTTGCCTAAAATTCCTGCCATGTAATCGATGTGAGAAGAAGCGAAACGCGGGTCTGGTGACTTAGTCCTCGCGGACTTTATGGTACCTTAATCGGAGCGCTCATTCCCTGAAATTCCCCCATATCCAGGAACTCAGCCGAAGATAATCTAGACATCTGCCCGGCTCGGCGCAACTGTGCTGTTGGCTTTGTGAGTCGTGAAAGATCACAATCCAGTGCTCAACTGACCGACACAGCACCATGTAGAGGCCCTCTTGGGACTTGGAGCCATCCGTATACACTGGAATGGTTCCAGCGTGATACGAAATGTGTTCCAAAAGGGCGCTGTAGATGCTTTGGGAGCAGAAGCGTGGCTAACAATAGTCAAAGGTGGGATCCTCTAGGGTGGCGTCCTGGGCAGAAGCACGGGTATCACTGGCCCGAGAGCGGCAGCAAGTTATCGAAAGAGTTTCCTCGTCATAAACCAAATATGTAGCTTAAGTTATGACTGACGGCGCTCGACCGCATAGGTACCGTCGAAATCAGCCATAGATGTAGTGAGAGCTGTTGGCGACAAAGAGAGGCGCCAGGGTCGTGTCCACAGGCGAATAGTGCAGTATTCGTGGCGCAGAGTGAGTTGAATCTCCCCTTTGTCGACAAGCAGGCTCTCAATGGGGGTCGTGCGGAAGGCATTGGTCACCAGCCAGAGGCCGGTGAGGTGGATCGAGTCCACCTTCCGTAATACATGCTCGCCTGCGGATGCATAAAACTCGCTTCCGTATTCAAGCTTCAAACGAACAAAGGTTCGATAGGAAAGTAAGGTAGTAGCTTTATCAGCAACAAGGTGCGGAACTAATGGATCACAGAATGTCCATAGTGCGTTTTCAAGAGACCAAAGGGCTGCAAATCTAGGCCTGCCATTTGAGGCGTCGGTCAAAAACAAAATCACGAAAATATTGCGAATCTACGACTTCAAGGCGAACCTCATTTAAAAACAACCCCGCCTCTGGTTAGAGCTGTGGATGGAAGCAAAAGTGCACTACCTCACCTTTTACTAGGACAGTGGTGGCAAAACCTTGATGTAGGCGTGTCAATACATTTAAACCTTAGTCATTTTACATCGTCGTGTTTCACTTCTAAATTTATATTGTTAAATGGTATATTACATTATGATGTTAGCACACAAGTATATGAATATATATGCTATGTTGTACAATAAAAAAATAAAACGATAAACTTACCTATCTGATTTCTCTTGTGAACCTGGATTTTTCCAGCCAATTCCTTTATATCGGGCAAATTGCTCGTTGTCTTTAAATGTAAAAATTAGCACTTGCCTCATCAATTAATCGACTTCTTTTGTTGTTTTAACCATAGTTAAGAGATGAGAACAGACTATTAAGAAGCATACGTAGAAGAAAAAAATTTAATACCGCTTTGGCAAGATGTTTAAGAGCACCAAATGCTTCGGGAATGCTTTCCCAAATGACCAATAATTCATTGTCTTGATTGCTGCAAACTCTCCTCAATCTATCATTTTAAGTGTTTCTAAATTACCTTTAATAGTGACAAATTTTTGCTTCCAAATAGAACGGGATTAAAGTTCTTCTAATTCTATTTCAAGTTTTTCTATTTTCAGCCATTCAAACAGATTCGTTTTCATTTTTTCAAAATTAGCTTCATCTGGGGACTTAATGAAAAGCAATATTTCTTCAAGATCTCTAAACTGAGAAAATCTTGATGAAATTTATCTTTCAAAGAAGGAAGAGCCTACAAAAATAGGTCTTGATCGTGTACGATATTATTCTCATCTCTGTAACTATCTTCTTCATAGTTCTTTTTCAATCTTGGAAAGTATTTAAAAGTTTTAGTTTCAATGTCACACTGAAAAATTGCAAGTTTGGTTTCAAATGCAGTAATATGTCCAAACATGATATCAATAGTTTTACTCAAACCTTGGAAATTAACATTCAGTCCATTTTAGTGCAATGAGAGATCTGTGGAAAATATAAACCCCCAAACCCAGGACTCATCATGTACTTCCGGATGGCCTTGAATTTTCTTTATGCCTAAGAAATTCTGTATCTCATTTATGCATTCATCAAAGCGCTCAAGAACCTTGACTCTACTAAGACACCAAACATTAGTGTACTTACATCAATAAACCACCATAAGCTGATTCAATTTCATCCAATAACGAGGTTAAATCACATTTATTCAATGCCCTTGCTAATATCAAATTAACTATCTTGGTGACTCACGCTGCAATATTTTTAAGTTCTTTTAATCCAACTTTAGCACACAGTGTTTCTTGATGAACAATACAGTGAAACTACTAGAAAATTTCCGACGATATCTGTGAAAAGTTTCACAAATCCATGCTTTCGGCTGACCATATTGGGTGCTTCATCTTTTGTAATTGATACAATTTTTGATATATCTATTTTTCTGTCGCCAAGTGCTTTGAATACAATATCACAAATATCTTTTCCTGTAGTATTTAACGACAGGCTTTCTAGGCTAAGCAACTCCTCGAACATTTCATGACCACTAGAATATCTTGCAAAAATTGCCAATCGAGATGCCGAAGTAATATCAGTGGTTTCAACAAGGCAAGTTGAAAAATAATCACATGCGTTCAAGTCCTTTTGGATTTGTTCTTCAATAATTGAATGCATAGTCATTACCCGGCTTTTAACAGTGTTGCTTAAAATAGGAAGCTCTTTAATACGCTTAATTATTTTGTCCTTGTTACTAAAATCGTCAACAAGAAAAGGTGCACAGTTAAGAAGACAATTTTTAAGAAACTCTCCTTCAATAAAGGGTTTACCTTGCTAAGCAATACTATGAGAAAAACTGAAACTTGCTGTTACTAAATTCACACCTGGGTTGCCACTTAAAAATGTCAACAAACTTTGAGATTGGATCGTTTTTTTGATTGCCTCTTGTGCGATATATCCTTTACGTTCTTCATTACTTCTTTCTAATAAACACTTGTGATTTGACTCAAAGTGTCTTTTCACATTCTAAGTTCTGCTAGTAACTTGTTGATCACATAAAATGCAAAGAGCTTTATTATTTCGTTGTATAGCACCATATTCAGTTGTCCACTATTTTTGGAAAATTCTGCTACTGCACTAATTTTCTGATAATTTAACTTTCTTGGCTGTACTCATTATGTAGGTAAATCAAAACTGTGAAATGAATTTAATCTGGAACTTTTTCTGAAAAAAAAGGAAATGATAAACGTGGTGACATCTGGTACTTCTATTTTCACGAGTTGTCATTGGCTAATAGTTTCTCCTCTCAATAAAAAAGGCATATATTGATTGTTATTTATTTTTTAAAGAACCGTTTGCTTCTTAACATAAAAAAATTATCCGAAAAAAGGAATTAATAATGAAATTTACACCTCATAATTGCTGACGTTATCAAACACTGCACAACACCTACTCACGTGACATCTTAAACCCTACTAGTTTCCCCTAGGGAAATAATTGTTATTTGTTTAGGTTGATTCCCTACAAACGAGCTAAATTTGGTACATTAACACTTTGAAATAAACAGACAACAAATGTCAGACGCAACTGGTGTCGTATGCAGCTATGCGCGTGTTTTCAATTTCCAAGGTACTCAGTGTCGTGCGTGTCACTTAAAATACCCTCGCGTGTCACTGCTGACACGCGTGTCATATTATTTCCACCACTGCTCTAGGGAAACCAAAACCTGTGTGTTTAGGAACATTATCCGGACCAGGGACGAAGTCTGTGCACGAAGCGAGAGCAGATGTCATATCACTAAATGTAAATCTATCGTTGAAGGTTTCTCCGCCTCTGGAGGTAAAGTCTAGCTTGTGGCCTTACACGACATCATGACGCGCAGTGAATGCTGGGGGAGCAGCACCTCAGGTAGAGAACGGGGGTGCAAAGGACTCAAAAGAGAATCCGGTCACATTCTCCTGCAAAACGAGAGGGAGGTTCCTGGAAAACTTGTCCTAAATCTTTTGGACTCCCTTCCACACCTCTGATAAAGGAGTCTTGCCTGTTAAGTGAAGACACGTATTTCCACAGGAAAGAGCGCCTGGTTTGCTTTAAAACATAAAGAAACCTAACCCTAGCTCGAAGAATTTCATAGACAGTGAAATCGTCCGTGTAGTACTTGTAGCAGATGTAGGCATACGTTCTTTGATTAGGAATCAGTCCCACGGCGATGATGTTGCCATGGAAAAACTCAATGGCCTCATCCACTGAAATAATCATCTTCTCAAGTGGGACAGAGAAGTCAGTCATTTCCTGGACTTCGGACCAGTGTGCCCGCACCAATAACTACTGGGACAGTCTCTCAGGTGGCAACGGCTCAGAAAATGATAGTTGAATGGAAAAGTGATCAATACCATGGAGGTCATCGACTTACCCCCACCCAATATCAGCCTGTGAATCAGGAGAGCACAATGATAGATCAGGACAGGAAAATAAAGCAGTTCTCGGACAGTGATGCTTAAACTCAACCACATTTAAGACACCTATCTCAAGGTCGTCGATCAAGTCGGCAACGACTTGACCCATTTAATTCATCAAATAGTCACTCCAGATGGGCTGTCTTCCGTTTAAATTCCCGAGCAAAAAAAGTGCCTCGGCAATCGAGTCACGCGCTTCGAATTCGGCTGACGGTGGAATTTGATAAAATATCACAGTATACCTTCCCTATAGGTAGAGGTTCACTGCTACTGCCTGAAAGGGGGTATTTAATTCAAAGAAAAGAAAGTAGACATCATGTTGAGTATAATTAGAGCAGACTCCTGCCTGACCCCCATCCCGTGGTGATGTGGTCCTAAAACACTTATACCCCGGGAGAGTCGGCAGGGACAACGCGCCCACCATAGATTTATGCAAGAAAATAGCTAAGAGTAAACGGGAGGAGACTATTACAGTTCTTTCCAGTTGGTCTGGAGTCCTCAGCAATTGCATTGGAGAAATATGACCTCCAGGCCTAGCTAGGAGATTCGGGGCCCTCTTCGAATAAAAAACCATTATGGGAATGGTCGTACGCTTCCCTGTGGTAGAACTCCAGATGATGTTCACCAATCAATGCGCTTAAGGTGCTAGTGCCTTCGAAGAATTAGCAGAGGAAAATAGAGCATGCCATGCAAGTCTTTTCCTTCCTCATCCTCGAACCTTAGGCTGGCCAGACGGATTCGAGGCAGGGTTCATTCATTTGGAAGATCCACCGTCTTCGAGCCAGTCTTCGAAGTAGTCTCTCAATAATAGCACGCGACGTAATCGAAGCTCTGCTCGGTGCACTTGCCTTTTTGGTTTAGATCTGTGCCTTCCCACCCGAGCATCGTAGGCAGACGTGCCTGCCAAAAGAGCGGCGGATACGTTCTTCTCCGCAGCCCAAGTGGAGGGAGAGGAACCTTTATTCTTCTCAATTTCTCCTTTTTTTATTCTTTTTATGAGAGTTGGTGGGGAATAAACCCAATGCTGAAATGGAGAATTTCTTGGATGTCAAAGGGGCAGTAGCCAGGGTATTAGGATGTCCATCATCTCCGCGTGAGTCCTCGCGGTCCCGACCCATCTAAGGAGAAGCTTGCACAGGTGCAGAATCAGCTTCTGTGATTGGTCCTGAGCGCGGATTCGACCCCATATAAAAAATCCTGCCGTCTAAAGTTGGATCACCTTGCGGACCATGTCCATCTCAATGGGGGTTCTTGCTCCATGTGCCCCAATCCAAAAACATTACTGATCCCATTCGAGGAAATTTTTGTCATGTCTATTGCCGGCGAACCAGCATCCGTCGGGAAAGAGAGTGGGTAGATACGCTGAACCCCTGTATTCAAGCAAGTAAATATAAATAAGTATATATATTTTGATCATTTTATTGCTATTACCTTCCTTAATCCACATAAGCCCTGTGTAGCCAATCCCTGCGTGATGACATCGTTTAATAAAGTTCATCTAGTTTTAAGGCATACCGGTAGATTCGGAACATTTGATGCTAATTACCCTTAACTTATGGCAAATGGTGCATTCAGAAATAAGTTTTAATACCTGCTTTACCTTAGAGGACCGCAAACGTGACTTTATTAAATAATTAAAAGTGGTACTTATTTCTAAGTCTTGCACTCTCTGGTATAGGTGTCTTATATATACTGTAACGTGGTAAATGGATGGTACTAACCAAGAGATATCGCATTGTAATTGAACAAGAGGCATTTGGAGACACTAACTTTATATGTTAAAATCTCAATTTCATTAACAACAAATTTAAATTTAATATTCAAAGCTATAACTTTAGAAGTTTTTATTATGTTATTCATACGGTGATGACCTTATAATAATTTTATCTCTCTTGCAAAACCTTTCTCTGATTTACTTTGTTCCAATAAGTGATGGCTTTTATTCGCAGGTGTAATCCACAAGTATGTTGCTCAATTAATGCATGCATTAAAAATTCAAGCTCTCAGATCTTTTCAAAACGTTGCTTTAAGTCATTTCCATGCCGTTTTCATCTTATCAGACAAACTATCAAAACAATTTACTCCTATTTTCAAATATTTCTGATAAGTGGATTATATTATCCCCGAATTTCTATGTAACACAAAGTTTATGGGGTCAAATAACATTGATATTTATGAGAGTAATTACCTTTTGGTGTTAACTTCTTACTTAGCATCTATGAGAACAGGTGTAGGCCAGCATTGTTAGCATTCTAAGTATATCCCCATACTTTTTCAAAATCAAATGGATGTTCCACCAATCCGCTCTGGGTTTTTTTATTAGTTTCCTTAATTTCTCACTCTTTGAATTTCAACTTCTCAAACAACATCTTACAAAGAACATTCTTTCGTAAAACTGCTCATATAATCCTTTCATCTGCTTATAAGTGTTACCTGTTATAATTAAGTTATCAACATAGAAGTTATTAGCCAGGATATCTCAAAATATATCTTTGAGAGGCTATTATGCCATTTTTATGGCATAATGCCATAAAAATGGCAATGAGATGAATCCAAACACTATTCTCTTATAAAGATTAGTCTACTGATTACCTATTTTATTAGCATAAGAAGGTAAACTAAATTTGTTAGGATCAAACTCCAATCCAATCATTAGCAAGATTTGCTTTTATATCACTAAACATGACTATGTTGTCTGCTCTAAAATTAACTAAGAGTTTGAGCAGATATGGCATCAAATCAATATTTGGGTATGAAGCTTCAGTGAATGTTATGATAGTGCCTTATCTGTCTAAATGGCACTGTTAAAAATAAATCAAATCTGTTGGTGTTATAGGCCTGTGTGCCACCCAGACATATTTGATATTCATTACTAAAATCTATATCTACTTTCTCTATGAGGTTATCTGCAAGGTATTTTTCTTAATTTCATAATTATTTAGAAGGTTACTATTACTTAAGTTATCAATCACATTAGTAAGGATTCCATGAGCTACATTAAAGTTGAAAGGAACCAAGAGGATCCTTTCTTGATACCATAATCAAAATAATATTCACCTTTAAATTCATTACCCTGATTAAATTTATACACTTTTGCAATGTCAATCGTGTTAAATATCTCACCATCTTTTTTATTCTTAATGATTCTAAACTGAATATGAAGGGATTCTTTCTAATGATTGGAAATGTTTTTAAATGATCTAGTACAAAATAAAAACTGTATTACTAACAACAGATTGAATATGAGGAAATAAATTTCTGTTAATTCTAATAATATCCCTTTCCTGAGATTTTCGTTATTTTAATAGAAAATTATCAGAAATAACAGTGCTAATATCCTTATTTAAGGATTTCAGCCGTGAATTTCTAATTGCGGTAATTAAGACCTCCTTTAAGTTGTTTATTTAAAGTGATTGGCATTTCCAGTGGGCATTTATCATTTAATGTAAGGGAAATACCATTCATAAAATGCATGGAGGCAATTATTACATTTTAATATGACCTTTATTCTGAAAGAAAGATTCGTCAGCCAATTTGTGTCCTTATATTTTGCTTAGCTTTACTAAACCTTGGAATATTAAATTAAAGATTTAAGTTTTAATAGGAATGGCATTTAAAAATTCCTTTCCGTTCGTCGTGCTCCAATTAAGATTTGTTTTAATCTTTTTATTTCAGACCCTATGAATGTTTATATATTAAGATTTACTGAATTTAAATTATCACAATTAAGGCATATTTGCTTTGCAACTCTTGCTGAGAGATCTGATGTTTGGCTGCCTGTATCAATTAAACATCTTACCTCTGATAAACTCAAGGATAATTTATGAAAGTTATCACTTTAAAATTTATTATGTGTAATACACATTTGATTATTAGTAATATTATAAGGGTAGATATTAGGAAATAAAGGGTAAATAAAAGAGTACGTTGAGCAATAAAAACTTTTATTTTAATCTACATATTATCCTTTCCATAATATTTTTCATCTATGGCTCTAGCCTGCAATTCTTCCACATTAACCTAGTTTATTGAATCTTGATACTCTTTCTTTTATGTTTATACTTCCACATTTACCTGTTGTGAGCCCGGTTTCATTACATACCTTACAGATTAATTTAAATTCTGATTTCACTATTAGTTGATGCGAACTTTAAAAATTTTTGAAGAGTTATTTATTTCTTGGTTTTAGTTTCACGGCCTTTAGATTAGTTTTTTACTAATATTTTGGCTTAACCCCTTAAGCTTGTTTAAATGTACATCTTTTGTGGCGTGCTTTTATTATTCATGAATAGTTATGAAAAATATCAGTGAATTTTAGAAAATATTACCTATTTTATGCATCAAATCACTTCAAAAGTACAGATGTAACTAATTAAATTCTATACAGATCAGTAAAACATTGCCAGGTGTCACTAAATATTAAGTATGTTTTTATCTCACCCCTAAAAGTAATATGTATTTCAGTTTCAATAGTATGCACATAAAAACAAAATAAATAATACGAATTGTCAGAGATCACGGAGACAGAGAAACAGAGAGAGAGAGAGAGAGGGGAAGATAGGTGCCACCTCGCCCTTCCATAGAGAGAGAGACAACAGACACCTGGGTGACCCTTCTTGTCTGCGCTAATAAGAGTACGAAATTATGAGACGCCGTGAGAAGCCGCGATGAATTGAGATGCTGCCATTACAGAAACCTGCCACAAGTGTGAGAGACAGAGTCCCATCTGAAGTCGAAAAAAATTCGCCTCGCCGGCTTAAGAACCTTCTCGTACTCGCGCTAAAAGACCGAGTTTATTCTCCTCTGTCGATGCGTCTGACCCTATAACCCTGCCCTTCGGACGGATGGGGTAAAACCCCATTTGACCCCTATAAATCCTCCGGTTCTAGAGGTGGAAGGCAGTATCATCTGTCCGCCACCGTCAGTACCCGCTATTTGCGTTCCGTTGGACTCTGCACGATTCTCGCAAAATTCCTAAGCACCCGGTATTCTCGTTAATTCACGCGAGTTTACCTTGATCCGCTTCCCCCGCTCCTCGAACGCAGCGCGCTCAATCTCGATTCGTGTTACTCGAAAGCAAGATTTGATTTCCCTCTCCTCCCCCCTCCGTAATATTAAATGTTCCATAGACTATTGTTTGAACTATGCATCAAGGCAAGGATTAGTCCCTCGAACCAAATCTTCGACGTAACAGCAACGGGCAACTCTCCTGTGCAAGTGCTCTTTCTGCCCTCCCAACTCCAACCCCACCCCCAACCCAACCCCTAGTGTAAGCCTCATCATCGGCTTACTTTACGATCAAGGTCGTTCGAGCGTCCCTCTGTCAATACTGTCCGTTTTTTTGTACGATGGCTGTCCTCACCACGTCTACCCCCCTCCTCCTCTTACCTACTGAAGACCCGTGTAAATCTAGTATGTGTATAGCTCATTCTAAAACTCCTTTTAATCTTGTAAACTAATATCCATTTGCATAAAGGTAAAGCTATTTTGTTCTCATTTTTTCTGTTATCCCGGAACTCTAAGCTACTCAACTATTGGCCAACCTATTTTCAGTTAATTTTCACTCTGCTTATATTGTAAACTTCCCACGCGCTCGGAAAGCAGAAAGGGTAAACTTGACCCTATTCAACATATCTATATGAAACTGGTGTAAGGTCTGTAGGGTTAGCCTACGACACGAATGAAAAAGCCTCGAGTATAGAATGCATTAATATGTGCACAACTATATATATATATATATATATATATATATATATATATATATATATATATATATATATATATATATATATATATATTTAATTGCAGTAGGAAGGATACAACCATCAGTGACATTCTTATTAATTCCAAGCAACGTTTCGGATTACCCAATCCATCATCAGGCTAAAGGGATAAACACAATTTGTGAGGCGAACTAATGTTAACATAAACTAGATACAAATCAAGTGCAAAATAATTTAGATAGTGAGCCTCTAAAATTTAAAGTATTAATAATTGCAAGTGAATATATAGATAAGGAGAGGAACAAATTCCTACCTGCTCTCAGCGAGTCAGGGAAATGACTAAGAAATTTACCCCAAATCGGAAACGATTATAGGTAGTTTGTTGTCGGTAGAATATTAACAGGTCTGAAGCTGGTTGGTTGTGGCTATTACCGATAATGGGTGGCAGGTCAAGTCTGAATTTAAAGTGGGCAAATGTGTTTTTATGAAGAGAGATTCCAGAATCTTGAGCTGTGTGATGTTAGAATTAGAGCCCGAATCTCAAAATTATTGATGTTTGCATCAACTTTACACTTTATAATGTGATCTTTGATTGGCGAGACTTCCTTACTAGCGAGAGACTTTCCTGTTCCTCAACTAATGCCAAAGTGTGCGCCAACCCTTGAGTGTAACGAGCGAATAGTACGACCAATATATGTGTTTCCTGGGAACATCCAGGGCAAGAAAATTTGTATACAATACTATTACGCAAATAAGCCGGGGTTAAATCCTTGGTGCGAAAGAAATTATCTGTTTTTAAATTGTTAATGAAGGTTATTCGGAAATGTATTTGTGGAACAAAATTCTGAAGAACTTTTCGGTACCGTCTTGAAGCTTCTTGATTCACAGGACCAAGATCAGGTAGAAGAAAATATCGCAAGTCCTTAGGGACAGCTATCTTTGCAACCTTTTGGATGGAAGGAGTCATTTAATATCTTGCCTATGACTCTGTTAACCAAATCTAGGGGGAATGAGTTGGAAAGGAAAAAACTTCTTAGAACGTCAAATTCAAGGTGCATTAAAGCGTAGGAGGAGCAAAGCCGTGTTGCTCTTTTTATCAAAATATACAAACTGTTCATTTTAAATTTTTTGTCACAAAAGCTAAAGAAATTTAGACCTAATCCAGAATATATTGGTTTTCTAAAGATGGACGTGCAGAAACCAGTAAGTGTTGTTTTAATTAGAGTGTCCAGAAAAGAAATAGAGTTTTCTTGTTCACTCTCCATTGTGAACTTTAAATTAGAATGAAGTGTATTCAAAAATTGGAAAAAACTTAAAGCCTCATTTTCAGATTTAAATAGTGCATGGGTGTCATCAACAAAACGCCTATAAAAAAGCGGCCTAAAGGAGGAGGGACATTCTTTAAAGAGCCTATTCTCCAAGGATACCATAAAGGCATTAGCCAAGATTAGTCCCAGGGGACTTCCCATCGAAACACCATCCACTTGAAGATAAAGGGAGCTATTGAAATTAAATATATTTTCTCTAGAGGCAAGGAGTAACAACTTTGAAAATTGTTGGCGATTGAACTCATGAAACACCACGGATGTAGAGTCAGAAGGGAAAGCTTTATCCACAATAATTTTGAGGACCTCTTCAAGTGGAACATTTGTAAAAAGAGACGTTACGTCATAACGCACCATATAGCCATGTCCATTCAGTTGAAGCAGTTCAGTGGAAAATTCATAGCTATTTTTTACTGGGTATTGATTATATGTAAACTGTGATAAAAGTGGAACACAAAATTTGGCAAGAGAAGATGTCGCCATTTCAAAACCCGCCAGGATGGGTTGCAATGGTATTCCCTCTTTATGGATCTTTGGTAATCCATAAAGTTGCCCCAATGAGGAACCAGATACATACAGTTTTGAATAAATATCCTCTTTTAAAGAGTTTGAATTTTTCAAACTGAGGAGAAAGGGGTTAATCTTGTCTTCTAACCTACGAACAAGAGTAAGAATAGATTCAGATAACCTACAGAACTTAAAGGAATCCTCAAGGATAGAATTCATTTTGTTAATGTAATCGGATTTGTTCATAAGAAAAATTCCATTGCCTTTATCAGGTGTAATGATTGTTAATTCCTTATTTCTTCCTAGAAACTTAAGAACTCGAATGTCATCAGGTTTAAGAAATAAGGAGCAAAATTTGAGTTTCCGAGAGAGAGAAAAGACCTCATGCGATAGTACAGAGAATATCTCCTTAAAGAGCTGGAATTTACCGGAAATAGGGATATTTTTTATCCCGTGCATAAAAGTTTTCATATACTTAAAAAAGCCTACAAAACCTGACTTTTTTAAGTATATGGAAACTTTTATGCACAGGATAAAAAATATCCCTATTATCGGTAAATTCCAGCTCTTTGAGGATTCTTTCTTTATGATTTTGAGGTAAGTTTTCTTACTCTCTGTCTCGGAGTAGCTGGACCAGAGTGGTCCCAGCTTGAGCCATCTTGCCCGACGGGGACCCCGAGTGATGGTAAACCACTGCGGTGTTGCTCCTTTATGGGTTTTTTAGGCTGGATAACAAATCATTATGTCCTCTTCTGTGGGGCGGTAAAACACTGCGGGGTCACTCCTTCTTAGTGGTGTTTAGCTGGATACCAAATCTTTATGTCTTCTTCTGTAGGTCCAATTTTTTTTATTTTTCAAATAGACGCTTAAGGGGGGCAACCCTCCTCACGGTTGTAAGTGAGCTCCCAGGAACGTGAACTGCCGAATGGAGGGATAAAATTATGGTGGATGAACCCTCGGGGGGATGGGGGGGCTCACGAAGTGTGATTGTATGACGGACTTTTAGTTGGTTAGCGCGGAATCAACCATCGCTAACTGGGGGTGCCGCCCCTCGAGGGTTTGGGTATCAGAACTGCATTCTTGCTTACATAGAGACTGTTGTTACTCCCCTCTATGGTCTTAGCAGGTCTCCCGGGGTAGCCCCGTAAGTTGTAGTCCTGCGTCTTGTCCGGTTACCTCTGACGCCGAGTTCTACAGTGGGCTACTCCTCAAAACTGCTTTCCTCGGTGCCCCCAATTATGCCTATCATACAGAACGCCATAGTTGGGACGTGGCTAGATGAAGGGCAGTTCAGTTCATTCAAGTAGCTTAACCTGCTGGTTGGGGGAGGATGCAAGGGGGGATTAGTTCGACATTTGCCGAATAATTAGTGCTCTATAAATCTCCTTCTTGAAATCTCCGTAGGAAAAAAGTGAAGCGAAAATTCACGTTTATAGGCAGGCTGCTTATAGGCAGGCTGAATGCTTTATCCAAAGTATGACTAATAAGTCGGATTGATCATTGGCTATTGGACATAAGATATAATAAGATGTGAAAGGAAAGTATATACACACATGTAAGATTAAAATTGCAATCATATATATATATATATATATATATATATATATATATATATATATATATATATATATATATTGTCGTGGTATGACATTATATTACATCAATACCATATTATATCTATGGGGGAGGGACCGATAACTTACAGGTGAACCGACGAAGGGACGAACACGGCTAGTTTACACGGGCTGAAATGCGAGATGAGAGTGCAACGAGGTCAGGTAACAAATGGGCAATGGCAAAGCTCAAGGTTATTTAAAGAGGCATCTACAAAAATATAATTTTATTTACATAAAAATAATGAGAGAATTGATGGGTAAAATTACCTCAGAGAATTAACGGACAAAATCACATCGGTAAACGAAGGGGGGAATTGTAGTTAGAAATCAGACTATGAAGTAGAACTTAAGGTATTACAGGAGAAGACAATTCAAGTGGGGAGGGGGATTAACTCAATTGGGTTACTGAAGGGGGGAGAGGGGTTGGCTTATGGATGTCTTCTGCACGTGACTTAAGGCTGCTCGAAACTTTTGAGCGGGAACTTGAAATGATGACGGTTCTCCAAAAATAGAGGGGGGGGGAGGCTTTCGGTCCGGGGAAGAGTATTTCGGCACCCAAAATAAGGGGCGAACGAAGGAGGGCTTCGAAACGAGTTGATGAGAGAAGTCCGGAAAATCACTCAGTGGCGATCGTTAATTGGAATTACCTCACTGGCTGGAGCTAATTCCAAATACACAAAATAGTTCAGCTGTCACTTTACTTTATTGTTAGCACCTGACTTGAAACTATACGGAATCTTCTGTGGTCCAGGCGAGACTTCTCAACTCTGTGTCTCTTTATGGGAGTCGAGCGCTATTTATGTCCGAGGCTCTTCCCGGGGGTTTTGGGGGGATGGGGGAAGGGGCGGGAGGGCGGGAAAGAGCTCTAGTCTCGAATGGCCTCGAATCTTCTTCTAGAGGCTATGCTGCCCGTGTAAAAGTGAATCGGGGTGGACACGGTTCGAGGCTACCGCTTGTGGAAGGAGGAGGGGGGGGGGGGTTATGCTTACCAATTTAGGCCTAGCCAGGCCTTCAGCAGCGCATGGAAGTTCCGTTCTGCTCAAGAGAGTCCACGTAGGGTTCCCTCATATATATATTATATATATATATATATATATATATATATATATATATATATATATATATATATATATATATATATATATCGTTGTTCGTTTTTGTATTTTTAGTGTTCTTCTTATTCTATATTCCATGTGTAGTTTATTGTTTGTCGTTGTTTCATATGCGGAGTCTTATGTGTAGATTGGTTCTTCTGTCTTTCGGTCTGTGCTTTACTGCTGGGGAAGTTTAACGTTGTTCTGTGTATGTCCTCCAATGGGATGTCAATGTGTATCTGTCTGACTTCGTCCGTCATGTGTCGTGGGACTTTCTCTCAGATTTTTCGGGCTCTTGTCTTCATTGCAGTTCCAAGTTAATTGGATTCATTACGATTATCTCATGTAGATCCCTCTTCCTCCTTCTTTCTCTCCTCCTAACGTTTGTGATTAAGAGTACTCCTTTATTTTGTACTCTTTGGAGGAGTCATAATTCATTTTTGGAACAGGTGTTGATAGGTATAGGTGGATACAGTACGTTTGCTCTTATGAGCCCGTTGTAGATCTTCTTTTTGTTGGTTATGTTCAGGTTTTGGAAACTTAATAGCTTGATGAGCTCGACCTTCGCTCGTGCAGCTGTCTGATCAACGTGGCTTCCGTATCCATTTTTACCTATCTTTAGTCCTAGTACTGTTCCATCAGTGCTGTATGGAATTCGGGTGTCGTCTGTTTTGATATAGGTCCGTTTCCTACAGAAAAGTGGTATCACCTCAAACTTCTGAGTGTTAGTGGCGATTTTCCACTTTCTTTCATACCTGTTGACATGGTCGATTTCTATGGGTGTAATTTGTGCCATGAGTTCAGGATTTCTGAAGGGGCAGTGATGATCTGAGAGATGTCGTCAGCTAACTGGACGTACATAGAGTCTTCCCTGACCGCACGGGTAGGTCGATGGTATATATATTGTATAGGAGGCGCTTAGGCACCCTCCTTGCGGTACACCTGCGGGTAGCTCGAAGTCTGGTCCCGTGTGGTCGTATATTTGTATATACGCTATCCTGGCTGTCAAGCAGTCACATAAAATTTTCTCTAGTCTTAGGTTTAGTCTTAGTCTTAGTATTTTGTACTGAGCCCACTCCTCCATACTTTGTCAAATGCCTTCTTAACGTCTCTGAGCACCAGGCCAGCATACCCTTTTTGGCTAGCAATCTTCGCCAGTTTCTCTGTGATGATTGCTGGTGTTGGTTTTGGAGGTTTTTATCCTCCATAATTTCTTGGACTTTATTATCAAGGTCTTTTTCGAAGAGCTTTCCTGCCACTGCGAGGAGGGAGATGGGCCTGAAGTTTGTTGGTGTGTCCCGCGATTTTCCGGCTTTTGGATTGAAGATACTTTTAGCGATCTTCCATTCGTCCGGAAAATAGCCAACGTTTAGGCACGCATTCACTATTTTGACCAGCACTTCTAAGATGTTACGGGGGGCGTTCAAGAAGTAAGTTTGGTCAACTCAATTTTACCTGGTGCTCTCTGTTTGAAGAAACATAGTGTCGTAGGATTTCTTCTTCCGTAATCGTCCATCCATAACCAGTCATCTCTCTGTCAGCAGTTGTATTGTTGAAGGGATATGTCCTGTCTAGTTCTCGTCTTAGATAGGTGGTGAATGTGTTCATCAAATTCTAGGTCAAAGTGTTCATTTTTTTCTGTTGTGGTGGTAAATACATTCTTCCAGTAGTTTCTGAACTCTTCTTCCGTTTCTGTTGCGGCAATTTTTGTCGTGTCGTCTTTGCTAAGGAGTATTTTTTTGTCAGGTGGCTTACCATTTAATCTTGATAGTGTATTCCAAAATGCTCTGGGATCCACTTCTCCGTCTAGTTTGTCTATGAGGTCATTCCAAAGTGCTGTTTGTTGTTCTGTTATGTGTGTCTTCATTTCAGTCCTTAATGTTCTTAACCGTTTGCTTTTAACTCTGAATGTGCCAGTGAGTCTAGTTTCTTCAAATAGTCTTTTGTATTCGTCTATTAGGTCATATAGCTACTGTGTACACCTTGGTGGTGGTAATGTTTTGTAGGTTGTTCTGGGTACTGTTACGCGGTACGCTTCCACCAATTGCTCTGTTAACCTTGCCAGTTCGTAGTCGATCTCCTCCAGGGTGGCTCCTTCAAGTGGTTGAGGTCTGTACTCATCGAGATGGATACGATACTCTTCTCAGTTTGCTCGGGAGAAGCATTTTCTCTCCCTAACGCGTATCTGAATTGGGCTTGAGGATATTTTAATCAAGATGGCCAAGTGGTCGCTAGGGATTAGTGTGCCGAGTTGCATATGTTAATTGTGAGCTGGTCAGGATGATATCCGGCTTGATTGCGCAAGTTTCGGTGATAAATGTGGGGAAGTCGGGCTCAATGCGGGCAACAATACCACTGTCAATAAGGTTTTAAAGTTCTTCCCTTTCTTGTTTAGACGTCCGGTGTATCCGGATTTGTGGCATCTGGCGTTGAGATCTCCGCCAAAAAAGACTGTTCTCCCATCTGCACAAAATTGGAAAAAATTGTGCATCGGGATATATTCTCATCTCTGAGTTTGATACCCTGTCGACACTACCAAGGGCCTCAGGGTGGTTTTGATCTCGTTGGTCAGATAGGATTCGTCTAAAGATGGGATTTTCTTGAATTGAATTCTTCTTTTGACTGCGATAGCAGCGCTATCGTAACGTTCCAGACTGTGGTTCTTTGTTATTGTGCTATAGTAGAAGATCTTCATATTCTTCCGCGTCGTGTCATTTCCGTGTTCTGATATCAGAACTATGTCAGGGTCGCATTGTCTAAAAATGTTTCCGTAAGTCACTTGTTTGTTGTCCATGTTGTCTGTCGATTATTCGTTTCTTTTATCGCGTTTCTTTGGGGTGAAGAGTCTGGCTGGTGGAGATTGTCATTTACCCAATCTCTTTTTGTTAAATTCCGAGGTCGTGATAGTAGAGAACGCGTCTTGCTTGAGTCGGACCATTCCAAGGATGAAGACTTCTTTGACTACCCTCTCTGGAATGTCTTCACTATATTCCCACTTGTAACGGCCAGTGGTCACGCCTTCACTGACGTCCTTGTCCGTTCTTGCTTCAGGGGATGGGGCGCTTTCCGTGGTAAATATCTTCAGGTGAATTTTTCTGCCATGTTAGGCATGTTTGCCCTCCTAGAATGATGAGGTAGACCTCATCCTCTGCCGGTTGGGTGACCGTTTTGTACGGTTTTCGTGGTGGTCTTTTGTTTTCGGTTCATTGGCGGTTTTTACCTCTAAACTTGGTTTGGAGGGTTCTATGGTGGGGGTTCAGGATTTTTATGGGGTTTTTCGGAGCGGGATCAGTTTCTACTTGTTTTAGTTGCTGGTTGAGGAGGCTGCATCTGGATCTGCAGAACTTCCTCAAAGGGAGAGTTCTCCGGAAACCACATCTCGACCATTCCATTTTTTGACCAGCATCGGGTTTGGTTCTTTTTTAAATGAGCCTGGCGCTGTGAAGTTTGCTATGTGTGCATAATATATGCAGCACATGATCTTTGTGGATTGCTTGCTATTTACCTTAAGGTTAGTACGCTGACCCGAAGCCTCGTTGACTGCCGCATTTGCCACTTAAAAAAGAACCTGTTGGTCTTAGCTTCTTCTTTTTCTTCCTTTTTACGTTTTTATTGCCTTTGAATCGCTTTCTTCTTCAATGGGCATGACATCGCATTGGCTCCATCGTCACCGTTACAGTTTACGCATTTTCTCTCACTACCCTTGCAGTCGCGCCAGATGTGACCAACTTTGCTACATATAAATCAGATAACTTCGGTCTGTGGACACGCTCTACTTATGTGCTGGTTGTACTTATAGCACTTAAAGCACGTAAGTCTGTATTTCCGTGAACTTCTCCCTTTCAATTTGGTCAGGGCACCCCCTGACGTGAAAGAGGAGGAGATTAAGCTCCTTTTATTTTTATTCTATACCCGTATCTTGTAATATCACCTCAAATACATGGGTGTAGTCTCTGAATTTGATCACATCAGAGACCTTAGCCCATTGGTGATTTTTCTCAATTTCATGGGAACTTTCAACGCCTTGGTGGTCCCCCACCCGTGAGTCTAATCTCCGGCAAATGATATTTCTGTGTGCCTGAATTTGGGTTGGGATATTGGGGTTAGATTTATTGTATTGAACACTTGGGTTGCTTTTGACGAGGCCAAGTGATCTGCGTCCGCTTCCTTCTGGCATATAGCTGTATACCCGAAATGGGTGTCAAAGATTTTGACGAGAGCGACATCTATATCCCCGTAGACTATCGAGAAGACTTATACGTATGATGTTGTTTGTCATTTCGTCATCGTCGGTTTGTTGAGGGTGAAGTTATAGAGGGAGGTTACAATAGAAGAAAAGAATGAACTTTTTTAGTGTCCAATGCCACTTTACCTTTGTTTAAAAATGAAATATTTTGACGTCTATTTACTTGCCATAATCCTTCGTAGTTATGGTGTCACTGGCACTGTGGATGGAAATTTTGTTCTTCACTTTAACTTATTATTTACACTTGGAGGGAACTTTTACTTGGAAAAACTTATGCGAAAAAATCTTCTGGGGCGTTTATTTCCTTTTGCAGGAAATAAAGTACGAGAAAGAAATAATCCTAAGAAAAAAATTTTAGCAGTCGTCAGAGCGACAAATGAAATGAAATAAAAGGGAAAGTATGAGAAAAAGTTTTAGGTCCCTGTAACCTTCCCTAACCCACCGACTAGTCCTTCCCGGAGGAGAAACCCGGTACAGGGGGCGGGGCGAGGCCCGGTTCCTCCGAGTTTCGCCGGCGCCCTCCTCCTTCTGGGCTTGAAGGCACCGAGGGAAAAGAACTTCGGAAAGGGGGAGAGAGGGAGAGGAAGAAGAAAGAAGTAAAGATAGGACAGATGGAAATAAAGTCAAAAGCTTGAAAGTTGATCAAGTTGGCCTGAGGACCTTCTTAACGTGGCCCTAGGACCAAGGTGTTTTTATGTTTTCCTAGATTTTACTTGTTACTAGTTGCTGTACCTTTCCATGGTGTACGTGTTTGGCCCATCTTTGGATAGCGGTAAAAGAGAAAGATGATTGAAGCGGAAGGAAGTTGGAGGTTTGCAGAGAGGTGCAATTTGCGTGGAGGTCACGCTAATCTCTGTACTTTGTAAGTTGAAAATAAGTTAGAGTGAGAGTGTGTCTGTTTGTTTATTTCTGTGGTTGGTTTGTTATTATGTTATGTGTGTATGAGATAGGCGTTCAAACCGTTGTTAGCGTTTTCTGTTTTCCTGCTATGTTAATAACTCGAGTTTCTATGATATTTGTAGCACAATTCTCGTATCTATATCTGTTGTGTAGCCTCATGTTCTTGGTTATTTATTTGTTCAATTCTCTTCTTTATTCATGCTGGTTTTCCTTTTTCGTACATTCGCACTTTTTGTTAGTTTTGTCATTCCTTGTGGGTATCAAGTCCAATCCGGTGAGTTTGTCATTATTCGGGAAATTTTTGTCACAATTGGGTTTCCTTGTTTGGTTTACACGTAAATCTCCTCGTCTTCCCTTTGGTCCGCTTTGTTTTTAGCACTAGAAAACAGTATATGTTGTTTCAATCCTGCTTCTCGTGCTATTTGATCATTTAGTTTCTCTTATTTTATCTTGTGTTTTTTCTATGATTTTTTTGGCTCTTTATTCAATGATTTTATTTAATGGTTTCATTTTCGCTTCAATGTGTAAGTCTCTGTTTTTCCTCTCTAATCGTCGCGTGTTAGTAATTATACATAATTCCTTATTCTGTATACGTTGCATTCTGATTAGATTGCTTCTTAAAACTGTATAGATGGCAATTATTGGATATATCAAGGTAGGCTGTATCATGGCCAGGTAGATCTTTTTCTTATTTTTCATGTTTAGATTTTTTAAACTGTAGAGTAAAGATAACATGCCTCGTGCTTTGTTTATTCTTTCGGTCACAGGCTTCTTGGAACCAATTTTGGTAATAGGGGAGGCCTAAAATCTTGCCTTAACCATTATACCTGTATCACTCTGCATCTACGTAAACTTCGGATAGTTTTCTGCGATACATAGGTAAAATTTTTACTTTATCTTTATTCGAAAGAATTTTCCAATTGCGTTCATACTCGTTTAGATTTTCTATTTCTGTTGTCGTTACTCTATCTTGCATCTGAAGGTTCCGATAAACACAGGGAATTAATTAAGTGAAATCATTTGCGTATTCTATGTTCACACAGCCCTCGTTGCTGGGTGGAAGAATGTCCGAGGTATACATTGAGTATAGCGAAGGACTTAAATACCCTCCCTGAGCGAGGCCCGCATTAAGCTTGAATCCTTCACCTTGGTAATTCCCCGTGTCTATGTAGGCGTATCTTTCTATCACGTAGTCGCATAAAATTCTTTTCAAATAGTTGTTCATTTCCAGATTTAAAATTTTATGTTGTATGCCTCTTTGCCAAACTTTATCGAATGCTTTCGATACGTCCCGGCATACAATGTTCATACTGCATTTTTCTCTTTTACCTTTGCTTATTTTTTCTTTAATGACGCTGATGGCCATTTCCGTATTGCTGTTCTTTCTGAAGCCGAATTATGATTGTTCCAGAAATTGTTTTCTGTGAGATATTCATTTGATTTTGTGTTCAGGATTTTTTCAAACACTTTCCCGATAAAGTCGAGAAGGGATATAGGTCGGAAGTTTTCGACCTCCGACGGTGGTTTTCCCGACTTCGGTAAAAATATATTTTTCGCTATCTTTAACTCATCGGGGAAGTATCCCCTGTTTATACAGGCGTTAAACACGTTCATTATCCCTTCGATTATATTATCCAGTGCTTCTATAGAGTTTTATCTGGTTAGGCCCGATTTCCCAGTGGCCTTTTGTTTAAAATTTGAGATGGTATTCTTCAATTCATCGATTGTGATTTTGGCGTTAAATCCATCGTTCTCACGCCGTTCTTCTTCTAGGTAGTGATATTGGAAAGTCCTCTCAATCCATTCATTTAGTTCGTCATTATTTGGTTTTCGAAGTTTATATCATAGTTTCCGTTTTCCTCTTCGCTGATGTTGAACACTCTTTTCCAGTTTTCCCTGAACAATTTTTCAATCTCGCGTTCATCTTCGATTAATTTCTCGTTTTTGTCCTTAATCTTTATTTTTTCTTTACCTTTAGTATTTCTATTCTTTTTATCTTTTTCCAAAACTCTCGGGGAAATTGCTCGTTGTCAATATGTTGAATGGCTATGTCCCAATATTCTCTTTGTTTGTCCGTTATTGCGCTTAGTAGTTCTCTCTTCTTCCTTCTCAGATTGCGGTATTTTTTCCTTGACGTTCCGTTTATTATTATGTCCTCGTTTCTTGCTTTTATTTCTGCATTCTCAGTTTTCATTTCGTCTGTCCATATAAAGTATTTAACTGTTTTGTATGTGCTTCTGGGTATTGCATTCTTGTCAGCTGTTTGTATTTGCATCCCTATTTTTACAAGCTCGCTGTCGATTTCTTCTAAAGTAGCTTCATTTAGTCTGTTTGGTGCGTAGTCATTCAATTCTTGTTTGTATTTTTGATAGTCTGATCTTTGGTATGCCTTCTATTTTTAGCGGGTATTTGTATTCGTTGCTGATTCACGGTGAGTATTTTTGCTGTGTGGTCGCTGCAGATATCATCTACAGGTTCCATGTGGTAGTTAAAAGGAATGATTTGTTTGCTAGGCAAATGTCTGGAGTTGTCGCTATTCTCTCTTTAATTAGCGTTGGGTACTCTGTTCCTAGTATTCTTATTATCCGTCTGTCTATTAGAGCTTGTAGGTCTTTTCCTGTTTGGTTTCTGTTCTTATAACCTTTGCACGTACATCTTGCGTTCAGGTCTCCCAAAAACAAAGTTAAAGGTCTATTGTTAAATATTCTCACAAAGTTATTTATTGGGAGTCCCGCTCGTCGCGGTTGTTGATACCCCGTAGCGATTATTACATTAGTTAATTCCATTTTGACCTCAATTGCGAGGTAAGATTCGGTTAGTCCTTGTTTGGTTTTGTACTCTATTCCTTTCTTTATTGCTATTGCTGCTCCGCCTTGTGGTTCGTTTGTATTATTAGTCACTTTTCATCGTAGTTCCATATTTTTAGTTTATGAGTCTCAAGGTTAATCCCATGATCTGAAATTAGAATGAAATCGGGATCCATTTCTCTAAAAATATTTCCGTATGTGTTTTCTTTATCCTTCCATCCATTTAATTTTATCTGTATAATTCTTAATTTTCTATTATCGATCTTGTTTGTATGTTCTTAAGCGGTTCTTCTTTTGGGGAGAGCGGAGGTATTACGTAAATTTATTTGTATCTTTTCCTGGTATTTCTGCCTTTAATCTCTGTCCTTGCTGAGATCTGACTCTTATCCGTTTCACATTTCGCGGTTGGTATTTCTGGTCTTTGGTCGTATGGTTGGGTGTCCCGAGTGGATTTTCTTTTTTGTTGTTTGTTTTTGCGTGTGTTTCTTTTACGTTTTTCTTATTATTCTCATTGGTGCTGCTCTTGGATTCTGTTTCCTCGCTTTTTGTGTCTTCCTCTTGTTCAAATTCCCTTTTCTTTCTTTGTGTTTCTTCTAAAAGTTTCTTTTTGGATCTTCTGAAATTTGTATGTTAAATATAGCGGATGAATCAATAATATTTTGCGGGAATTTCATTGTCTCCAGCCCATTTTACTCGAACATAGAGTTCAACGTGGTGGCATAACTTCCTGGTTGTGCAATGTTTTATACATCTGAGTGTAGAATGCATATCAGTATTTTTACGTTGAGAGTTGGGTAAAGCGTCATTTGAGTGGTGTTCCATTGTTTTTCGTTGCTGCTGCCGCCGCATATGAGATGTTTCTTGTTCCTTCTCTTCTTTGTTGTGTTTCAGTTTATTTTCTATTTATTATTTATTTTCTTTTCGGGAATGTCATTGCCATTGTTCTGTGGCTTCCTCCGCAATTGGTACACCTTTTTCGTGGAGTTTGTGCAGCTCCTCCAACAATGTGGGCCACTGCATTCTGAATATATTTCTCCTTCTTTATTTGGGCAATTTGCGGTGATGTGGTCTTCCATTTTGTAGCATCTAAAACAGATTTTGTATATTGTGATACTGGTCCCTTTGAATGCTACAAGCTGTGATTCTCATATTGTATGCGAGGATTCCCTACTGTAGTGCCTTTGTTGCAATCTCGGTTGACTCGCACAGTATTTTGAACACATATGTGTGTTCCTGAAATTTGATTATGTCGTGTATCTTCATCCAGGGTTGTTGTTGCATTATTTCATTTTTATTTCATCTGCGAAGTGTTCCCCACCCATGATTCTATCTTACAGCAGAGGATTCTTCGCTTAGTCAATCATCTGGGGCGGTACTTTAGCCTCTAAGTCGATTTTCCTTAAAGTGATGGTTCCTATCGATTACAAGTAGCAGTTCGACATCCTTGTTTCCGCACAGATGACAACAAATCAATTAGCTGTTTCTATTAATTTGATCAGAGTGATTTGAAAATGCTTGAGAATGCCTTGTGCTACACCCTGTGGTTTCCGTTTTATCCCGTTCTGAATTAGCCGAAGTGGGAGCCTTTTGATGAAGTCCTGTGGGTCCATGTTCAAATTTTCATAATTTCTCTTGGAGAGAAGGGGTTTCTCTGGAAAAATAAGGTAGTAGATTATTCACCTCACTCCACTAGTGGGAGAATCCCCCTATCTGTTCCTATCTCGCCTGCCTGCTCTGGAGCGCAAACTCCCTGACTACACTACCTAATTAGGCCTAGCCCTATAAGCGGTCCTGATGTCAGGTTCGGGCTCGTCACTGATAACCGGGCACCTTGTCTGGCCCCCTAACGAGGACTCTTTTGGGAGTTCACTATACTCTACTACTAACTGCTTCTGAGGCCTTGCTGATGGTCAGATTATACTATGCTCGATGGAAATAAAGTAAGAGAGTTTCAGATATAAAAATGTATAATATGAGATAGGAAAAATTTAAGGAGATCACCTCTTTGGGGTGATTCCTCGTGAATCAGGAAGAGGAGAATTCTCCAATCAGTCAGATACGCGCATATATTTCTTTGTAAGGGAATCGTTCCCCCCCGCCCCTCTAGAAAATTGAGACTCTGTTCTTTAACCACAACGTCCTGGCCTTTTAGGTTGGCGGCGTAACCTAACAACTTAATCTCCCCTCTCGCCCTTCGTCTCAAAGAGAATCTGAACGGCCGACCCAGACCACATAATGCACTAATCAGTTCAGGTTGAACTCGAGACCCTAACATCGATTAATACCACAAGATTTCCCCCAAGAGTTGGTCTTCAATTTCACCGCATATGCGAAATTAAAGGAACGTCGTCCTAAAGCCAGCAGCTTCCTTTTAGGGTTAGTTGGAAGACGCGCTGGGAAAAACCGTTAGAGGAGGAGCCGTAATGCAGCCTGTGCGTGAATCCCCCCCCCTCCTTCCCCTACCCCCCTTGGGGTGGCGATGTAGAAAATCACATAACTTTGGAAAACGTGGTAGATTACGTTAGTCATCAAGGCGACGAAGACCGGCAAGAGGCCCGGCTACCAAAAGAAGGGACTAAGAAGAAGCTCATCCGGAGCTAGTTCCTGGTGGTCACACCGAACTTTAAGTTAACTTGATTTAAGAAGCAAGTTCAACTTACTCTCTCAAGAGAAACCCCCCTATCCTGGTGTATCCTAAAGCACAGAGATAGTCTTCGCCCTTGAGGAATACCGGAACTAAGAAGAAGCTTATCCGCGAGCCAGTTCATAGTGGTCACACGTAACTTTAAGTTAACTTGATTTAACAAGCAAGTTCAACTTACTCTCGCCATAGAACCCCTCTATCCTGGTGTATACCAAAGCACAGAGATAGTCCTCGCCGTTGAGGAATACCCCTGCGTGAACTCCCTCTAGCACTCTCCTGAGTCAAAGGATTCAGGCCATGACTCATTGATAGCCAATGCGAATTATTCCACGAGTATCCCGAAGAGAAGAAGAAACATTCTTTCCCTGTCCCGTGGTGAGAGCATTTCCTCCAGACTCAAATGCGATTCACGAAGAATCACGTAAGGTATTTAAACCCCTGGTATATGTTTCGTTAAGGTCAGTTGCATTTAAGTTCAAAGTGAGCTGTGAGTCAACCATTACTATAAATTCAGGTGTGTCATTTAGAAAGCCTCACTTATATTTGTTAAATTCATTTTTGTGTATTTAGTGTGTTAAATTTCATTGGTTCAGGGGTTTTTTTGATTAAATTTCTATTTTTTTAAGATACAAAATTTTTATATAATGTTCGAAATGCTAAGCAATGCACTAGGAACCCTCAAAGATTAAAGAGATAATAATTAGATAATAATAATAATAATCATGATAAAAAAGTTATATAGCACTCTTAGAGATCAAACTTAATCGAAGAGTTTTGAAGTACGTAATCAGCCTATACGTACGAACTGCCACCATTCGGTCCTTTCTATACCACGACATTCTTTTTTCTTCTCTTTAGTATATACTTAAATGTATATAGAAATGTTCTCTTCGCAAAGTTATTTCAAGTCAAAAGATTGATGTAACTTAGCAGTGCGTAGATCGCAGTGAGCTGTCAGATGAACTGAGCTGACCACTCTGAGCCTTCCAATTTTATATGTTTCTTGTAGCGCTTAGTTTCCCTTTAAAAGTTTCCCGCGCCATGATTGGCCAATTTTTGTAATTCTTATGTTCACGTAGAAAGACTATATATAGTGTAGCAATTTGTGAATAATTCCATTTCTGTTCATTCCCTGAAGATGACCTAACACGGTCGAAAGTAGTCTGTGAATAAATAATGTCATCCACGGAAGTTTTTTCTCGCTTCGAAGACCTCGTTTAGGAACTTGTAAGAAATCTTATGAAAATAAAATTTAAACTCAATAACGCTGCCACAGCTGTGTACTTCAATAGTACATGCATATAACATGAGCTTTTAACTAATTATATATATATATATATATATATATATATATATATATATATATATATATATATATATATATATATATCCTATTATCCCGAATGAGGAGGCGTCGTCGTATTACTCCTTATACTTCGTTAGGCCTGTGCCTTGAATGGATTTATTGACTCAGAGTGCTTAGAGGTTGGCTACGGAGGGATTGGAATGAACTTTGTCAGCAAGCGACCCAAAGGATGTTAGATACAAAACAATATGAAAATAAAGTTTTAATGAACACTAAACAAGAAAATATATATACAAATAATGTGCTTTGAGAGATAAAGCAATAAATGAATCTCAGATATCTCACTTGGCTTGTAAATAACTATTCAATATGCAAATCCCTATACACTTGTAATGCTGGTAAGTTGGGGAATGTGAAAGGGAAAGGTTACCTTGGAACATGATGTTCGAGTGGCGCTGGTGAGTAAAGGTGGTGGAATATGGAGTGGAGACAATGAGGTAGGTTCTCCAGGGACCGCCCACAATTCCGGCTTGATTCTGCTGGAAGAAGGCGGTGACAGGAGCTTCTTGTTAAAGAGGGCCCCACGCTCGTGAACTCCGGGGAATCTTGAGTGCCCCAGTGAGGGAAGGGGACGAAGTGACCTATCGACGCGTAGCGTGAGGGAGAAAAGCCGAGATGTAGACTTCTCGTTTAGAGAACCAGAGTGAGGCTGTTTGTAGTTTCGGCTGTGACACGTGAGTGCGAGCTTGGGTCCGCACTGACTTGCAGATTAACGGGGTAGGTCTTGGTGCTTCGAAGATTTACTACTACACCAAGATAGATGGCAATTCCTGCCCCACCAGACGCTGTGCAAGCTCAACTACTGAGGCTTAAAAGAATTCACCTTTTATACTCGAAACTCGGGAGAGGCTCACATGGCTCCGAAACTAGATTTGATATCAAGCTCCTCCATTTCGTCCTTTGTAAACTTCCGGGAAACACTAGAAGCCAAGATGGGCTCCCATCTATCGATAACCAGTTGAGGAAGGGACTCGATGGTTTGCTGAAATGGCCGGCGGTTTCTTCCCGCTGGAGACCCCAGATATTGGGTTGGAAGGGAAAGGGTTAATAAGCGGCCCGCCCACAAGGGAAGTGGGGAAACGGGGGAAGCCATAGGCTATTCTCCTCTCTCTCTCTCTCTCTCTCTCTCTCTCTCTCTATATATATATATATATATATATATATATATATATATATATATATATATATATATATATAGATATATATATATATATATATATATATATCTTTCTTAAAAAATTCGTAGTAATTCATTTTCATGAGAGGATTAATGAAATTGTTACTTGCTACTATAACCATTTCACTACTTTAAATAGCATCATAGCTTTTGCTACTCGTCGTTTTAGAGTAAGCATATTTCATTTATCCTCTTTGCTCAATTTGAGCTTCAAAATTTAAAACAAAAATCACCCAAAAATTTGTGGGGAAAACATTCGCTGAATTACTAAAAAGAAAAATCAAATTCTCAAAAGTTTTGAGAGTTGAAGAGTCGAGTTAAATATGGCGAGAAAAGTGGCCGCGATTTTTCTTGGTATAACACCGCTTTTTGTGACATTTCATAAATCTTGGATGAATAAAATTCTAACAATTATTGCCAAAAGTTTCAAGTGTTTTCAATAATGCTTTAAATTAATATTTTTGTTTTTATTGTCCTAACTTCCTCTCATAAATCCTCTTTCGGAATAAAAAGAACTTAATTTTATTTATCAGGAACTCGTTCTTTAAATAAAACTGGTACTTTTCTCCTAAAATCAACATAAAAACTTTTATTTTTATACCTAGCCCAATCCCATATGCATATATATTGCTTATCTTGCCTTTCTCTCTTCGTACTACATTTATCCATAGCTTGCATCTCTACAATTTCGCATCTATTACCCATCACAGATAATTGATCAAAACTGCATGTTTTCTGAATTTCCGTCATAGTTTTCAAGGTAACTAATTAGCCATCTATCTCTACTCTCTACTAAGACTCTAGGCAAACATTTTTCCTTCTTCACGACTACACTACGCTTGTCAGAAGGAAGAAACTGAATCCAAGAGGATGGAAAGTGAAAGCCCGATCCATTATTCAGTTAGGCGTTCTATATGACACAAAGTGTATTAATCTAAAATGTCAGGACCAACTATAGTGACCACTTCAGTTTCGGTGAACTTCGAAACGTAATTTTCTATTTACTTAAAAAAAATCCAATCAGAAAATCTTTGCAGCTGTTTATTCTACACTTCAAAAGTTTGTACAAACTTATGGCAACACAATTGTTGAAGCGACATTATATAAATAGATATTGTAACTCAGAATGCGAAAGGTTTTCAAGTTATTGCAGGTCTCTGATATGTATACATTTCCGTCTCATATATTTATTCCAGTGTATATAAGAAAAAATATTTCATCTTGATTCATATATACAATCATAATTTTTTTAACGTAAGAACATTAGGGTTATATCTTTAATAAACTTAATATTCTGAATTGTAATCCGTTGATTTATTACCTAAAACAAAGAAATGAACTCTGATTTCAATATCTTTTTAGAAAACGTCACCCGGAAATAAAAATTTATTATTGCATTTGTAACTTTATGGTATATTCCCTGTAATGTAATTTAATGTAATAAAATAGAAAGAGCTCACAACATAATCCTTATAATACTTGTACATATATTATTGCTTATTCCTTAGAATAAAGCGAAGTTGCAGTTTGTCTTTTGTTTCTGCAGGCAGTATACATTCGTGTCTATAACTTTGATTTCACTTTCTACACACTAATTACTTCTTTGTATCTTGAGTCAGGAGGGCTCCTGTTTCCAGTAATTTTCCAACTTAGTTGATTGTATTTTGTAAGTTTTCAATATTTCGACAAGTTCTTGAATTAATTTTCGATCTAAATCAGAGTATTAAATTATTAATCTGCCCAATTGTATGAAATGAATCCATATATTCTCAAAGGTCTTCCTTGTTATAGCTACAGGAGTGACTGGAAAGTTAGCTAGAATGACTCTTAAATTCCTCCTCGTATTGGTGATATTTTGAATTTTATGGAAACTAACCATATAAAAACGACCCTTTTCTTAAAAGATTTTAAACAGCTTTGTTAAACGGTACAAAACTTCATATCATCTCTCCACCCTACTTTATCGAGAACCTCTTCTGTCCTTTAACAAACTTGACCTTTACCTACTCATGATTTTTATCATTGTGATACAAACGTATATTCAATATTTGGAAAATTGGGATTAGTACCAAGAACTTCGTCCATTAATTACCAAACGGAAATTATTATCCAGAACGTGATGCTGACAAATTATATATTGTTTTTAGATACGTTTCATGAGAAAATTCTTTGCAATTTGACAATAACCCGACTCTTTTACCAATTGTTAACGCCTGTGGTATCAGCAACGATCATTTTATTGTACGAGGGATCTTCCAAAAGTTTTGGTGCAAGCCTTTAATTTAATTTTTTTTAAATTAAAACACGTTTGATCATATCTTTGGTTTGTGATGTTACTTGCAAAAACATCATTTATTTGCCTGACGCATTTCAGTTAGAAAGTGAGTGCTTACAAGAAATTAGCTTTTTTATCAATGGAAAAGCAGACATTTGGGATCAGAGCTGTTATAAAATTTCTAACAAAACTTGATTGGAAATCCTCTGCTAATCTCGATTCTTTGCAGCACATAGAAACACTGTTTTGAGGTAGAAGAAACGTTTCAAAGAAGGAAGAAAAGACCTTACTGACGAATAGAAAGCAGCTAAACCATCAACATCAACCAATGCAGAAATGGTGGCCACCGTTCCAAAACTTCAAGAAAAAGATTGCAGGATTAACGTCGAATTCATTGCGAAAGAAGTCAATAGTTCCCAAGGATAAGCATATGCAATTTTAACGGAACATTTTGGTCTCAGCATGCTTTCTGCTCGTTGGGTGCTGAAAGCGTTGCAGGATGATCAGCTTGCACAAAGGAGTCATGTTCCATGTTGAAAATGCTTCAGCCCATTTTTCATGGCTAACAAGAGAAACTTTGAAGGAATTTCGATGGCAAATCATACCCCATCCACCCTATAGCCCGGATATTGTTCCCCTCGGACTATTTCTTGTTTCATAAGCTTAAGTAACTTTTAAAAGGAACAAGATTTCAATCGATTGAAGAGGTAAAACGTGAAATCAAGACAAAGTGCAATTTGAAAAGCCTGGAATTCTTCAGAGAGGTACTTGTCAAGTGGATACATCGCCTTAAGAAGTGCATCAACCTAAATAAAAAATATGTTTAGAAATATGAGTGACATTTGTATTATTTTGAATATCCCTCGTATCCCATAAAATGGATTCGTCAATACATTTTGCAAGTCCTTTAGCCCTGCCATCTCTTACCGCAATGCATCAAATTTTACTTGGGTTCTTTTAATTTTAATTACGGCTACATGTTACTCATTTTTCTCAATCCGCTTCCCATCGATATGTAACGCTCTCTCTTGTGTTTTTAACTTTTCCATAATTTCTTTCTTCAAATAGCAGCCTCTTTTAATGCTGAATTGTAAGTTGCTGCCTGACTTGGTGTTGTAATTTAATTATCAGGTGACCTTTGTTTCCATATTTTAGAAACTTTACTTGAGGATATTCTTGTGAATGTTACCAAGTTAGTTTCGTCTTTGATTTTGTTATGGATTATGATTGATGGAGTAGTATTCTCATCTTCATATTCATGACCGCTCTCTTCGGATTCAGTACAAGTACCATCAAATGTTGATAATGACGCTGATTCAATTTTGCAAGTCCTTTAGCCCTGCCATCTCTTACCGCAATGCATCAAATTTTACTTGGGTTCTTTTAATTTTAATTACGGCTACATGTTACTCATTTTTCTCAATCCGCTTCCCATCGATATGTAACGCTCTCTCTTGTGTTTTTAACTTTTCCATAATTTCTTTCTTCAAATAGCAGCCTCTTTTAATGCTGAATTGTAAGTTGCTGCCTGACTTGGTGTTGTAATTTAATTATCAGGTGACCTTTGTTTCCATATTTTAGAAACTTTACTTGAGGATATTCTTGTGAATGTTACCAAGTTAGTTTCGTCTTTGATTTTGTTATGGATTATGATTGATGGAGTAGTATTCTCATCTTCATATTCATGACCGCTCTCTTCGGATTCAGTACAAGTACCATCAAATGTTGATAATGACGCTGATTCAACAGGCAATTTTGTATTTACGGATGATGAATCGTTTCTTTACTTGCAACTGACCTGTATAGTACCACACTCTTCCTATGCTTTCCAGTTAAAGGTGATAGTAATTTTTCTTCCAAAGATAACTATTCAATTAAGTTATATTAAAATGTTCTGAAAGAATATCATATTTTTTCATCTTGACATATTCATCATAAGTCTTCATTACCTCGTCAAGTCTTGCTCGTACGAGTATTACTTGATCTGACACATGCGTAAAATTTAATTTATTTTTCCAGAATTTTATAACTTTAGAAATTAAGAATAGGAGAGCCCTTTAGAAAAACACTTTATTTAGCTGACGCGTCTTGATGCAATTGTATCATTTTCAGAGATAAAGTAAAGATAAAAAGAGTAGAGCATTGGATTATATTTAACAATGAATGGAGATATTTACATACAAAAAAAAACAAAAGGATAGACAAGTGCGCGAACGTACTGAAAAACTTATGAGCAAGTTAAGACAAGGTTGGAAGAGGTAAGTTTAGGGGCGAAGGCCAAATACGCTGTCAGGTCTAATAAGGTAGAATAACTTCATAGGGACAGATTAAGTATCCCTTTTGGTTCGATTCCTAATTCTACCGCTTGGCAGTATTTCTTTCGAATTGAATTGTATGGTTGGCTGAGGTTATTTTTCTTGTATATGGATGACATCTAGAAAAAGTAACTGTCGGCGATCGTGTGCCAAGTCAATAATTGTTGCGTTTTCTTCCAAAGATTTTCTGCTGAGAACAGTTCTATAGTTTTGACTTGTGTGGTTTGTAGGGGCGCTCAGTTGCGTAGGCGGTATGTGAGTCACTTGATAATTTAATTTCTGACATTCTAATATATGAATGTAGATGAGCTCACAGTCTGCTAGGTTGTATTTACACTCATATATCAGATGGGTCCTTTGTTGAAGTTCGGGTATGGGCTTCCGGTTGTTTGTAATGATGAGGCTGGCTGTAAGTTTAGTTGGATAATATATTATTAACGATATTTTTTCTGAATTTTAGGATTTATTAATCGGTTAATAATTTCATTAATTACTCTGTATTCAACTGTTTTTGGACTTATAATTTTTTCACTATTATACGAGGGGCGGTCAATAATTTTTGCAATTCGGATATAAGGAAACGAGATATGAGGAAAAGTGTTTTATTATCTTTCAATATAACTACCCTTGACTTCAATGCACTTGCACCATTTGTCCCTGGGGCTTCGAATTCCAGACAACCAGAAATCTCATGACTGCTGTTCAATCCACTCTTGGACGGCAAGCTTGACATCTTCATCGTCCCCAAACTTGCGTCCACGCAGTGCAGACTTAAACTGGTAAAATAAAAAGTAGTCGCTAGGGGAAAGATCTGGACTGTAGGGGGGATGGTTAAGCTCGTCAAATCCAAACTCGTGCAAGGCAGCTTGTGCATCTCTGGCCTTGTAGACTTTGACCACGTTGAAGTCGATCATGGGGTGTGAGGTTTCTAGGAAACAAAAGGGCAGAGACCTTAGTCATAGCCAAATTGTCGTGGATGATGTTCATAACACTTCTATGTGATATTCCAAGTTCTCGCTCGATTTCTTCGACCTTCATCGTCGAATTTCGAGGATCCTCATCTCCCCACAGGCCACATTGTCCTCATTGGTTCCGTCTGACGGGCGTCCTAGACAAGAGCCATCTTCAAGGGACTTACGACCATGGCAGAACTCCATATTCCAGCAAGCAATAGTTGCATAGGAAGGGGCGGTGTCGGTATACACTGCAACCATGCGTTCATGGATCTCTTTTGCATTTTTGCCTACCTTGGTGAAAAATTTGATCACTGCGCGGTGCTCAACCTTCTCCATTGTTTGAAAGATTTGTGACTGACGATCTGCGATCAGCTATTGCTTCTTAGATAGACTAGGCAGGAGCGTAAAACTGCAGGTCTTGACTTGTCATAACTTGTCCTAACACTCCCACAAACAGCCATCCCCCTTCCTCTGTTTTGCCCTACCAATTCGCAAAACTAATCCACCGCTCATCGTAGATTTGTATTTTAACTTATATTAAACTACTTGCTTTGCTTTGCAGTTTGTTTTCGTTTCTGATTCCTGGCTTTTTGATTTTAACTTTTTTCATTTGCCATCGTTGACCCTACTTTTATAATTTTGTCGTGTAATACTTTAAAACAAATGTCTTGTATTCGTTTTATAGTTTAATTCATGTTTATTATTCATATTTGTACTCCCATACTGTTTATTAAGTTTTAGATTTTCGTTTCTAAGTCAAACTCGTATTTAATAATCGCTTTACCCCTGATATTAAACTTTTTTTTTGTCTTATAATTTTTCATTATCATATATTTGTAAATTAACTTATTTTTAACTGCTTGATTTTTTTCTGGTTTCGTTTCTGATTCCTATCTTGTTGATTTTAATTTATTTTTCATATCTTAACTGATATTAAACTGTTTGTCCTGTTTTTGTAATTTTGTCATGTAATAGTTAAAAAGTTTCTTGTATTCCTACTACGGATCAGGTTCCCAAGGAACGATTCCATTATTAATATATATATATATATTTATATATATATATATATATATATATATATATATATATATATATATATATATATATATATATATATATATATATATATATATATATATATATATATATATATATATATATATATATATATATATATATATAGATATAGATATATATATAACGGAACAATTACGAATTGCCAACTAAAGAAGTATACTAGTTGGTAACTTAGGATATTAATGAATTCTAGAAAGTTCTAAACAGTTCTACAAAGTTAGGTATAATGCTATAAGGTTTTAGAAACTTGTATTACTTAAGATTTCTAACGTAAATATATGGTGACTAAATTTGGGGGGTTCGTGAGACCTTTTTCTTAAATCTGAGCCGAGCTTGTCTCTTTTTCATTGCTTCTATGCAAAATCTCATCGGTATTTGATACAGGAGATTTTTTATTCGGAAAAAAATATCTGAAAATTTTAACTCTAAATTGAACATACTGCCAATGCAATTTATAAGAATGTTTATCGTCTTTCCTCCTATTTAGATTAAGTGTACCAAATTGTTTTTTAAATTACACAATTTAACATTAATATTAAGAAACCGTCTAAATTCTAACTCTATTTTCCTTACCTAGTATCATTGGTTGGGATACAAACGGAAAGTGTCTTCCCAATGTGTTCCTTAATGAAGACAGAGACTAATAAATAATGGGGAAAATAATTATATCCTTTATACTTTCGGATATTATTAATTCATTTAATTCCTTCTCTTATAATGAATTAAATTGCATTGGTTAAATATCATACAGCGTCGCTAGTACACCCATGTTACGTTTTAATATGTAGCTTTCCTTTTCTATCGATTTCAAAACTAAATTTTGATCCACTTAATTGCCCTTCCTTGATAACATAAGAGTCATATGTTGTTGATCACTTAATTTTTCCCACTTTCGGTGAATGCATGGTTTATAATTATTTTATTTGTAAAGTTTGTTCCTATTTATTATAATGTGATTAAAGGAGAACGAACGAAATTATCTCCCATTAATTCTAATTCCACCCGAATCCTAATTCAGCTTCAAGAAAGAGTCTTCGAGCATTAATATAAACGTTGTTATAAACTTTGATATGTCAGAATGATATATTAGTATTTTGATACACATTTTATACATTGGTATTGCTCCCAGTGCATTTTGAAAGCAAGTGGGCAGAAACCCTCTGTTTGAATGATAGTTGCTCCTTCTCCGTCCATTTAAAAACTTCTGGGTCCCAAATCACACTGATAATATTACACAAGCCAAATTCAGACGTCGGGAAGTAGAATGAACATTAAAACGCAGGAAGGGATATGGAGATTACATGCAAGATAAATAAGCCACAAATAGCGTGAATTTGGCAGGTGTCGCCACTCTAGGGCTGCAAATGGTCGTTGGTTACCTTAGATTCCCTAAACTCGAAGATATTTGGGATTCCAGGACACATAATCGCGTTAGACCTCAAGTTCAGATTTTTAAGTACTCTTTCATGTGAAGAATCCGTTAAACCATTAGAGTCAAGAGGGGCTCGAAATTGATGTGTGGGGGTGAGGGTCTTTGACTCTACTCTAAATGTTTCTGTAGATCTTTTCTTTTAACGAGCCCTAAAAGTTATTTCCCGTGAAAGTAATTCCAATGAAGATTTTATATTTAATTTATCCCATAAATTTAATGTCATAAATCTTTAGGGGGGGGGAATATTCGTTTTCTATATACATCATTAAGATATTTTGTAAATAAACAGACTCCTTCTAAAAGCCGTGTTTATGGGAGTATGATGTAAAGACTACTCTTCCTATTCCATCTGGATATCAGGAATAAAGTCAACGTTCATTTTGAATTGTGCGAACCACTCTTGCACTCTTTATTGCGTAACTAAATTTAAAAATTACCTGTATAAATATAAGCTATACGATTCAGGTTTATTTAATACTTGCTTTGTGGAATATCACTCGAGAACTACAATCAACTACTGTTACTGGGAATAAGAGAGTACTATACTGGAAGTTGTATTCTGAGAAGACAGTAGTTTAGGCAAGACATATTTTCCAGATGTCAGTTTGAGGGTAATTTTGAAGTTCATGATGAACAAAGTTTTGAAGTAAATGGGACAAATATGAAAGAGACGAAAACAGAAAGAGATTATCACTTGAGTTAAAATTCCAATATAGTGTGAAAATGAGGAATTCATGGGACTTGATAGTGTCATGTCCTTCTTACTTCTTTCCTTTTGCCGACTATTACTCTTTCTTTATATTTCTTTTTTTTCTGTCTTTCATCTATGTTAGGATTGTTTTTCTCTACTTATTATTATTTATTCTTTACAAAATTATTCTTATTTCTCAATGTTACCTTATTTTTAATATTTGTCCTTATCTTATTGCTTTAGTTCCGATTCTAAGTCAGTATTTATTTTATTTTTAGCATGTCTCTTTCGGGATCGAGATTATTCTAAGTAGCAGTGCCGATTGTATTTCTTGCTTCTGAGTTCTTGCAAGTGGCAATAGCTCTAAGGAATTCGTTATCCTTGATAATATACTCCTTGAGACCAATTTCATTCCCAGTGTTTATGATTATTGTAGGGTTTTTTACCATTTTCCCTTATCTAATATGTAGTGCACAATTACAAGGTGAAGTAGAGCCAACTAGGAACCTCATAAACTGACGACCTCGTTAGCCCTATGAAATCTTGAAGTGGGCACAGAAAACAAACACTAAAATAATATGCCATCTGTTAATATAATTACTTTATGTAAAGCAAATTGTTTACTTGTAAATAATGCTAAACCGCTAATCAATAATTAATATATTAATGCAAAGCAAAATGTATACTTGTAAATAATGCAAAACCGCTAGGCAATGAAATCACTGTGCTCTCACGCTAACACACAAATATTCACACACACACACACACACACACACACAGACACATTAGAAAAGAGGTGCGAGCCGGCGGTTTTGGTTGCAGGGATAAGGAAGACAATTGGAACAGATGTTCATACAAGTAATGAATTTGATACAGAGGAAGTCTGACCCACCAGCTTTGACATGGACCCGCCACGAAGCCACGCCGTTAATCTTTCGTTAGGATAAAGGGGCTTGTAAAAGCCACATACACAGTTAGACAGAGAAAAAATACAAGGAAATAGAAGCTGCTAACACCGATAGCTAGATACAACGATGTGAGCATACTAAAAACCGGTATTTCATTGATTTCACTTGCCCATGAAAAAATGCGGCTATTAGACCAAGAATAAACCTCCAAAAACAATATTTTTCTAAAATCCTCACCTCCTCCATGTAATAAGTCGGTGATGGTTAGCCCAGTCTATAAGTGGATAATCAGCGGACATCTTGAACTTTCAACTGGAGTCATAGAATTCTACGGCATAACCAACCGCAGCCGATAACCACAAGCCAAATCACAGCGCATCCACCATAAATTTTTTCTTCCTCCTCTTTTCTTCTCTCTTCGCGTCTCAACGCTCATTTTTCACTTTATGTTTTGTATTCATATCTTCCACTTCATTTATCCCTTACTCCAAGAATTGTCATTATCTTTTTCGTGCCTTTTTCTCAGGGCTTTCCATTGTTTTTTCTCTTGTCGTTCCTTAGCATTGACATTGGCAGTTATTACATGAAAAATAAATTCTTATGCAAAGATTGTCCGCTCGTTTCAATAGTGCTAATCCTGTCCTTGTAACTATGGAACTTTTTGAGTTAAAAAATAGGAGGCATTACTTTCGGAACAACCCTCGTAATAGAGAGAGCCTGGCGATCTATCAAACAGAGATTTAATTGTTGCTAGTTTGACTCGAACGTTTTCAATTCATCATTTTTTCGAAGGCACCAATACTGAAAGATTCCTGTTTAAGTTTATTATTTTCTTTTCTATTATTTCCACTTTTTTATCACCTAATGATTTTGTTTTATAAGAATCCCCATAGCCATACTCTACAGTACATCACATATGGTGTACTTCTTCTTGTCGCTTTTGATTGAGATATGAATGACCTTTTTCACTGCATTCTGAAAAATTCAATTCTTATTTTGTGCATTATCTATAGTACTATTATGCACCTTGATTTTATTTTATTTTTTTATCTGTACTTGTATGTATTAGTCATGCTCAGTTTGATTTAGCGCTATTGATATATTAAAGAAAATATTGCGGTTTCTCTGCCTTTTTTGGCATTTCTATTCCTGGAATTCAATACGAGAAAGGGTGCCAAGATTAATAACCTCACTAATCATCTCCCATTCCATTTTTCCTTTATTTTTCACTTTATATCCCATATTGACTGCTCATAAATTATCTAGTAAATTTATTAGCATAAGACTGACCTTTGTGTCATTTTTTGCCGAGTCCCCATTGGCTCAAAGACTTATTTAATGCTTTTTTGCCAGTTTACAAAGTAATTTCTGGCATTACACCTCCGTTTGGAGCAATGCAACGATTCCTGGGTTACATTTAGGAGCCTTCAAAAGGCAATTTTAAAGCTCGTTCACAATTTCAAATGCTTTATATCTCACCAGCTCGGAACCTCTTCTCATGTCATTTCGGAGAATCTTTTCCACTTCTTTTACCTTATCCTATGAAGATTTTTCTTCTTCGTACGAGTATTGAGAATGTAATTCCTCGCAACACTTCGTAATCCGCACTAGAGGCCCTAAAAAGAACTGCCAAGAATAACTTTAGTGATGTAACGGTTTGAGGATCCTCGGTGAGCCACACTCAAGGGATGATTCATTGTGGACTTATTAAGAATTCCGTTTCCTTGAGAATTTAAATATTTAAGCTATTGCCACCATAAACGAAGATTATAATAATCCCATCCGTCTTTTTGGCGGGGCTTTAGCTCAAAGAAATCAAGACAGCTTCCCCTACAACACCGGTTGTTGTTTGGTACCTATCTCGAAGCCTCTAACGCTTAATTCAACAGTGGGCTAATTCTCTTACCTTCTTCTTTCTGCCTACCCAATTAAACGTTTCCTAATGAATGGTATAAGTGGAACGCGGCTATGGGTGTCATTCTTCAAAATAGAGAGAGAGATGAGGACGCTTATAGGCAATCATGTGGGCCTGTGTGAGCAACTTAAAATAATAATAAATCTTTTTAGAAAATCTCCTTAGTGGGGAATTATGTCAGATTTATGGTGAAAGGTGGGGCAAAAGTGAAGGATGATGAATCTAGAAAAAAAGTAATAGAAGTTTCCTTCAGATCATGAGGTTTTGCCTCTGTGTGTCTGCTTTCTTCGTAATATTATCTTGTGTTATCAAGATTATCTGCCATATTCGTGTATTTTTCAAGGCTTTCCGTCTGCTTTACGTCTTTTATGTTCGGTTTGATTGCTTTGGATATCTTTATATATTTCAGTCAGCTCTCTCCAAACCACAAGAATTCCAAAATTAAGACAACCTTTCTTGCTCTTGATCCAACAACCTAGATACTTGGTGCATGTCTTGCATACCATGTTTGGAAACCAAGTTTTATTCTGGTCAAAAGTTTCATACCAAAATAAGAATGGTAAAGACGCTTTATGGAACTTGTACCTAAATTCATGTTAGCAACAACGGTGTATTTGCCGCAAATGTAGTAAAATACATCGAGCTTAATTTTTCATTATCTTCTGGCTGAATCCCTTTCCTTCACCCGCAAAAGAAAAATATCAGTTAGTCGAAAATTGTTACATGTAAACTTATCTCAATTTGTTGTTTTTTTAAGAAATAAGAAAGATTTTTGCATCATATAAATAGAAAATACACTTAAATGTTAGGAAAACCAATGGGATTTTTTTTCAGGACCTAAAAATTGTCTTAAATGAGCTAAAAAATGAATATTATAATGTTAGTGCTGGCCAGTGTTATTTTCAAATTATATGTTTCTTTTCTCTCCTACACTTTTTTCCCAAATAAGGGTCATACATCCTTGTTCAATTACTCATGAGACGAATGTTAATAAAAAATTATCATTGTCAACTGTTTTTTAAGACATTGTTGTTGGATATCATCAACATGCCTAGAGGAATAACCAAACTAAGTGCGTAGCAGCCCCGACGATTATTGTGTATCGTGATTAGCTTACCAGGCAAGCATACCCTATCCTGGTTTACTAGGCATTTACGACCAGCACCAGAAGAGATGCTACATGAAAGCAACCTATCCCCATCTAAACAAACTAGAAAAATCCCCAATAAGTCAAGACAAAAATTATATGGGCAGAACATGGCTCAAGAACGGAATCATAAAGATACATACTTATTGAATCGGTGTCAAAGCTTACCATTTCACAACTGAATTGTTATGCCAAGTTGTACAGCAAGCAAAATAACCAACCAAGCTCATCTGCTCTTTTTCAGAAAACATTTTCGTTCCAAGCGCATCAAAATACTCGGACTGCCGACCATAAAATCAGGCTCTCTGCTCACGCCCCTTCCCCCCAGCACATCCAAGTTCTGTGTTCACACTTTCTTCAAATCACTTTTACAAAGAAGAAATTCCAAATTCTAACGACAATAAGGTGCTAATTAAATTGGCAAACACAGACTAGTCCTTCTCTGCAACGGAAAATCAAAAATAGTTCAACATGCATTCACAACATATCCATCAATTGCCTACATTGAACTAATGGTAGAGAAATATAAGGCAAGAAATATTCGAAGAAACCTGTCTTCTTTAGCTGTGTCTGACAGAGTAGCTGATCTATAGAGAGTAGATTAAGCCTGAGCTTGCTTCATCATATGATCATGAAGAGACATACCTACTAGTAGGTACTGTTTATTACTTATAATAACTCATAATAGTACAAATAAATGAGTGTAGAATACGCAGTCTCAAACTATTAGGTATATTTCCCCTTTTGATGACATATACAAATTCTCTTTCCAATAGATGAGCTTATTTTGAACTGAGTTGTGTTACTGAAACACCAAATCAGGCCAGAAACTTAGTAATTCAAATTCTTGTAAGGAAAAATGACATTCGGGTTCTGCAAACTTGAAAAAAATGATAGGCAAATAAGAAAGATATATATATATATATATATATATATATATATATATATATATATATATATATATATATATATATATATGCGAATAAGGAGCCCCATATTTATAAACAGATCAATGAAATGTTTCTTGGGGTGCTTCATACATTTAGGTGATCTAGTTTTGCTATTTCAAGGGTCCTTTGCTCAACACTTTACGCTTTATAAACCTATAAACTCTCGTGATCTATTATGTATATATAAAGTAAAGAAAACACATTTAATTTATTCAACTATCCCCACTTTACTTTCATTATGTTTATAAAAATTTCACTCTCACTTACACAATACTACATATGCCACGAGTTGTAAATTCAACCCAAATATATTGACAAAAATAGCGTCCATTATTCAAACAGCCTTTGTCCTTCGGCAGTAGATAAAAAAAGCTTTATTAGTCCTTTCTATCCTCTGTCTTCATATCGCCTGTCTTTTGAAGTATTTTTCACAAAATAGGAAAGGAAAGGCCATTTTTGGTAGAAATTGGCACAATAACTTATTAAACATAGACACATCAATTTAAATGTTCATCTAACGAGAAATAGCAGGGAAAAGGTTGGCAATGGAAGTATACGAACGATGACAATGTTATTTAGATTCATTACCTCAGAAATGCAATTGTTTGACGACTGACGAAAGTTTCAGCTTTCGGGAGTGAATGGAAAGAGAAAAAATTTCCAAGATGGAGAGAATAGAATAGTGGAAAGAGAATGGATAGCATTATTAGAATTTAGTAAATACAGTTACACATACAGACACTCACTCAGATAAACCAGATAGTCTACTTGGGTATCCAAAAATCGAGAGTTAAAACTTATTAATAGTATCTTGATTAGCTTGATACTTGTAATATGGAAATAATACTAGAATTAAAATTTTCATCAAAGAATGGCCAAAGCCTATATATTGTTTAGGAAATATAAAAAAAAAATTAAGGCATAATAAAGATTGAAGGGAGCTATGGAATAATTCTTCAGTATGTTATATATCAAATAATAAGACTATTCTTGTTATTATTATCATAAAAAATTGTACACTCTGAGCCACATATATAATATTTTGATGATTTGCACAGAAAAAAGAATAAAAAATAGGTAAATTATAGCAAGGGAAATCAGATATTGCTACTGAAGCCTCCAAACGACCCTTTCCCGTTCCAAAATTCTGAATGCAAAAATACACTTAATACGAACCTTGTCTCGTGTATTATAGCCAGGGATTGGTTTCATGTCTCGACCACCATAGGATACCTTTGCACGTGATTGAGATGGTAACTGCATAAACAATGCACGCAAACAGCATCTCCTGTAGTAGATTCCTAAATTGCTGAAAATATATTCTGTTGTGGTGTTTTCAATACCAATGCCAAAGTATAACAGAAATTGAATGTAAAATTGTTACTGAAAGCATCCGATCTTTCTTACAGATTTGTTGATATCAGATATTTGATTGAAATAAGGGGTTATAGTTCTAAACAAATAGAATTATTTCCTTTGATATACTAATCATTCTTTTAGTAAAGAGAACAATGCAAACCTCCCACTTAATCTCCTACTTAAAGTAGGATCTCCCGGAATTCATTTGCCATTAAATAGTCATTTCCTTTTTCAGATTATATCCACTCACTTCCGTCAATAAATTACATTATGGCATCTTTAGGTATGAAATTCCTTTTACAAATATACCTATTCCTTATTCTTGCCATGTTATATTTTATAATACCTTTTTATACTGAAATTTATAGACGAACGATCAACATTTTGAAATGTTTCAATTTCACCATTTTACCCTTACTATTTTCGTTTGATAATAAATACCTAAACAGGTGACATCCCTTATAGCTTACACTTCATTGTGGAAGAGACGTTGAAGAGTTTTTGATTTGTCACTTGTTCTAAGTTTCTCCTTACGTTTTGGTTTTTCCTTGAAATAATAAAGAGTAACTTTGAAAAAGACGATCCGAGGACATTGAACCAATATCCAGTGCTACAATCACTCTGTATTCGGAGAAAATATAATTATCGTTTGGTTATTTCCTGTGCGTAATAATTAATGTTTCTTTTTGACTACGTGAACATGACAACCTTTTGCAAGTGAGCTCCTGATTGGTCATAATGGACCTGAGCTCCAAAACTTCATGGCAAACCTAATGGGCCGATTTGCTCCTACACCAAAATGAATTAAGATTAGTTACAAGTAATCTGTTGTACATTGTTGTCGGTATTTTCTTTCTCTATTGACAGTTTTTAGGCAGTTTCATCCTTGTATAATATGTACTGATCCGTGCGTTTTAAAATTACAATTTATATTATATTTTTTTATTTATGAACAAGAAAAATCACTTTCACTCAAGCGAAGAATAAAACTAGCATAAATATCAGGCCTGATAAACAGTGGCAGAGTCGATGGTACCTAGGGAGTGGCAGGAAAGAATTGTTCTAAAAACGAAATTGCTACGAAATTCCAAGTGTTTGGGATCCTTCTGATGCGATGTGAGAAATTTGCCAATTCCTCAGCAAATTTCCACGCTCGTTTCTCTTAACTTCATCTAAAACAAAGAACATGTAATTCACTCTGCCTATTATCACTTACTCTATAATAACAGTGTTTATATAGTGTTCAAAGTGCAGTGAAATATTCATTGCAATAATAGTAAAGTAATTCTCATTAATAATATCACTTTAAGTGAATAATTATATTTTTTAGGCGTTATATTTTATTTTTATATTTAATTAATATAATTTATTTACCTATTTACTGTTTAGGTTAATAAGCTATCTAGCATAAAATTTGGAGGCAGTACTTCTAGTGGGGCCCTACAAAATCTCTGCCCAGCAATAGGCGCAAAATACAGATGTAAATTGACTATATACAAGGGGCGTTAAATAAGTTTTGCAATTCGGATATAAGGAAACGAGACATGAGGCAAAGTGTTTCATTATTTTTTAATATTACTACCCTCGACTTCAATGCACTTGCGCCACTTGTCCCTGAGGCTTCGAATTCCCGACAACCAGAAATCTCCTGACTGCTGTTCAATCCACTCCTGGACGGCGAGCTGGACATCTTCATCGTCCCCAAACCGGCGTCCACGCAGTGCAGCCTTGGGCTGGTGAAATAAAAAGTAGGGGCCGGATCTGGACTGTAGGAGGATGATTGAGCTCCTCGAATCCGCACTCGCGCAGGGCAGCTTGTGCAACTCTGGCCTTGTGGACTTTGACGACGTTGAAGTCGATCATGTGAGGTTTCGTGAGGTTTCTAGGGACCCAACGGGCAGAGACCTTAGACATGGCCAAATTGTCGTGGATAGTGTTGATAACACTTCCATGTGATATTCCAAGTTCTCGCTCGATTGCCTCGACCTTCACCCGTCGATTTTCGAGGATGGATCCTCCTCTCCACACGGGCCACATTGTCCTCGTTGGTCTCGTTTGACTGGCGTCCTGGACAGGGGGTCATCTTCAAGGGACTCACGATCATGGTGGAACTCCCTATTCCAGCGAGCAATGGTTGTATAGGAAGGGGCGGTGTCGGTGTACACTGCAACCATGCGTTCATGGATCTCTTTTGCATTCTTGCCTTCTTTGGTCAAAAATTTGCTCACTGCGAGGTGCTCAACCTTCGCCATTTTTGAAAAATTTGTGATTGACGATCTGCGATCAGCTACTGCTTCTTAAATAGACGAGGCAGGAGCGTGCGGCTGCAGGTCCTAACTTGTTATAACTTGTCCTAACACCCTTATAAACAGCCATCCCCCTTCCTCTGTTTTGCCTTAGCGATTTGCAAAACTTATTGACCGCCCCTCGTATGTATTGAATTATTGAATTATAGAGATCAAACATATTGCGCAGATAAGGTGGAATGAGCTCTATATTATGATTGTAGGCTGTTCTCGTTTAAACCCAACCCAAGTTCATAAATTCCTAAGCTTGAGCAACAAGAGCTTTATAAACTTTGGTTGCTTAAAGTAGTCTGAAAAGATAAATATAATATAAATTTTCACGTGGTTAAGAAAACATGAAATTTATATTGTTTTCGTGGTACTATAAAAAAAGGAAATAACTTTTGTCTTTAAATATCACCTTAAACAATTGTCGCCACAAACTGGAGACAAATATCGAAATAAAGTTCCTTTTTTAACGAAATATTAAATATGCACCTAGTCCCCATAGAGGTGAGCTTGAAGTTGGGTTCTTTCACTAACATAATAGCAACATCTGCAATAATGCTTTGAAACCCTTTCCCAACGGCCAGAATTTACCCTTGAATACGAAGAAATTATAAATTTTTTTCCACCCGGTAGAGTTTTCTTCAAATGTTGACCGAACGAAACTGTCGATAGGATTAAGGTGATGACTTCCATTGAACCGGTTCTTTGATTTAATAAAACTGGAAGGATTGAGCTCGGGCGTGTTACTCTTTCTTGGGCAGTGTTAAATTTTCCTTATATGAGTTACACTTTGAAACAAGAAGGCATCACGACGATATTTTGAGGCACTTTTCATAAAACGGATATTAGTAATGTTTATTCTTATATGGGTTAGCCAACAGTAAGTTTATTTTTGTCACAGAAAAGAATTCTATTGATTTATCCCATTATAATCTTGTTAGGAGTTTCTGAAACTGTTAATTGTTTCCTTCTCAATGAATCGGATCAACCTGCAACTCTCACTTTATTGTACATTTTTAAATTCCGATCTCTCTTGAATATTATTTTAAATGATGATCACTCAAAATGCCAGTCAACTTTGGAATTTTATATATATTTTTACTTATACCTGATTCTTTTCTGGCTTAGAACAAGTTCATTAACAATCTCAATGTTTTTCGGAGTTTTGATTGAATTAGACATGACTCTACCTGCCCTTTTGAGAAATAAGAGTCATCTTAAATGAGTGCAGAACCATGATATGACCACTGCTTTTCTTCTACCACTTCTGTGACAACGTTTGATAATGACAGTTTTGGCAAAGTTTTCTAGAAAATTTTGCGACACTATATCTTTCCAATTGAGATCAAGAGACTTCTTGAGAAATTGTATCAAAATATTTGCTTCGTTTCTTGTTTAGAATTTATAATGCTTTATCGCTTTTTTTTTATAGCTAAACTTCTTAATTCTAAAGAAAACAATGAGATGATGAATTTAGAAATTAAAAAATTAAATTTAGATTAAAGCAAGAGGAAAAAGAGAACCAATGAATCTTTTGTGAAATGAGCACTTAACTCACATTTCATGGGGCATCCATTATTTCACTCACTTTTCATCTTCCTTTGTTACACAATACTACACGTTCAAATAAGGAGTATTTTACAATTGCTTTTTATTCCTTAATAATCCATTAAATCAATTCTTTATACACATCATAACATTAACGATGTTTATCACAGTCTGAGAAGAATTAAAATTTGAGGATAATTTTTATTATTTCACATTTTCTTCAACTTTTTGAAGATCCCTCTTATTTACACTTATATAATTTAAGAATGCTATTAAGCTTTAATTAGATAACATAATTACATGATTGAGGCTTCTCGTGTTTACACCAAATGATCCTGGACAGTCAGTAAGTTACTCAATTTCGTAATAACACCCTTAAATGTGAAGGTAAGGCACAAACTGAACTAATTAAGGGCTAAAATAAAATTTAGACAGACTTAAATCTTTCTCCTCATTTTAAAAACAATTTTAACATAAAAAAGCACTGATAAAAGCACTTAGGACTTGGAACTTAAGGTGATAAAAAACCATCTAGTCGATTTCTAAAGCTCTTTTTGAAATTAATACAAGGATTGCCGCACGAGATACAACTTTCCTAAAAATGATAACTGTCTCAGAATCAATGGATGAAAAACGAATGGATGAAACGAAAATAACTTTGCCTTTCCCCATTGAAAAATATTAATCTTTTAAACAAAAACCTGACGAAATAATATTTTTGATGGTTCTTCTATCAAAGATTGGAGAATAGCTATTGACTGCGCAACAAATGATACTGGAGTAAATATTAGATGCACTTTTTAGAAACAATCATACTACTGAGCCTAAAGATAAGCGAGAAAGAAGGTAAGATTTGGTTATCTTACTCAATCATTTTCGCCTCTGGGCTGAACCTCAAAGGTAAAACACCCGACTTTTCCCGGTAATTCAGTCAGCAAATAGGACTAAAGCCCACTCAAGTCCCAACTTAAACTTGGTTAATTGTAGCCACCTAACAAGAAAGCTCCAAACATTGATCTGATAGAAAAATTATAAAGACTGTGATAAAAAGAAAATTAATGAAAGAAATTTGGGATTTTCCAAGAGCATAATTATCCTTAATGGCTTAATGACCTAAATCACTCTAGGCAAATTAGCAGTGATCAAGAAGGCCGTTGCATTAGTGTAAATGTAAAAGTTTCCTTTTAACAATACCATTGTTTAGTGTTTTTATATGATTATCCAAATTTTTTTTTTCTTTATCTGTGCAAATTAAAAACGCTTTAATAAACTTCATATTTGCGTCAATTTACTTCCTCTGTATTTGTTTATAAAAATAATGTGCTTAATTACATCTCAAGAAACATATAACTTAAAAATAAGTTCCTTTATTAACCATGTAAACGAAAGCAAATAATATTTCATAATTTTACAAAAATGTGATTTATTTAAAACATATGTAAATTATTGTGCCTGACATTTTCATCATATAATAGGCAAATTAATAATTATGAATTCATGCAAGTGTCCTTAACCGTAATGAGTTCATTAACATTTAGTATTTTAACACTGGCGGTGATAATATTAATATAAATAAACCTTTAGCTAAATTTTATATTTAGAATGTAATCTAAATTCAACATTGACCAGGCCAACCGCCATCCGTGTATTGCCTCACTACTTCCGTGGCAGGTATTTGGAGTATTTATTTTCATCTTACGCCCCATTCTTAGGTTCTCGTTAAAGAGACCTACATCTATTTATAAAGGACGTAAGACGGGGGGATATATTCCTCTACCGATTGTCCGGAGTAGAAGTGCTTATTTTGTAACGACATGTTGTGGTTGGTGGTTTCATCCTGTGACATATTTAATGCACCTGTTTGTGCATTGTATTTATTTGATACGTTTACATTGTATTTTATGTGACCTTTTTGTGCACTGTATTTATTTAATATATTTGAATCATTCATTGTATTATTATACCCTCGCAGATATCTAAACACCTTCCTGTCGATCTATTTATTTCTTGTTTTAGGGCCGAGAGAACTTAGTTCCTCATTTTTCCTTTACATATAATCATAATGATTTGTGATCATACCAATACTAGATATTGGGGACTGGGAAAACTGCCAGTGAAAAAATAGTGAGGATGTAAGGAAAGGACTCTTATAACTGAGAAGCTAATCAACTTAACCAACCAGATGAATTGCGTTAGAGATAGTGCCTTTAATATTCGTGGGAATGTATTTCTTAAATCCATGAATGCCCTCTCCCAGTCAGAGATGGTAAAGTTTGATCCACTGATCATTTAAATTACACCTCTTTTTAAAAATTCTTGTTTATTTATTCGTTATTATCTATGTTTATCTCTTTTATTTCTCTTCAAATATGGACTAGCATTTTGATTTGACTAATAATTAGCAATAAAATAATTTGTTAAGGATGACACATTTCAGAACATCTCTGAACAATTTCCCACACACGAAAAAATAGATTTCAATCTACACCCTGAAAACTCTGACACCACGCAAAAACGGATTTAAGTGTTGATGGCTAAATTTATCATGAAACTCTCGACGATATTTTACCAATTATAGTAAATGTTCCACCTTCTGTTCTTGATTTATGGGTACCTCGTGAGTGATCATATTTTTTTGACATTTAGAGCGATAGTGCTCATCATTAACATTGAAGAAGGAGGACAGAGTGTTGGAATTGTAAATGGAATGAAACCTCTTGTACTCATTCTTCTGTCATGAGCACCATAATAAATATGAAAAAAACATTGTCCACCCTTAAACGAGCAGACTGGTGGAATCTTTTATATCAAACTAGCAAAGCAGTACCTCACTTCATAGTGTCACTACATAGTAAAAAAATTATTAGGCAAATTGATACTACTTTTGGTATTTAGGGAACGTCAACAAAGTAATAGAGCGCTAAGCTTGAGTTGCCCCTCTTTAACCATATGCTAGCAAAAGGCCAAAATGATAAGTTAATTAGACAAAAATTAGAAATATGATCGAAAATGACATGGAAGACAAAAAAAGGATACAGATGTTTAAATGTCAGAAAGAGCTGAGAAAGAGAAAAGAAGAAAGAGGAGTGATTCTAATCAATGGTAAAATATAGAAGAAAAGTAAGCTAAGCAAATCGCCGGCATCCTGCGAGCCACCCATAAGCCACGATTGAAATTAGGTTTCTGCAACCGAAGATGCGGAATAAAAAGAGAGAGAGGTGGCTGACTCATCCAAATTTGAGGGTTCAATCAAGCGAGGCTGGAATTTACTGCCCCATTGGCAGCGAAGAAGTGGTGTCGTTCCATGAAACTTTTTTTATATATAAAATCAAACTTTGGATCTGAACAAATGAAAGAAACGCTGTTGTTTGCACGTACCGCTTTCCACCCCCCTAAAACATACAAACAAACAATTTCTGCTCCATTTGTCAATTACTAATGTTTGGGAAAATGGATTAGATGTGCCTTTAAGAAAAGGAAATAATTAAAACAAACAACCGACACGGTTACAATTACCACTGTGAGAGAGAGAGTCTAGGAATATATAATTCAGAATCAAGATATAGTTTTCATATTAAGGAGTATTTTCCAAGACGTATGAGTGAATTTGCATTTCACTCGTTGAAGTGGAAGATTTCTCAGTTAATTATGTCCGCATTAACTAGGGTTCTTCAGGCGTTATTTTGTGGCACTCTGTTGCTACTTGAGGTTCTCTTGGATTAAAGGATTGATACCATTATTTGTTAGCTTCTCAACAATCACTGTTTATAGGAACCATTAAAGATTCTCTTCTTCACTAAAATTGACGTCTATATGTGGCAAACTTGACCAAGGATAGTATATTTTTAAATGGTTAGGTAATTCGTCTTCGTTCTTCACATGTAACCATCCTACCATTTAAGTGTCATTTATTTAGATCAAGACGGGCATACACTGCTTAATTATACGTTGACGACATTGGTAATAATAGGGGTAACTATTAAATTGAGTAGAGTTCTCGACGGTTTTTTATGAAAACGACCGTAATATTTTAGTAAATAGGTATTTTCAAACTAGTAAATAACAAACACGCAAATGATTAAAAAATCATTTAAAGGCTGCGAACTTCTAAGAGGGACGAAGCGATGTCAATAATATGAAAAGAAATTGAATGTCACCAGCCACAATTAATGAGCAAGTCCCAGCTCTTAAACTGTCACTTTTGGATAAGGGGCAACTCTTATACAATTATTCCCTTCCTTCGAAGTAATGCCAGGCGAAGTGAAGGAAGAAAGAAATGTTCCTTTCTAGTCTCTACAAGAGAAGGGTCATCAAATTGCACCTAAAGATTTAGAATGCTGTAGAATTTCTGTTGAATGCAACTCAAGGGCAGCAACCCTTTGGTTCAATCAGTTGCAAAATTATCGTGGCAAGGAAGTTAGAATGAATGGTGATCTCCTTCTCAGTCATTTGAAATCAATTTAAGCTAATCAAAACCCTTTTATGCAGTGAAGAGCGACCAAAGACGAAAGATGCATCTATCGACAGGATACTGAGAACACCTTAGACTAAAGGAATAGCTTTTATTGACAGATTTGATTTAAAAATTATTTATCTCAATGCAAACTGATTTAGTCCCTACATGAGAATTTTAAAAAAATATTTAAATCAATTAGTTTTTTATCATATTGGATTTTTATCAATATAGAAATATAAAAATCATCTACTTATGTCTCAGAAAATGACACTGAACTTCACTAACACTATAATTTAAGGAGATTTCTTTTAGTATTTGAATAATAATCTCATTTAGTTTGGTTATGAGTTTTTTTTAGCAAAGTTATTTCCAATAATTATTTTATAATATAAAAAACAAAATAGTGAAATTCAGAAATAAATATAAGTATCAAAATTTAGTGAATATTGTAAATCCCAAAGAATTACAAGTAGTGAAGTTCAAAATTTTTTGCTAGGAATTCCTTTTTAAAATTATTATAATTGGCAAAGTTCAGAAAAGTTATAAAAATTTAACCATGGCTGCTTTTTTTTAGATTTTAAATTTTAATCTTAGTAGCGAAGCGCAAGCTCTCCCCGTAGGGGGGAGTGGCGAGCCATTGCCTGCTCGTTTTATGTTAAAAGTCGAGTGATTTTTATATCATAAAACGTATGCATCAAAAGTAGATAGAAAAATTGAAAAAGAGATATTAACGTCTGTTTTCGTCAATTGTCCAATGCATGAAATCCATGATTTCAACTCATGTGGGGTCGATAACAATTTTAAGTGATACCTTAGGATTATAGGAGGTGGAAGCTTATAGCGGCACCCAGTTTATATGGGTGACCAGTATATGATGAAGGGGAATTAAGTATCTGACTACAAAGATGATTTCTTCACTGGGTTATTATTTTGATCTGGCTTAAGAAGGTTTCAGGGTAATCGAGGTAAAGAAGGACGTTGAAAAAATATAGTTTATTCTAATATTGGCCTGTTAACGTGGTAAGCGGCACGTCACGAAGTTACTATGTAGGCGACTAGCAGTATATATATATATATATATATATATATATATATATATATATATATATATATATATATATATATATATATATTCAACACGGAGAATTAAATTGTGGAGAGACAAGACTCGGTAAATTTAAACGGGGGAATGTGAAGAGATAATCTTCTTAACGACAACGACAGTTATCTAATCATCGTCATCATCATCATCATTGTCATCATCATCACCGTCACTAAATTTATACTTTAAGAAGGGGATTTTTTTTGAGTATTTGAATAATAATTTCATCTGAGTTTGGTTATGAGTTGTTTTTTTTATCAAAGTTATTTATAATAATTCTTTTATAATATCAAAAAACAAAATGGTGAAGTTCGGAAATAAATATAAGTATCGAAATTTGTGAATTTTTTAAAACCCAGAGAATTAAAAATGGTGAAGTTCAGAAAATTCATTTTTATATATCTTCTATAACTATATGTTCGCATCGTGATATTTTAAAAGGGGGGAAATTTAGTTTAGAGTTTCTTTTTAAAATTATTATAATTGGCGAAGTTCAGAAAATTTATAATTTTTTTCCATGGCTGCTATTTTTTAGATTTTAAATTTTAATCTTAGTAGCGAAGCGCAAGCTCTCCAGTAGGGGAGAGTGGCGAAGCCATTGCCAAGTAATCTTAATAATACAATAATCATTCTAACTGGGCTGCCCTGACTCTATATAGGTAAATTTACTAGAGGGCGTAACCTAGGATCGTTCGTGGGATGAGCTTCAGTTGTCGAGTTTCATTGTTCTTCATCCCAAAGGCGGAGCGACCGAAAGCTGCGTATCTCGGATTACTTACATATCCCAAGTTTTATCTACATAATAGGATACACTTGTCGCAGCTTTGTACACTTTCGTCTTTTAATAAATCTATTCCGAGAACCGAAATGTTTGTTTATGCGTTGTCTTATTGACACAGGTGTCTCTTTCCTTTCGCGCGTTCGTACATTCGTGTGTCCCGCACGCACTTTTAACGGTCGCTTGCCTTCTATATATATATAGATTAACAAATATATTTACATTCCTTATTTTAATATTCAAATTCATAGATGCAAATTAATCTATACATTCTCATTTCCATATTATAATTTTAGACATATTATTCTAAATGTGTGCACTATGATGAGATTTAATAAGACCACCACGTGTCCATTCTCTGGAGATTCGCTTCGCCTATTAAAACGTACAATTTGGTGCCAGTAGCCTACCTATTACATAATCCGATCACCACAGGATTTTTTGTGGATCATAATTAATACGATACTTTCTACAAAATATTTAGTCTAGATAGTGAGTTGCAATTAATTTCATATTAATAATTGTGAATGAGAATGTGAATAAGGAAAGTTCCAGTAATAGGTAGAAAATTATATACTAAGCAATAACATCACAAAAAGAAAATCGAATAAAATAGAGAGGAATAGTGAACAGGTATAGGGCAGCCAACGATCACAGGCAGTCCTGAGATGACGAACCTTGCCAACCTCACGTCCTTTGGGCCTACTTATTCTGCCGTGCATATGCAAGGCACATTATTTTCATACACACAACTCCCCCTAGGCCACCCATTGCTTCAGCCAAGTGCCAGCTTTCACATCAACTACTAAGAAGCACTCTAACACCTTATGCCGCTAATTCAAGGCAACAAGAAGAATTCTAACCTGACCTTGCTAATAAATAATATTAATTTTTACATAAACAATCGCTTCAAGTATTAATAAAAGAAGATTGTGATGGCAAACCTCATCTCTATTAAATAACTGGGTAAATAAACGAATTAAAATATATCAAAAAAGATATACCAAAATAAAGACATTCAACATTTATTACTACTTGGAGAACGTTCTTTGAATACATTCAATGACGAATACTCACTGTTGGAAGCTAATATCTTGTGAAACTTTTCAAAGAATCTATTCACTCCTATGAGTGAAACCAGTCACACCTAATACCACAAGGCAATTGCTACCACTGAAGAACTATTGATTAAAAATAATCAAAACCTAAATGACTACAAGTTCTTACGTGGTTATTCCAAAGTTCGAGACTTCCAATTCGACTGATTTCCCACAAAATGCCGTTGATGAAAAAAAAAATACCCAAAACGTATTTGCCCTTACGACTTTATTTATGGCCTACTTTTCACTCCAAATTGGCCTTTCATAGCAATAAAATACTAAGTGTCCTGGTATCTCGTCAGTTATGCATTATCTTTTTGGTAGAATTCCGTGGCACTCACCCTCGGAAAATAGTTCTATGCACAACAATCATACACAATATACTTCACTCAAGGTTTTAAGGTGTATTAAGTCAGAAATTAGTTGTAGGTGTTATAGGATACTGTGTAAATTGTAATTTGTGTAAAAGGATTTCCATGAATCGGGATTATTTTTTCCTGTGCTAGTTTTTTCTTCCTGTTTTCTTTAGTTTTCTATGTTGTCTTCTTCTTTTAGCCTACATCTATACACTCTTTATCTTTATCTCCTATTCCTTTTTTTACTAACTTCTGCTTTTTTTAAATTCCTTTGTTAATATCCAATTTACACTCTCCCTCGATTCATTCATACAACGGTATTGTGTCCTTTCCTACTGATCTCCTACTACATGGGAATTGATATATCGTCTCACTTTCTTCTCTTCGTCTTAGATTTTCTTCCCAAAATTCCTCACTTCCTCATATATGCTTCATATCTTCTCTGCCTTGTTGTGTAGTACCGCATTTACCGGGTTCAGTTTAACTGATCTATGCAATTCCTCTTGACTCATTTATCTTCTCCTTCTGACTGTAATGTAAGAAAAAATTGTTTTTAACCCTGTAAATTATAACACTTGAACTTTGCGAGGTAAAATGAAGCGGATCAGTAGAGGTAACAGGATGAGTCTCAAACTATCGCCAGTAAAGTTTTATTTTAGTTCTGGTGAGGGTCTCGTGAACCCTCCAGCTGTATCAAATTAACCTTTAGTATTCATATAATTTCCGCTTCATGTATACATACCTAGTTTTCGAGTCTTAATATCAACACTTTCGCTGCGTTCAGATACTCTTATCTCGTCCCTTCAAAATTATCCTTCCGTAGCTTTCTCATGCTGATATGTATCAGTACAAACCTATCTCCATTTGTCCAATTTTCCATTTTTTTTCATATTGTTTGAGGTTGAGTATTTGCTTGGCCGTGTTTATAGCAACCTTTCGATTTATTCTTATCTATGTCGCGATAATTTTAGTGATGTATCCCACGAATTTGCACAGCAGTCTGGCCATCCTCTCCCTTAATCCAACCCTCATCACTTATGTCTATTCATGCACACTTTAGTAAACAGGGGACACGCGACTAAGCCAACTGTTTCGGCTTAACTCATAGCATTAGCCAGTCCTTCCGTTTTCAAAGTCAAGGCCCTTTCTGTTCATTTATTTTTTTCTAAATGCGAATCGTTGAGGGTTGAACTTGTAATTTGTATCAAGATGATTCCTCAATATCCTGTATACATTTTTCCTGGCACCTTAGCAGCAAAATTAAACAGAGAGATTGGTTTGTAAGAATTTAATGACGTTAGTACTTTACCCGGCTTAGGTACAATAATCATTCTAGCAATTTTTAGCCTATTCGCGAAGTAACCAATATTTCGAACTGGATTGAATATTTCGAGCAACCCTCTAAGACGTTTTCGGGATACATGAGCAGACTTGCCTTCGTTCTTCGCGAAAGCCCTGGGACTCTAGGGCTCCAGATTTTGATTAGTCTTCTAAGTTCTAACATGCTTATATGCTCAGCTCTTTTGATCCTCTTTATTATCCTACCAAGGGGGTACGCTTTCTCCAGATGTTGGCTTATTTCCTCCTTTATCCTCGTTTTATGCTATGCTTCAAAGTTGACCTTATCATGCTTGGTGATGTTAAATACCTCGCTCCAGTGTTCCTTAAAAACCTCTTGAATGTTTATTTCCTTCGTTACAAACTTATTTGCCTTCTTTATTTATTTTTACGTGTTTGGTGACGGGTATCCTTCCTATTCTAATTCAGCCTTTCCAAAATTCCCTTTCACTGCCTCTCTTTAATTTATCTCAAAGGTTTCCTTACTTTCATTTGGAATTCTCCTTTTTCCTTATATTACAGCTGTTGGTCCAATACATCTCTAAATTTGATTTATCACCACTATTTCCCTTATAAACGTTCTTGTTTCTCGAGACCACCTTGAAGCCTTGAGGATTCTTATTGTAACTCTATCTACTCTTCTCTTCTGTTTCCATTATCATCTTCTCAATCCTTACAATTTCTTGGTCAATATCCCTTTCAACTTTTCCTTCCTACGGTAGTGGCCGATAATTCTTCAGTTCGCCCTGATACTTATCTCCACCCTTCAAGTACTGTTTCTTGGCTGGGCTGGGTACTTTTATTACGCTAAGTGCTAGTGTGAGTATTATAGAGTTGTGGTCCGTTGTAATAACCGAGCTAAGTTGGGTGTACATGTTACAGTGGGACCCCTTAATGGTCACTCTGATATATGTCTTAGTTGCGGTTCTATCACTAACATACGTCAGGAGTTCTGCCTAGGGATATTCCTGCCGAATATCTGGTAAGATTTATGGAGAGGATAATAGTTTATTCTTTGCGGTTGGTACCCCACATCAGAAATATCGGACCTGTCTGGGTATTCAACCCAAGTGCTATAGAGCTTTAATCTAGCTCTTCTAACTCTTTATGCACTGTACGTTATTCAACAATTATTAACCCCGTCAAACCTCTCATTGGAGTGCCTTTTAAGTAGGTATGTATAATATACCATTTTCCTTTGTGTTCCTTCTGATAGTTAATATATTATAACTCTTCTCTTGATACTATTATTTTTACCGGGGTAATTACGACTTATCGATTGTATTAACTTGCCGATGGCTGTAAATTTGCCCATATAACAATTTAATCACATCTCTTCAAGTGAAATAATTTCACATGCTTCCAAACATCCTCTTTTTCACCATGTAAAACACGACTTAACGTGTACCATAGTTCATTAAATATGACTATCTAACATTCCCAAGCAAATGATTTTGAATCTTCCACAATTTTCACAGCTTAAACGTTTTCTAGCATGCATAGCCTCCTTTAACGAGAATTGTGTTAGTAAGCCACGAACATTCATTAACATAAGCAACGCACCTTTTACGCAGTTTCCCAACTCCCGTAGAATCATAAGGGTGTTTCCATCAATTCCTTGTTAGAAGTCTAAACAATCTCAGAACTCTTAGCCACTACCTAATTCACACACCCTTTCGCACCATAAATTTCTTTATCCCACTCGTTCTTCAATCAACACTTCGCACATCATCTATATATTTCATCTTGTCCATTTGAGCCGTTCTCACTCGAGATATTTATTTCTCTTTCCATACAATGAACATCCTAGTCGTGATAAATTTTTTTGATACACGTAAGATTTTTAGCATAGAAACCTGCCACTCATTCACCATTCTCATTCTAAATGAGTGTGCAAAAAGCTCTAGTTAAACACTTTTCTCTCTGTTATCTTTTCAAGCATTCATATCTTCAACAACAATCATTAGGTCCCCTTTCTCTATTCTATCCAATACCAATGCCAAGTCATTCTTAGGACTACATATCTTAGTTTCACTTTTATCATTACGAGGTTAATTGCAATACAACTATTCACTCTTTCACCCTTGAAAATTTCAGCTTTATCCACAAAACTTTCTAGCTCCTCCACTACTAATACCACTTCATTCTCTTCATCCAACTTATACTATTAATTTCCTTTCAAGTTTGACTTCTATAGACGAAATATAGAGCGGGGGCCGCTAAAGCCACAACCGTTTTTGTGTCTCGCTCTCGTATGTTTAAGTGTCGAGGGACAAAGGCGAGCGACCAAAAAGTGTCTAAAGGTACACACTACTGTACGCAAGACAGCCACTATCGGAGCTGCATTCGGGTAAAATTAATTGTAAAAAAAGGTAAGGACCTTCTACTCAGAGTGCGATATTATAGGTTGGCTCTTTAAAAATAAATACGTTTGCAGGGTTTGTCTTAAGGGTTATTTTAATAATAAACACCTCTATAAAAGTAAACTTTAGTTTAATTAATAAGAACAAGGGTGCAGATCAATATGTAAATCTAAATAATAATCAGTACGACAAAAAACATTATGACAGGCAAAAAATTAAGGAAACTAGGTCCGGGAAAAAATTTACGAGTGATCCAATAAGTTTGATTGAATGAAATATTTAGCAAGTCTATTGGCGTTACACCAAATGGGGAATTCTTTTTGGGACTGGGAACGAAGAGGTAGGAATACGAGGAAATAACTCCTGGTTACTTCTGGAGGATGAACTGAGGATGTGGAAGACCAATGGCCAAGTCTTCGCCGATGGGGTCTCGATGCAAATGTGTCCAGAGATACTCTGAAAGGGGTTGAGATTACCTCGGCTCCAGGGAGAAGTAATCACGAAATCGAGATTCGTCTGCGGACGGCAGGAATTGTCAATTAAAGTAGTGAGACGAAAGAAACCCAGGACAATCTTTCGGGGTATAAAGGAGTTTCCGTGATCTTCCTCTGCACAGAGCGGTATACACGAAGTCGATTGCTGACGAGATCACAAGGGCGAGGGAGTAACTTCAAGAGAGACAGACACTAAGGTCTGGACGGCAAGAAGCTCGGGTTCTCTATATCTGCTAACGATTTGCAGACATCACCTTAAATAGGAGCCACAGCAATCGGCTAGAGAGGGATTCGCGTACGATGGCCCCCCAAGATGATACCGGACACGGCTTAAGCAAACATGCACCTTGATATTTTCAGGTATCGACGAGACGAAGGGGATTAAGCAAGACTCCAAAGGGATATCGGACGCGGCTTAATCAAACATGAACCTTGATAATTTCGGGCATCGACGAGGCGAACGGAAAATAAGAGAGATTCTCTTCTACCCCAAAAGGGAGAAGATGGACGCGGCTGCCACCTGGAAGCAGGAGAGCGTTATCAAACTAGGTTGAAGACGGTGATAAAGCACCCCAAATTAAACACAGCTGCGTTTATTTGTCTTCCCCAGAGAAATTTTGTGTGAAAACGGCATATTCAGTTTCATGCTTCCACATTAAGCTCCATGGGGTTTACTTTGCCACGCCCCCTCCCCAATATCTGGCTCTTGTTGACTTTTGCGACACTTGTTAGATGAATGCATGTGATTTCTTCCTACAATTCAAATATTTTCCAAAAATAAAGTAAAAGTTTTTATTAGATCTTCACGACCGAGTGCCTACTGCGAATATCGTATTCAACAAACAGGTTGCAAACAACGATTTATGTCTAAGTTTGGCCACAAGTTGTTCTCGTTTAAATTCCTAAGATATGGAATAATATTCCTCACTAGTAATTAAAGGCATCTCAGTCAAAATGTTTAATAATAGAAATGATATTATTTGAACAATACAACTCAGTAACAATCACACTGCTTCAAACTAATAATTCACTGTGTAACAAATTTTCACAAAACTTTTGTTTCTCTTTATTTGGAGAGTGTTCTTTAATACTAAACTTTGCACAGATTCGAAATATAACCTTACTTTTTCTTTACCATCGACCGTTTGAAACATAAAAAATTATGCTAATATAAAGAAATGTATGGGGTACGGGTAAAGCACACTTACATTTGTTGCTAATTTATTTATTTTATTTTTCAGGTTTGTATGATAAATATTCTTTCTTGATTATGGCTACAAGAGGATGCATAAATTCACCGAATTCGTTCTGTTTTGTGCGTGGTTTCTATGTTGGACCTAAGCATGTATCACATAAAATTTTGAAAGGTGTAAAGTACTGGATTGCTTATAGGCTGTACTTTGGAATAAGTATGGATTACCAAGAAAAACCATGGGCCCCTCATGTGATATGTGAAAGTTGTTGATCAAATTTAGATGCAGGGCTGAGAGGTGCAAGAAAACCAATGGCATTTGCTATGCCAAGAGTTGAGGAGAGCCAATAAATCATCACAATGATTGCTATTTTTTGCATGATTGACATATCAAAGTACAGAAAAGTTAAGGGAAGAAAATCCCTTCCATATCCCAACATTTCATCTTCTATTGCACCTGTGCCACATGATGATACCTTATTGGTTCTACGGCCGCCAGAAAATGTTAGTAAATCCTATCAAATTGTAAGATATATTCTTAGTAACAGAATCAATACTGAAATATTTAAAACATCTACATAGCTAAGGTTTCTTGTAATATGACTACAATTACACACGCAATACATATTTATGCTTCAGCTATTAAATGCATCTCTTTATATAGATATTTTTTTAGGTAATGGGTACGATGGAGGTCTTATCAGGAGAGTCAGAAGGTTGTGACAATGAAAAAATGGATGAAACGTTTAAGCCAAGAATGAGTACCATCCCACACTTTACAAATCATCATGAAAATGAATGATCCCGTCGGAGACTTGGGTGTTGCTCAGTCAGGAGCTGAGCTTTTGGCATCCAGACATAATAAATGCAATCTGTTGGGGGAGAACTGCAGATTGCCAGTATACAAGAAGCGCCATGAGGAATTCGAAGTATACTTTGATATAAGTAAGTTTCTCTGCTTCTGTAAAGATATTGATGGCTTGTTTACAGTTATTGGAATTAATCATAACCCTGAAGAATGGCGACTTTTCATAGATAGTTCTACAAAAAGCCTCGTAGCTGTTTTACTACATATTCGGAATCAGTATCCATCCCTGCCTATAACATACTTGGTAGAGTTGAAGGAAGAATATGACAAGGTAAAAATGCTTCTCGAGGAGGTAAACGATATTAAGTTTAAATGGGATGTTTGTTGTGATTTTAAAATTTTTGCCTTCTTACTCGGATTACAGGATGGGTACACCAAGTATTCATGTTTTATTTGCCTATGGAGCAGTAGAGCTGATCATTATCATTACCAAAAGGTTGAATGGCCCCATCAAGAAGACTTGCAGCCAGGAAAACTAAATGTTATTAGACAGCCTCTTGTAGAGCCTGCCAAAGTTTTGCTACCTCTACTTCATAAAAAGCTTGGTTTGGACAACCAGGTTGTAAAGGCATTAGATCATGGTGGAGAAGCATTTTATGAGATACTCTACTCCTTCCATATATATTTACTGGACCGCAAGTAAGGAAAATGTTGAAGTCAGTACAACTTGAGAATGCAATGAGTGATTTCGAATGTAAGGCGTGGTGTGCATTTCGAAATATAGTTAATGGACTCCTTGGTAAAAATAAAGACCCAAACTACAAGCAGCTGGTAGCAAAGCATTTTTAAACTTATAAGAATTTAGTATGTAGAATGTCACTAAAGGTGCACTTTTTGCATTCACATTTGGAATTTGTTCGTGAAAATTTGGGAAAAGTGAGTGAGGAGCATGGTGAGCGGTTCCATCAGGAAAATACTGTAATGTATAAAAGATGCCATGGAAGATGGGACACTGCTATGATGGGAGAATATATATGGTCACTGGTGCATAAAGATCAAGTAGCTCAACGTAAGAAAGCACGTTCTTCAGTGCAGTTTTAGTAGGTTATCTCTTATAATCACATTTTCTCATTAGATTAAAAAGGAGTTACAAGGAGTTACAAGGAAACAAAGTACCCTAGGATACCTTACGGTCCATTGAAAGAGGGTACCTTTGGACTAGCAATTGAGTAGACACATGGCTGCTTAATTGTTTTGAGTCCCTAAACGGCCACTTTTCAAGACTTTGTCTAGTCTTGACTTGAACTGGTCAACAGATTCACTGTTGACAACTTCCACTGAAAGTGCGTTCCACTTACCGCAAATACTGTAGGTGAAAAAATTTCCACACAGATTGCGGTTGTAACGTTTCAGTTCAAGTTTGAAGCCGTGATTGCGCGTTCTGTTCTCACTCAGTGTGAAAATATCCCGGTAGTCAACATTGTCAAACCCTCGAAGTATTTTGAAAACTTCGATGAGCTGACCACGCAGTCTACGGGTTTCCAGCGAGAACAGATATAATTCCCTTAGTCTATCCTCATAACTTTTATGTCGGATAGAGGGAATCAGTTTGGTTGCCCTAGCTTGTACGCGTTCCAACCTTGCGATGTCCTTTCGAAACGAAGGACTCCAAAAATTGTACGGCATACTCCAGGTGCGGCCGAACGAGGGAGTTGTACAGACTCATTACTATCTCCTTGTTACGGTATCCAAACTAGCGCTTTATGTAGCCTAACATCCTTTGGGCTTTCTTCTCTGCCTCGATGCACTGTTTCGAGAACTTGAGGTCGCTAGTGATAGTCACACCAAAGTCCTTCTCAGTGTCACTCGATTCAAGGGCAGTTCCTTTAAGGAAGTACTGAGATTTGGGGATTCGGTGGCTGATATGCATTACTTTGCATTTGTTCACGTTGAAAGGCATTTGCCACGTGTCCAACCACTCTCCAATTCTTTGAATGTTCTATTTGAGGCTTGCAGTGTTCCCCTCCTTTGCGACATTGATACCAAGCTTGGTATCGTCGGCAAATTTGGAGATTTTGGCAATCATGTCTCCGTTCATGTCGTTGACATAGATAATAAACAGTAGTTGTCCCAGGACGGAACCTTAAAGGACACCGCTAGATCCGGGCGCCCATTCAGAGGCCCGACCATTTACCACTACGCGTTGCCGTCTGTCACTTAGCCAGATCTCTATCTAACCTGCTACCTTGCCGCCTATGCCCTGCGCACGCACTTTCCGGAGAAGGCGGCGGTGTGGTACCTTGCCAAAGGCCTTTTGAAAGTCAAGGGACACAACATCCACCGCCTTGTCTCGATCATGCTCACTGAACACGAAGTGGAAGAATTCCACAAGGTTCGTCAGGCATGACCGCTGCCCTCGGAAGCCGTGCTGGGAACTCTTCAGTAGCAGGTTTGACTCTAAATAAGACGCTATCTTGTCCACTATCATGCTTTCCATGAGTTTACCGACTATCGAAGTCAGACTGATGGGTTGGTAGTTTGACGGATGGCTGGGGTCTCCTTTCTTGAAGATCAGGGTCACCTACGCCTCACGTCAGTCTCTAGGAACGCATCCGGTCCGGATTTAAATGTTAAAGATAGCGCACAGATGTCGTGATACTTCATCGCACACTTCCTTTAACACCTTGGATAGAAACCCGTCCGGTCATGGGGACTTACTCGTCTTTAGGTCAGCGATCTTTTTCTTTATTTCACCTTCAGTGAAGTCCATTACCTCCAGCTTTTTCCACGAGTATGAATCCGTGGACTGTGGGATGGGACCACACTCTTTAGTAAACACTAAAGAGAAGTAGTCATTGAGCAGGTTAGCATTTTCTGTATCTGACTGAGTTAATGCACCCTCCTCGTCCAATAAGGGCCCAATCCTACGATGGATTGGTTTACGGCTATTTACATAGCCGAAGAACTCCTTGGGATTCTCCTTGCAGAGTCTCGCCACTCGAAGTTCCTCAGACCGCTTAGCCGCCCTTATGCTGGACTTCACTCTTCTGGCTAGCCTCCGGTACTCGCCAAAGGCACCCTAGATTTTCTATCGCCGGTACGCATTTCTCTTATCCCTAAGGAGTTGGCTGATTTCTCGATTAAACCACTTTGGTTGAACAGAAGACCGACGGAGGCATTTCAGAGGGATGCAACTTGATTGAAGTCTCATGAACTTATTTTTGAAATTTTTCCACGAATCCTAACATCTTCGCATACCGCTAGCCTTACATCAGTCAGCCCAGCACGAAGGCTCGCAAAGTCTGCTCTTCTCAAGTCAAGTTTCCTTGATGGACTGACAACAGAACTTACCTTCCGAATCTTAACGGTAAATCTAATTAGCTGGTGATCACTGCCACTGAGCTCTTCGCCTACAGAGAGATCCTCAACAATATCATCCTCAGAGGTGAAAACCAAGTCGAGGATATTGTTTCCTCTCTTCGGTTCTCTGACCCATTGAGTGAGCAACTCGTTGTTGGCGAACTCCAGGAGTAGCGCGCTCTCGCCACAGGCTGCTCTGGTTTCCCAGTCAACTTGTCTGTTGAAGTCGCCCATAACGATGCACACTCTGCCTTGAACAAGCTCACCCAGCAGCTGGTACAGTTTCCTGTCCTTCTCAACGGGTTGGTAAGGGGGTCTGTAAAGCAGCAGAGTCCTGTATCTGACAGGACCTATCTCTAGGTCAACGCCTAGAAGCTCGTGATCGGATATAATGTTGGAGTTCATAGATTTGATTGTATCCTTGACATACAACATTACACCGCCACCCTCTCTGTCTGGCCTATCTTTGTGGAATAATTGGCTGCCAGGAACCGTTAATTCGCCTTCAAAGTCTCGGTTTGAGGTTTTAAACCACGATTCTGTTATGGCGACCATTTCGGGTTCTTCCGTCGCTACGAGGCCACCGAGCTCAAGAAACTTGTTCCTGATTGACCTCGCATTGAACAGAATAACTTTCAGGGAGTCCCCTAATCTAGGACCCCTTATACTCTTCCGTTTCCCGGCTTCTTAGTTGTCACCGTGGCATCATTTTTGCCACCCTCCGAGAGGGTTGTTTGGGAAGTGACTCGGGCGTACTGGCGTACGTCCACCTTCCCAATGGGCCGGACACTCCTTTGGGTGCGCTCCACGACATCCTGGATGAGGTTGGCTAGGAAAGCCTTGCCCTTAAAGGAGAGGTGCACCCCATCCCTTTGGTAGAGGTCTTTTATACCATAGAATACGGTGTACGGGGCGACAAAAAAGACACCCTCCAGCGTACAGAGGTCTGCAAGGCGCAGGTTTAGCGACATGTTACTCACGTGGGCAGTCCGGCTTGGACTGCACCTCGGGAGCATCTTCACCACGATGCGTCTGCGGGTTTTCAATCCACAGTCGTCTACAGCGCCCATAACCGTCTTCATAATCCCACCTGTAGGGCCTACCCTACCTCCTCTGAGGTAGAGGTCGTTGCGACTTAACATAAGGGCAACGACTGAAGTCTCATAAATCTGAGACTTCTCGGCCTCAGCTCTTATCTGCTTATTCCCACAGCCTGGGAGGCAGCTCACCTTAACGCTTGTGCGGAGGCGGGCCGCTAGCAAGGGCTGCAGGCCCCGTGCCTGGAAATCACCCACAAGGCTGACCCTGGCACATTTGCCTGCTGAGCTCGGATTCTTTATTTTCGGAGGCAAGCTCTCCGATTCATCTCTCTTCTCCGTCATGGTCTTTTCAGTCTTTTTTTTCCTTCTTCTTCTTCTTCTTCTTCTTCTTCTTCTTCTTCTTCTTCTCTATCATCTTTTCCCCCTTGTCATCCTTTTCAATAACTTCTACCTTTTGTTCTTCTATTTCTCTCTCTTTCTCTTTCTTCTTTCCCTTTTTCGTCTTTCTTTTCTTTTTATTTTTTCCTTTTGGCGTTTCTGCCACATTCAGGCCTGGTCTTTCTGTAGAGGTGGTGTTTGCCACAGGACTCGAGAGCTCGTTTAACTTCTCTTCGAGCCTGCGGATCTGGTGGGAGTGCTCCTCCTAGAGCCTCTCGATTTTCTTTTCGAGGTCTGTCGTCCTTTCCCTGTAGTAGGCTACTACTTATTCTACTTACTTCTTTAATATGCAGGTGGTGCATATACTGCCTGGGTGTCATTTCGCATAGCAGCCCTCCGGGAAGTCAACGCACCACTTGTCCTTCTTACATGTGGCACACGTAAATTTTAGCGCTGCTGGACCTTTCTTGCCTGCCATTTTGAACACACTATATTTCTTATGCTTGTGACCAATCAATATATAAAAAAGGGGTTCGGTGAGTTTTCCCCGCGTGAGTCGCTCCCGCCTATTGATCGGAGTCGTTTCGGAGTCTTCCAGAAGGCACGCGTCATGTGCTGCTGTTCGTCCAACCGAATCATCAAGCCAAGGCGTGCCGTGGCTCCCAACCAAGCAGCACAGACGGTCCCCGAAGGGGCTATAGATTTTTCACTAGGTGAACAACAACGAAGCACGCCCCTTACTAAACTCCTTCTAGTTCCCTTCACAACGGCCAGGATCTCGGAGTAGCGTTCAATGGATATCCCGCCACACCAAGGAACTCGACCCAAGGCTTTTTATTGGCCTGGCAACCAACATGGAAAAAAAGGGCCGTCACCTCCGACCAATGCTACCAGAAGCACCCGTCAACGGGCACTGGGAACGGTCAATAATTACGCGCCAGGGAAGGGGTTAATGGGGGCACTACTCTCATCCCATTCATCGTACCCCAACGCCTAGGACACCTCTAGTCCTAGTCTCTCGCAACCAGTGAGCGTCAATTGGCGTTGTTTATAGAGGTTCCAAAGCCTCTCTTCTGACGCGTGAGGTAGCTGCCAGGTCCTTATATGTAGATAGAGGGAAAAAAGGGAAAGAGTGACATGATAGGAGTAGGCCTTTTTTTGTTTTGTTTTTTTCATTTTGTATAAGTGGGAGATAGGATAAAAGTAAAAAAAAAGAGAAGGATAGAGTAGAAAAAGGAAAGAGTGACGCACTTAGTCTAGAACCTCGTTTCCGACCAAATCTACAAGGGAAGCCCTACCAGGGGTACCCAGAAGAGGTACCCCCGCCGACATAGCTCGAAAAGTCAAAGGTACACACAAGCTCTCTTCCTGCGACAAGGGGGCGTCACCTCTCCCTTTACTTTCTTTAAGAGAGATAAAGGAATAAAAAGACAAAATATTATCAGCTATTATTCATGGATTATGCAAATATGCTAAAAAAAGTGAACTATGGCAGCTATTTATGATTAGTTTTATATACAAAATTCCAATTATCTCCAAAAATATCGATGGTGTGCAATTTGTAATGGTATTTTTGTAATTAGGAGGTAAAACTACCCTAGAAAAACCAAAATAATTTGAATAAACAAAACTAGTATTACCCAGTCATAATAGATTTCCATCCCTTTTACTTTTCACAATTCCTTCCGCTCGGAATTTCTCTTTGATTTTTTTCTTTGATTCTCCTAGATTGGATCGTTTGGTTCCCCCTCGTCATAAATTCTGTAATTAACAATTATTTTTTTTACTCTTGAGTATTAAATGCATTATATACATCTCCTTTAGCTGCAAAATCAAACATATTTCGTGATTTCTTTCTCCTTCAAAAGCATAATCGACCCAAATCGTTTCTTTGCCATAAATTTAATTTCTGATCGAAATTCGTTGCGATGGAGTCAAGTTCGTACTTTCGAGCGTGTGGGCTTCTCATCGAATTTGATGCGAGGCTTTTGAAATGCACCATGGTGGCCCACCTAGTTGTGTTAAAGAGTTTGTTGCATCAATTTTTGATGATTGAATTATTTCTGCCATTACTTATCTTTCAAGCTCTGTGGCTCCTGTTTAGCCTTTCCCTGCTTTTCCCAAATAAATTTTAAAAATTTGATATCATTTTCATCCACGCTAAAACGTAAATTCAAAAATTGCTTATCAAGGCATAATTAATATAAACTTAAACTATTCGATCGGAGTTAATAATCATTAGACTGGAAGGGAGAAAAAGAGAGAAAGATGCAGAAAGAGAAGCCTAATAACGAACAAAAGAGAGTATTGTTGCACTTCGATTTCCTTCCGACTCCAAATGATTAATATCCGTTTCCGTCTTGATTTTCAAGCTAAAACATTAAAAGTGAGAATGCATTCATAATTCGGTGTATTTACCGAGAGAAAAGAATTCAACTGTGCGGAAGAAGGGATATTAATATATTAAAAAAATAGCAATTTCATAAATCTTGGCTGGGGTAGCAATTTTAAAAATAATATACATTATTTAGGGGACCATACTTTTTCTCACTCAGCTCAAATAACGAGACTCCTAAAAGTGATTGCATATTTTGAAGAAATTAAAAACTTTTATGAAAATTTCTTGTTGAATTATGTTCATAACCAAATTGTGTTCTGCACAAAATTGTAGTGTTCTATGTACAGGTTGTCCCCAAATTTTACTTTGTTTTGCAATTCTTTTCAGAACCCTTTAATAATGAATACAGAAGAGCAGATTTTTGTTTTAATAGCTTGTATCAGAAGAGCTAAATTTAATGAAGTACGAGAAAAGTTCCAAAAAAGTTTAGCAAACCTCAAGTTACAGACAACGCGATCCGTAAATGATGAGAAAGGAAGGGGACGGAGAAAGATTGTCCTTAACAAAACTGAACAAATTCGACAATTGTTTGAAAAAGAACGAAGAACTTCGGTGAGAAAGGACAGTTAGAGAATTGATATGCCCAAGAAAATAGGGCACAGAGTCTTGCGTTCTACACTTATGTAAAGCCTTATCACATTTAATTAATGCACTCCTTAATGAACGAGATTATCCAAATCGCACAGCAAGGTGCGCAGAATTTGTGGATCAAATTGGAAAGGAAAATCTATTATATAACATCATACTCGACACAATTGCCGTATCTGGGCAAATGAAAGACTAAGTGGTTTCATAGAATGGGAAAGAGACTCCTCAAAAGTTGACATGTAGCTTGGAATAGCTAAATTTAAAATTTATGACCATGTCTGAGATCACAGAAAGAGAGAGAGAGAGAAAAAAAAATGATGCTTGCTGCCGCGCCTTCAATGGAGAGAGGGACAACAGACACCTGGTCCACCCTTTTTTGTCTGCGCTAATGTAAGTGCGAAATTATAAGACGCCGTGGTTGCCTAAAAGCCCACCATCGCAAAAAGCCGCAACAAGTTCGAGAGCCCAAAAGGTGCCATCTGGAAGAGACTATTCTCGCCTGCCGATGCGTCGGATATTAATGTTCATATTAGTATAGTGATTTTTTACCCGTTTTTCTATTATTCCGAACCTCCAAGATAGTTGACTATTTGACCAACCTACATTCAGTTAATTTTCACTATGCTTTTATTATAAATCTCCCACGCACAGAGCCATCATCGACCTCGGCTGAGAAACGCAGAGAGGGTTAACTTTACCCTATTCTACGACATATAGTAATATCTATTATATATTAAACTGTTGTCAGATTTATTGAGTTTAATCTTTGTCCATCAATTGATTAAAATTTTATCAATCTATTGGTTAACCTTGGTTAAATTGTTAATTGTTGGCTAATCTTGGTTCTGGTTCTGTAGTTTAAAAGGTAAGAAATAACCATTGCATACCTATTTGCGAAGTGAATTTGTTCCCGTTCCCATCTATTTGGTGTGTAAATTGATTTGGAGTAACCGTGTTTAACTATTAATTTTATTCCCCTTCGGAATTTAATTGTTGTCCTTCAATGCTTCATATCGTGCCGTAAGTTGAACTTATAGTAAAAATAGTATTATTCTTCATATTGCTGTGCTAGGAGTGCTGTAACTCTCATCTAAATCACAAATAAATCTCGACCGTAAAAGATCTCTCGCGAGTTTTACGCGCCCTCTTTTATCGTTCGTGTTTTCATTTGTTTAGCAAAACTATTTGCACCCCTGTTCGTATGCAAATAAATCCATAATTCCGCCATAGTCATTGTCGGGCGTTAATTTAATTCTTGTTTTTGCGCCCATCGCGTAAAGCCAGCATCATTTCGTCGTTTGAAATTTTCAAGACCTGAAGTGAGTCGCTCGGGTTCAATGGCAAAGATTTGATAGCCTACATCCAGGAAGAAGAAAGAAAGAGAAAGAGCCGAAAGAAGAGTCAAAGAAGAAAAGGAACGAGAGGAGAGAGAATTCGCTCTCACGAATTGGAAATAAGCAGAGCGAGGAACGAGACGCTCTCAATAAACTTCTTAAATTCTAGAATAAATGCACTGGAGTCTTCGACCATAAAACTCCACGTCTTCAAAGTCGACGAATACTTCTGGTCTTATCTCACCCACTTCGAAAAAATCGTCGAGGTGAACTAGTGGAACATCGAGACAGACTGCACCGCACAATTATTGCTCACGTTGAGCTCCCAACTCAGTGATATTTTTATCTCCCTCCCATCATAGTCAACAATTGATTGCCCATCGTTAAAAGCCGAGGGTCTCGCTGCTTACAATATGACCCCGGATTTCTACCGAGCTAAATTTAGCCACTGTCGCATTGAACCAAACCAGACCTTCCGACACCTCGGCTATTCCTTTTAGCCTCACTTTAACTTTTGGATTGATGCGTACAAGCTGCCTCATGAATACGACGCCATGGTTGATTTCGTCCTCAAAGACCAGTTTCTTGCATCGCTCCCTTCGGAAATCAGATCCTTGGGGAAGGACCGGTGGTGCCGTACTCTCAAGGAATGCATCGATGAGTGAGAAATCTATGCGGCTAGCCACAACGGCTATCCGAAGGGAGGGAAGAAATCAGAACCCCCATATCCCAAATCCAATACCAGCAAGAACAAATTTGTTCCTAATAATGGGAATAAGTTCGTTAGGTGACTGGGCCCGCCAAACCCAAACCCCCTTTGCTCTTACCCCCGTGATCCGTAGTTCTCGAGGAGGACAATCATGCGCTATTCTTGTAGAGTTTCGAGTCACGTGAGTTCCAACTATCCTCAAAACTTGCACTTTATCACCAGGTACACCAGGTCAGTACCATTTCTACACCCCCACCGTCAGAAAATGAAGCCCCCTATTCTTTAAACCTGCCGAATCATGCTAGCCAACAGGTAAATTTTGTTTGATAAAAGTACCCCTGTGGCCCCCCAGCAAGAAAAGATCTGGGCCATCGTGGACGTGCCTTTATCCACTAACAAATAGCAGCTGCGATCCTTCATAGGCTCTGCATCGTTCTATCATCGTTTTATACCCAACTTTGCAACTATCTCCGCCCACCTCTGCGATCAATTAAAGAAGAAGGCCCCCGAACTCCTCAAGTGAACGCCACTTTCGAGTCACAGCTTTAACCAACTCACGGAGAAGTTGTCATCCATCCCTCTCCTTCGCCTACCTAACTCGAACTAACTATTTGGCATTAGCACCGACGCGAGTAATCACGGTATAGGATGCGTCCTCTTCCAGTATAAGAATAACAGCGAATTTTTCCTATCGCTTACGTAAGCAGAATATTAGACGCGCGTGCGAAAAAAATATGCGTAATTGAGAGAGAGGTCCTCGCTACCATTTGGAGAATCTGTAAATTTAGAATATATTTATTAGGCAAGGTATTTGTAGTTGAAATGGACCACAAACCTCCTATCATACCCACGTAATATCAAGAATAATAACGGTTGGTTGATGCATTGGAGCTTTTTCCTCCAGGAATTCCAATTCCGCATTTTATATGTAAAAGGCACTGATAACTGTAGGGCTGATAGTATAAGTAGAAACCTGTTAGATCCTTTTCCAAACTGATTACGAGCCATTTCCTTTTTTTATCCATATATTAATCTTTGTTCATAAAATAAATTTGTATATTAAACCATATAATAAGGGAACGCTTACCCCTTATATATATATATATATATATATATATATATATATTGTTTATATGTGTACAATGAATTCCTTTTATATCTTTTATTTTTTATAGTTTTGTATAATCATAGGATAAACTCCTCCTTGAGCCAGTGATCCACACTTAATGGTATCATAAAAAAATATCTATCCTTCAGCAACAGTGCCGTAGCATTATATAACCTTGTGTATATGTATGGTGCAGGCCCCTCCCACTAGCTCCAATATGATGTACTTTGGCTCAATTCTAAGGATTCTCTACTTTATCCGATATTGTCATGCAACTTTAAGTTATGTTCACCCCCCCTTAATCATTTTCCTATGTCACTTCTTCCCCTGAAATTCCATCTGGGGATGGAAGCGCAGAATTATAAGACGCTGTGGTGGCCTGAAAGCCTGTCATCGCAGAAATCCGTGACAAGTTTGAGAACTAAAAAGGTCCTATCTGGAGTCAGACAAAGTTTCGCCTGTCCGACTTAGGAACCTTCTCACGATCGTGCTAATAGGATGAAACTACTCTCGCCTGCGGATGTGTCGTACCCTGGAACCCTCCCCTTTGAAGGGAGGGGGGAAACCCAATTCGCCCTTACTATAAATCCTCCGGCGCCAGAGTTGAAATACAGTATCCGCTGCCTGCCTGCTCCGTAAGTATCCGCCGCCTGCCCGCCCCGGTAGTATCCGCTGACCGCCCACCCGTCAGTATCCTCTGCCCGGCCCCGTCTTTACCCGCTATTCGCGTTCCTCTTTTACTCTACATAATTCTCGCATAAACCTTCAAGCTCCGGGTATTCTTGATTAATTCGCCTGAGTCTACCCGATCTACCCGCTCCTCGGACGCAATGCTTCCAGTCTCGATTCGTGTTCTAACTCAAAAGCAAGATCTAAGTTCATCCCTCAATAGTCATTGTCAAGAGACTATTATTTGAACTTTGCGCCAAGGCTAGGAGTACTCCCTCGAACGAAATCTCCGAGGTAACAGCAACGCGCAACTCTCCTGTGCAAGTGCTCTCCATCCCCTACCCCCCAGTGTAAGCCTCTATCGTCGGCTTCATATACGCTCAAAGTTATTCGAGCGCCCCTTGGTCAATATTGTTCGTTTGTTTGTACGGCGACCGTCCCCGCCTAGTCTCTCCTCCTTTTAGCCGCTGAGACTCGTATAGCTTGTTTTAAACCCATCTTTAACCTTGTAAAAGAATATTAATTTGCATATTAGTAAAGTTACTTTTGCACCCATTTTTCTATTGTCCCGAAACCTCCAAGATAGCCGACTATTTGGCCAACCCAAATTATTATAAATCTCCCACGCACATAACGGTCATTGACCTCAGCTGAGAAACGCAGAAAGGGTTAACGTGACCCTATTTTGCGAAAGGCCCATTCTTTTTTCATGAAGCATCTGTGACAGGTAATATCTATCTTGATATACTCCAACAGGTTTTATAAGCATAGCTTGTTGATGATAGTATTGTTGATAGTGTGACGCTTCAACAAGATCGTGCACCATGTCATTATGCTCTAATTGTCCGAGATTACTTGAACAGTCGCTTTCCAAATCGATGGATTGGACGTGGAGGAGTTAGACCTTGACCTTCGCTTCGTAGTAATTTAAATGAACTTACAGAATGCATAATTTCAGCAGTAATGGACATAACTCACGAAATGCTCCACATGTTTTTCGCAATGCTAAAGATCGATTTGAAATTTGCAGAGATACGGCACATGTTGAATAATTTAAATAAAGTTTTCCTTTTCTTTTTTTTTGATGAATTTTGGTTTTCTTTTGGGGTTCATAATTTAGCTGGAAAAATAACCATCAAATTTTTTTTAATATCCATTTAAAAGGAATTATGAAAAGGATTGAAAAACAAATTAAAATTTGGGGATATCCTGTACATGGAACACTACAATTTTGTGCAAAGCAAAATTTGAACATGATGAACATAATTCAACAAGAATTTTCAGAAGAGTTTTCAATTTCATCAAAATACGCACTCAACCTTGGAACACCCGGTATTAAAGGCCTAAACAAAATTCTTAGGCCCTTTCCTAAGATTTGCTTAGAAATAGATTGTTTAACATAATTATTTTTCTCTGTACTTTCTCCTTTCTTTACTTCCTTTACATCATGCTCTTTATCACTATAGGCGTAAGGACAGGTAAATGGCTTGATTGCTAGAATTGAAGATTCCATCACATTTCAAACAAAACGAAGAAGGATAAAAGAATAAAGGAATCCTTTTAAAGCCATATTTTTTCCTCAAGATTTTAAATTGCGATTGATAAAGAAGAAAAGAACAGGACTACATAATGAATTATGTGTTAAACTAAATAAATTATGAAAATAAATAATATATATAAACAAATAGATAGATCAGTTATCTGAATGGCTCACTGAGGGAGTAAGGGGCAATTCAGGTCAGGGACACACCAGTGGCACATCAAGGACATGGATATTCAATTCCAGGAACAAAGATCATGATTCCACAACCCAAACAAATCGAAACAAAGGCGTGTATTTATTTCATCGATAAACAGTTCCCAAAATACGAAAAGATCGGAATAAATTTGGTCCCCCTTCAGTAATGCCCCATGTCTAGCCTGACTTTTAATCGAGGACACCCTTCTTTTTAGTGTGTAAGGTGCCAAACGAGGTCCACTCCTTAGGCATCACCATTAAAACCAATACATTTGCCTACAACAAACTCTATTTTCCCCTCTCCGCATCTTAGTTGGCTTGGCTCTTTTCGATATAATATGACAGGAAGCTAGCGTACCATGTTCAGTGTCACTCTATTTGCCTTAAATATCAACAATATCACATCAATGTTACTTGAAATTCTCTCGCTACGCTCTACGTAGACAACATTTCGATCTCATATGGTGCGCTACAAGTGCCACATCTAAACCTCAACTAACAGACTGCGTAAACGTAAAGGTTTGGGGGTTTTCTGGCCAGAATACAGTCACGCACCAGTAACGCCATCCCTGATTGAACCAAACGTGGATTTCTTCCTAAATTTGGCTCACCTCGAAGTCGCACTGTTTCCTTGGGGGGTTTTTTGAGCGATGCCTCACCAATAAGCTGCTTACCATTAGCCTTAGGCTCTTTTTACTCTTTCTTTGGATATTCCTCTTTCCGTGGTATCCAACACTTAGGGTGCTGATAGGGCTACTCTTTTAAATGCATAAAATTGGCTAGATCTCACTCACCGGTCTTAGTTAGATAACCAGTATCTAATTTCAATTTCAGTTATTTAAATATTTGATAGTCATGTCCTTGCAAAATTTATTAAATACTCGTATTTTATTGTACGGACCTTAATTGCATCTAATCTAACTGGTCTGGATACTCACTAAGGAGATCCTCAGAATTCCGATTGGCTTCAATGCAAACTCTAATTGGCTTAACGATTTTTTGCATATTTATCATAACGATTTGGCTTATGTTTTGCCATCAATGGTAATTTTTTTTCATACTTCTTTTTATCTGTTCTTACTTTCCGTTTGACAAGACAATGATCTCAAAGGTATCGGTTTAGTTTTTCTACACTGAGGCTGTTTTCGAAATTTTATACAATTGGTTACGTTCCCTTTTGCAAATTTGATTTAGCTATTTATTCACCCAGCAGGTTTCGTTTATTAGAGCCTCTAGTTCATAACGCACTATTTCGTCATTTAAAAGTGAAAAACAAATGATTTAAATCATAATTATACATTAGCTAAAGTCTTTAAACGTGTGAATCACAACCAATTCAAACGCTATAAACGGGAGGAGAAATATAAGTACTCTGTGAGTGAATGCTCGTGATGACATGAGAGCGCTCTCCAGAACATTATAAGAATATTTAGATTTAATTGAATTATATTATTTTTGCCTTTAATATATTTATTTTCATTTGTTAAATTTATTTAAGATATTCCGTTCACTTATTGATTCGTCTACTTTTTGATGAAGGAGGTTATCATTTATAAATTCTAAATCATTTTTATATTCTAAATACCAATTTCTTGTGATGTCCGTCGTCTCATATAGATAAGCTAACTTTTTATATTTTAGGTTAGCCAACATAACCTGTACCTTTTATCCTATTCTCCAAAGCATTAAAAAAAGAATGATACTCGTATCGTATTCTTGTTTTTATTTGGTGGTCAATAGACCACGACAAAATATATTTTATATCAAATTCGATGTCTCACATTTTACACATAATTTGGGGATTGTACAAAATAAGCGCAATGATTAAAGTGACAAAGAGGCGTCAGGGACAGGGCGTTTTGCTTTTCTCAACGGCGGCTAAATGACACGGTTCAAGTTCTCCCTTCGTGTTCACATGGTGAACAAGTATTTGATTGACTGCTCCACTTCTTTCTAGTGTAACGACTAGTTAGTACCCCGAATGGTTGGCACATTCACCCCCATTGTTTCATTACGGGCAAATTTTGCACGAGCTAACTGTCCCGGAACCAAAACACATTGTGCTACAACATGAACATTGTACTCGGGATCGAGTTGTATACTCAAGACTTTGGATGAGACGAGCATCATACGAAGTTTTTACTCGGTGGTTTGTTATATACGAAGGGTGGTCAATAAGTTTTGCGATTCGCTAGGGCAAAACAGAGGAAGGAGGATGGTTGTTTGTGGGGATGTTAGGACAAGTTATGAAAAGTCATGACCTGCAGCCGCACGCTCCTGCCTGGTCAATTTAAGAAGCAGTAGCTGATGGCAGATCGTCAGTCACAAATCTTTCAAAAATGGAGAAAATTGAGCACCAGGCAGTGATCAAATATTTGACCAAGGAAGGCAAGAATGCAAAAGAGATCCATGAAGGCATGGTTGCAGTGTACACCGACATCGCCCCTTCCCACTGCAACCATTCCTCGCTGTAATAGGGAGTTCCGCAGTGGGCGTGAGCCCCTTGAAGATGACGCCCGTCCAGGACGCCCCTCAGACGTGACCAACGAGTACAATGTGGCCCGTGTGGAAAGGATGATCCTCGAAAATCGACGAATGAAGGTCGAAGAAATCGAACGAGAACTTGGAATATCACATGGAAGTGTTATCAACATGATCGACTTCAACGTCGTTAAAGATCGGAGGAGCTGCTGCTCCTGTGCAACCAAGACCTGGCGAGATTCGAGTTACGCATAGTGAAAGGTGATGAAACGTGGGTCCATCACTGGGATCTCGAGACCAAGCTCGAAAGCATGGCCTGGAAGCACAGGAGCTCTCCGACCCCATCATGTTCCAGCCCCAACCCTTAGCCGGGAAGATCATGACCACACTCTTCTGGGATTCTGAGGGAGTGTTGATGGTGAACTATGCGCCTCGTGGAAGGACCATCACAGGCCAATATTACGCCGAAGAACTGGCTGGGTTGAAGAAGTGTATCAGTCAGAAGCGGCGCGGCAATTTGACATGCGGTGTCCTGCTCCTCCACGACATTGCCCCTGTCCACAAGGCCAGAGCTTCACAAGTTGCCCTGCGCGAGTGCAGATTCGATGAGCTTAACCACCCCCCCTACTTTTCAGATCTGGTCCCTGGCGACTACTTTTTATTTCGCCAGCTCAAGGTTGCACTGCGTGGACGCTGGTTTGGGGATGATGAAGATGTCCAGCTCGCGGTCCAGGAGTGGATTGAACAGCAGTCGGGAGATTTCTGGTTGTTTGAAATTCGAAGCCTCAGAGACAAGTGGCGCAAGTGCATTGAGTCGAGGGTAGTTATATTGAAAAATAATAAAACACTTTTCTTCATATCTCGTTCCCTTATATCCGAATTGCAAAACTTATTGACCGCCCCTCGTATGATAGAAAGGCCAATTGAACAGAACTCCTTTTCGCACCTCGTCATGCTCTTTAATTTTTTTTTCTTAGTTGGGTTTTGTATTTTCGGGGATATTGTTTTGTTATTGGTCCTTTTGCGTTTTACTATTACTTTTATCATATATATTATGGCCAAATAAATGGGTAATCTTGAATTTGGATAATTAACACCTTGATAGCACTCACGATCTTTGAATTACAAATTTTAAACCTGCATTGAAGCGCCCTGCATCGCAACAAAATTCGATTCCGACCAATTGTCTATTCTGAGTCCTAAGGTAAAGACAGAAGGAACAGCAAAATTACCTAGCATTACTACCATATTTTCATTATTCGCCACCCCTATTAACGAACCATAACACCCACACCAGTCTCCTACAAACATTGCCCAATCATTATATACATCTCCTTCCAAAGCCCCATATTTCAAACCAAACAACTACAAATCAGAGTTTATAGTACCTCTTCTCCAAAACGTCTCAGTCGTCCAAATCAAGTGAACAAATATCAATTTCGTTGAATCAAACAGTATACTCAGGAACAAGGAAAAGATTCGCCCTGACGAATAACAATAGTACACTACAAAACAATCTTCTTCCCAGAGATCATAAGACTAACCGAAATATGAAAGTTGCGCCCCTACTCTCACGCAGTGTGGATGGAATACACCGAATGGATAAAGTAAGCAAAATAAGGATCAGAATATCACTCTCTGGGGGCCTAAGTCGTCATAGGCCGATCTTTGTTGGTGGGGAAATAGTTTTGGATTGTAATTTGTGTTCTTGAAAGTAACCATTGTTAGTGGAACCCTCCGTTATCACGGGCAGGGTGGCGCTCCTCCCGAAATATAATTTTTGGAAGTGAATACCTACATACGGGGTTTGCTTACCCCATCATGAGGGCTCTAGGACGAATATGAAGTGATATATAGTGCCGTAAATACGGGAATAAAAATGATAAAGGTTGATGTTTAGCTGAATGCTTGTGCCGGAGTTACCTGACCACACGGCCAGTCTCTCACACACGCTCAAGCTTTACTTCATCACAAGGAGTCAGCACGGAACCTCGATGCTAAAAATCCGTTGCTATAACCCATGGCTATCGAAATTCATTCACTCATACAACAAAACACAACCCCAAAACAACATCTAACATAATCCAATAACAATGGAAGAAATGCAGACAATCCTTTCTTAACATGGAGGTAAACCACCAAAGTAAATAGTAAAAAATAACTAAGTTATTCATCAGGAAATTGCCTAGTGCAATATAGAACTTACTAAAAGAAAAAAATAGTAAAAGAACAAGCGAACCTTTTCACTATAATGTCTTTTCCTCCATGAATTTGTAAACTCAAAATTTAATAATATTTTCATTCACGCTGAGACATAAATTCAAAGATTGCTTATCAAGGCATAATTAATTTAAACTTAAACTAGTAGAGCGGAGAAATAATCATTAAAGCTTCAGGGAAAGAATGAAAAAAAGAGAGATAAGAAAAAAGAGACTAAGTCACAAACAAAAGAGTATAGATTCTCTTGTATTTCCTCCAGGCGCAAAATCGCGGCGAAGCGAAAGTTGCTTCCCTTAACTCAAACAGTGCCATTTAGCGCCTAAGAGCTCGGCTTTGTACCTCTTTCATCGCGCCATAAATTAGAATGATCCATAAAGTATCAATATCCGTTTCGGTGCTGTTAATAAGCGAAAACGTGTAAACGTGAGAATGCATTCATTATTCAGTGTATGTATCGAGGGAAGGGAATTCAAATGTGCGGGAGAAGGGATATTAACATATTTAAAAAACAAAAGTTTTAATAATTTCAATTTCCTAAATCTTGGCCCTGGATAGCAATTTTATTAATAATATACTTTATTTAGGGAATCATATTTTTCCTCACTCGACTCAGTAATTAAATCAAGGTCAATTTATGTTTAAAAAATACTACAAAAATTTCTTAGGCCCTTTCTTAAGACCTGCGTAGCAATAATTTGCTTAATTTAATTATTCTTTCTGTATTCTCTCCTTTCTTTACTTCCGTTACATCATGCTTTTCATCACTATAGGTTTAAGGACAGGTGAATGGTTAGATTGATAGAATTGAAGATTTCATTACATTTCAAACAAAAAGAAGAAGGGATAGAAGAATAAAGGAATCCTTTTAAAGACATATTTTTAACTCAAAACTTGGGAACTGATCAAATGAGAATGAAAAGACAGGAATACCTAGAGTATTATATGTTAAACTGGATCATGTATAACAATAACTAATAAATTAAATATAATATAACTAAATATAAAAAGTATATCTCAATGGTTTACCTGAGGTAGCGAGGGGCCAGTGAGGTCAGGGACAGACCCCTGGTAGATAGTAACATGCAGATTCCGTTCCAGGAAATTAGACATGCCTTCCGCAACCGCAAAAATCAAGACTAACGCATGTCTATTTCATCGCTATACAGAGGTCGAAATAAATCCAGGACTTCTTCAGTAGTTTCCCTAGTATGGACTGCCTTGTAATCAAAGACAGCCTTCTATCTGGTGTGCAAGGTGGCAAGCGAGGTCCACTCTATTACAATCCCCTTGGGTTTTCGCCAATTTCAACAGTCATCCATAAATTGCCTCAATATATCGAATTCAAAGGACCCACTACATTATTTATCTACCACATAAAAAGTATATATAACGCCCAAGACACCCAATATCAACACAAGCAAACCACACTTAATACGAGTACGAGACACTGATAAATAGTCATTTTCCTTTATCCTACTCATAAAACAAATGAGCTCTATGATTTACTCCCCACCAAAATCATAAATATAGAGTCCCTATATTAGAGAAATCTTATCGACGAAGTAAAATTCATCAATTTTCTACAATATGGTCTTATTTAGTTGATATGTAAAGAATTTAGATTAAAGGAGGATTAATATTTTATATCAGATAGGATATTCCTTTCACCAATAGCTAGATAACAATATCTGGTATCTTAATCCTCATGAAACAAGGTCTGCTGACCAAAAAGTCGCTTGCCCTCACTTATTCTGATTTATGACCTTATGACATTCAAAACCTTCAATACTTCCCCGAGTATCCTTGGGAGGACCTTGGCAATTCTATCTATAGAGAATGTATACACATTAATGGTTTCAAATTTCGTTAAAATCGGCCGAATAGTTATGATGTTATAGCCAAAACAAAATAATACCAGGGCTAGCCGTGGGAGGACTTTGGCCATTAGATTATTTAAAAAAAATGTAAAACAATATAAGATTTTAAAATTTCGTTAGAATTAGCCGAATAGTTATGATGGTATTGCCCTCCCCCCCAAAAAAAATAATTCCCCGGTTGCTTTTTAATGAAATCGGAAGTTGTGGTTGGTATTTTTAATGTCACTTCATAAATTCAATCCTTTCCATCTTGACCATCAGCTATTTGTTCTTCATTTTCTTCCGGAGAGAAAATTATTTCACTTGATGGCATTGAAACATTGGCCTACCTATAGTAAGCAACTCTTATTCCTTCACCTACTTGTTGCTTTTACTTATTGACTTGTCTATTTTACTCAAGTTAATATCGAAAGCAAATCTGATGTGGTACAGAAGAAGTAATCATTTTTCTCTGACCTTAAATAAAAGCACGTTCCTTCATAGAGATCTTCATCTCTATAGGGGATTTAAATTAATTTGAGTTTAGTTTTTGCAACCAGGGCAACCAAATTCACAGCAAAAAACAATTTTACACTTCCGCCTGAGTATATCAACAGGTTGTCTAGTTTTGTAGTGAAACTGTCTTAGGCCTGTATCTCTCCTCTCCCAAGGGATATTTTTTTGGCCTGCTTCCAGTTCTTTTGGTTCTGTTTAAGATTGTGACTCTTGAATTTACAACGGGGGCTAGAAAAGAACTGTTCCCTCGTTCCCACTTTCCAAGCACTTTAGTTTAAATATCCGTTGCAAGATTATCTGCTGGATAGTATCTCACACCCACATTTCAGAACGTCAACCAGAGTTTGGAATTTAGATGTTCAAATGTGCGAATGCAGCCAGTCTTGTCCTAATTATAAAAGCAATTGTAGGTCACATCCCACTGGTAGGATGGTAGTGCTGAAGGACAGGTAATCTTCAGCACACTGATGAATATGTTTAAAACGGTGAAATAAGAAAAAAAAAGTGAAATAGATATAATTATTATTATAATAATACTCATTTAATTTCCCAAGATGACAACAATAAGTAAAAACCTTTAAGTAGCTAAAAAAATAACTTTAGAATTCATAAGTAGGGTTGCAAATTTTGAGCACCCCTCATTTATGTTATTATAATGTTGAAAAGATTGACACACACTAATAACACAATATTCCATAGTATACCATAATATACCATAGCAGATTAGAGCATAGTATATTATATAATATTATTGCATTTCATACATAGTATAGCATTGCACAGCATTGCAAAATATATGACAGCATAGTATAACATAACATAATATAACATAGCATAGTATATTATAGCATAATATAACATAACATACATAGCACAGAATAGTATAGCATAGCATAGTCTAGTATAGCCACATACTTTAGCTTAGCATAGTATAGACTAGTATTACCTAGAATAGCTTTGCCTAAACATGCCTAGTATAGCATATCATATCATAGCCAAGCATAAGATCGTATAACCTACCATGTTTTAGCCTAGTATAGTCAAGCCTAGCCAAACATAGGATAGCCTAGCCTAAAATAGAATAGCTAGCTGTGCTGGGCCTAACCTAGCCGTGCTTATTATAATCTAACTAGCCTAGTATAACCTAGCATAGTATAGCCTACTTTATCCTAACTTAGCTTAGTATAGCCTAGCCTATCTTATCATAGTATAGCCTAGCCTACCTTCGTAGACCCTAATTAAACCTAGCAGATTATAGTATAGCCTAGCTTAAACTAGCGTAGCATTGCCTAGTGTAGCCTAGCTTACTATAGCCTAGCCTAGTCTAACCAGCTATGGCTTAGCATTATATGCAAGAGCCTAGCCTAGCGTCGCCTATAATAGCCTAGCCTAGTATAGCCAAGCTAGAATAGGCTACTATAGCCTAGCCAATATATTCTTGCATGAGATAGCATAGCTTGGTATAGCCTATCCTAGCATAACAAAACCTAACATAATATAGCCAAGCGTATGATATTAATCTCCTTAGCCTATTATACTATAGCCTACCCTAGCCTAGCATAGTATAGCCCAGTCCAGCCTAGCATAGCTTAGCCTAGCCTAGCATAGCATAGTATAACCTAGCCTAGCATTAACTATCCTAGACAACTATAGCCTATACTATCCTACTTTCCCCTTGTCAAGCATAGTTTAGTAATGTCTAGCCAAACATACTATATGCTATCCTAGCATAACATTTTATAGCTTAAATTAGCATAGTATATCTTACCCTTGTACGTTATATCTTACCATAGGTTAGCATAGTAGAGCTTAGCCTAGTATAGTATAGCATATTCTAGGCTTGCCTAGCAGAGTAACACATATTATAGCCTAGTCGAGTCTAGCAGAGTATTGGCCGAATAGTTATGATGTTATAGCCAAAACGAGGTAATTCCTGGACTAACCTTGTGAAACATTTTGCAATTATACCAATCAAAAGAGAATGTAAAACAACATAAGGGTTTCAAATTTCGCTTTAATCGGCCTAATAATTATGATGTTATTGCCAAAAACAAAAGATTCCCGGGCTAACCTTGGGAGGATTTGGCAATTATATCATTCGAAAGAGAATGTATTGGCCGAATAGTTATGATGTTATTGCCGAAACAAAATAATTCCCGGGCTAACCTTAGGAAGCATTTCTCAAATATATCAATCGAAAGAGAATGTAAAACAACATAAGGATTTCAAATTTAGTTTGAATCAGCCGACTAGTTATTATGTTATTGCCAAAACAAAATAATTCTCGGGATAACATTCGAAAGAGAATGTAAAACAACATAAGGGTTCAAAGTTCGTTAGAATTGGCCGAATAGTTTTTATATTATTGCCGAAACAAAACAATACACGGGCTAACATTGGGAGGACTTTGGCAATTATAGCATTTGAAAGAGAATGTAAAACAAAATAAGGGTTTCAATTTCGCTAGAATCGGCCGAATAGTTATGATGTTATTACAAAAACAGAAAAAAGCATAACGGGGACCGACCGACCGAGATAGTGAGATGTTTAGTCGCTCGCAACTCAACCCGCACGCGACTAAAAATACGAATATATCGTGTTCTTAGGCTTACCATCAAAAGAATAGATTAACCTCCAAAAAAGTTCTATTTGCCCGGCTCTGCATTTTGGATTGTGGGTTTTTCTATTCGGTCTAATATGGCCAAAAGACAGTGGCCCGCCTTCAGTGTCACTCTCTTTCCCTTGAATATATCAACAGTATCACATCAGTATTGCTGGTAAATCTCTTCACTACCATCTACGTAGAAAATAAATGGATCTCGTTTTGTGCCATTCACAAGCCTCTTCCAAAGACTTGACTCTAACTGGCTCTGATTCTAATCTCTGGCTATTCGGAAACGTATAATTTTAGAGTTTCTCTGACCAAGACTACCGTCGCGCACTTCGAATGCCATCCCTGTATTCAACCCAACATGGATTTCTTCCTAAATAAAGCGCCCCTCGATGTCACAGTTTCTTTGGTTTTGTTTTTCAGCGATGCCTCGCCAAAAGCAGCATATTTTTAGCTATTGGCTCTTTTGTCTCCCATCTTTGGACATTGTTCGTTGCGTGGTGTCCAAAACTTAGGGTGGTGATAGGGCTCTCAGTTAGGTAACCAGTGCCTAATTTCATTTTCAATTATTTAAATATTTAATAGTCATGTTTTTTTCAAAATATATTGAATATTTTATCGTATGGATTTTAATTGCATATTAACGTTGTCTGGATCGTTATAAGGAAACCTTCGGAATTACAATTGACTCCGATGCAACATCTAGTTGGCATGCCAATTTTAGCATAGTTCTAAAAAACGATTTGAATTGTATCTGGTCTAAGTTTGCGTTTGACGGAGCGAGCATTTTAAAGTCTTTGTTTTTCGAAATTTTATACAATGGGTTACGTTTACTTATGCAATTTTAATTTTACTATTTATTCACGACAACAGGTTTGATTTATTTAAACCTCTAGTTGATAGCACATCCTTTCCTTATTTATAGTGAAAAACAAATGATGGAAATCCTTATACTTCAACAGGAGTCTTTAAACGTTTGAATTGCCACCCATCCACACGTATTTTTAAATATTATTAGCGGCAGTAGAAAGATCAGTATTATAAAATTTATAGTTTTTGAAGACATAAGACCACTCCCCCGAACATTATAAAAATATTTTAATTTAATCGAATTATATTATGATCGTCGTTACCAATTGTTTCGCCAACGTTTCTATTCTCACCTTTTTTTTCATTTGCTAGGATTAATTCAAGATAATGTGTTCCTGTTTATGAAGTTTCATTTATAATTTATTTAAATAATGATTTCTTGCGATGTACGTAATTTTATAGATATTTTCTATGTTCGTAAAATTAAAGTTACTGCATATAACCTGTAATTTTTATCGTATTCAGCCAAAGCATTTAAAAAGAGAAAAATATCTTATTTCGTTATTTATTTGGTGGCCTATAGACCATGAAACAATTTATAAATAATCGGATGTCCCAATTTTTACACGTAATTTAGGGGATTGCGCAAAAGAAAGCCATAATTACGGAGCCAAATAGTGGTTATGGACTACGTGATCGGAGCAGCGTTTTTCTCATCTTAACTAAGCCTATATTACATGGTTTAATTCCCTCACTTCGTGCTCGCATGGTTTAAAAATATTTGATGGACTGCTCCCCTGCTCCTTAATGTGACGACTGGTACCCAGATGGTTGGCATATTCTTATCTGATGTTCCATCTTGGGAAATTTTGGACGAGCTGACGGTCACGGAACCAGGACTAAGGGAATCGCTATCACATGTTCATTATACTCGAAACGCGTTCGTATACTCAGGATTGGGGATGGATGAGACGAGCATTCTAGGAAGTTTTTACTTTGGAGTTTGTGATATGTGATAGGGAACCTAATTAAGCTAAACTTCCTTGTCTTTGTTAGGTTTTGCATTTTGGGGGTTATTGCTTTGTTGTAGCTCCTTTTGTCGTTTTGCTATTATTTTTTTAAAGCAAAAGGAAAGGGTAATCTGGAATTTAGACAGTTAACACCTTATGACACTGACCCTCTTTGAATAAGAAAAACCATTCCACATCTTGCTCACCAAATTTTCAACCAAGATTGGAGCACCTTGCATCGCAACAAAATAATGCTCACGTTATTAGAAAATGTAATTCCAACCAAAAAGGACAGCAAAATTACAAAACATTGCTACCATATTTTTATTATTCGCCCCCCTACTAACGAACCATAACACCTACACCAGTCTCTTACGAACATTGCCCAATCATTATATACATCGCCTTCCAAAGCCTCATATTTCAAACCAAACAACTACAAATCAGAGTTTATAGTACCTCTTCTCCAAAACGTCTCAGTCATCCAAATCAAGTGAACAAATATCAATTTCGTTGAATTAAACAGTATACTCAGGAACAAGGAAAAGATACGCCCTGACGAATAACAATAGTACACTACAAAATAATCTTTTTCCCAGAGGTCAGAAGGCTGACCGTAATAGTTGCGCCTCTACTCTCACGCAGTGTGGATGGGATACACCGAACGGGTAATTAAAACAACATAAGGATCAGTATATCAATCGCAGTGAGGGTCTAAGTTGCCATGGGACGATCTTTGTTGGTGAGGAAATAGCTCCGGATAGTAATCGGTGTTCTTGAAAGTAACCAGTGTTCGTGGAACTCTCCTTGACTGCGGTCAGGGTGGCAACCCTTTCGAGTTATGGTTTTGGATGTGAGTTCGTACTTATGTGGTACTATTAGCCCATCATCAGAGCTCTCGGACGTAGAAGAGAAGATATGTAAAGCCATGAACAGCGGAAGAAAAGTGATAGAGGTTGTTATTAGTTGTGAGCTGAACACTTGAATCGTAAATATCTAACCACACGGCTTTACTTCAGTGCTAGAATTTAACAGAGCACCTTGACCCTAGAAATCCATTGCCATAAACCCTTGGCTATCACTAGAGTTTCACTCATACAATTGAACACAACCCAACACTAAATATCCAACATGATCCAATAACAATGCAAGCAATATCGGTAATCCTTTATTAACATGGACTTTGACAAAGGTAAATAGTACAAAAAGATATACCGGATTAAAAATAGCCCCAGAATAAACTTTATAAAATTGATAAATGGATAGTAAAGATACGAAACTACGAACATTGCAATTAAGATGTACTCCAACGATATTTTCTGGCCTCAACGTTGACGTTCAGGTAATTAATTCTAGTTATTTCAAGGCTCTTTTACTAAACACAATTCTTTCTAAACCTAGAAACTCTCTTGCACTACATACTATGTGTATATAAGGTGAAAAAAGGTGAAATCAACTGTTTCCTCTCTTCCTTCTTTGTATTCATAAATATTTCACTGTCACTTCCAAAATATCTCCTCTGCCACCAAATCTAAATTATATCCCAACATAACTATCCGAACATCATCCATTTATCAGATCATTTCTTGCCCTAGATATAAATCTATCACAACTCTTCATATTTCCTATCTTTTGGAGTATCTTTCACAAAATAGAAAAAGAACAACCTTTTTCGGTAGAACTTGGTACTATACCTTGCTAACGAAACATCCCTTTACTTGAAATGTCTATAAACGATAAATGGCATAGGAAAGGTGGATTATGGTGTTATAGAACAATGCCAGACGTGATTTAGCTTCGTTTCCTCGCCAAAAGAAGTGTTTACCGCTCTAGGTTGGTGTGGGAGTTCAAGAGTCTGAGTAAAGAGAGAAAAAGTCCAAGATGGAGAGAGGAAAATATTCAAAGGAGGGAGGAAATAGTAAAATTATTGAATTTGGTTATAAATGAAAATTTAACAATGTTTCTCTTTATAAACAACATTTGAAAAATAAATAATTTTAGCTGAATTCAAGTTAATTAATTGGTCATTATCAGAAATATTAACAAAAAGCGTACTATTATTTTCAACCCTCCGTTCATTGTATTTATGTTGATTAATACGAGCTGACAGCTGCTTGATTGTCTGTCCCAAAAAATATTTACTACGATATATATATATATATATATATATATATATATACAAGAAAACCACTGTTATTGGAGCATATAGTTTATTATTATTATTAAAACGGGACAAGTTTCGATATGTAGTTTTATATATCATCTTCAGTCGTTAACTGAGAGAAATCGACAAATAAAACTGAAATATTCGAATATACAAGAACAGACAACTGACATTAATCTGGAAGCGGGAGCTTTAGGTGATTAACAATATCCTTTAGAATGAGCTTTGATATATAGGGTCTACATTTATGCTGGCCTTCTACAAATTGAAATTAGGAATTTCTTTGATTATTAAGGATTCAATTATTTTTCTTTTATTATAATCGCTACAATGGTAAATTATTTGGGCACCAGGGAAATCTATTATATGATTGGCGTTGTTTACATAGTTAAAAAGACTGGAAGCATTGCCTGCTCTACAAATGTCCCCCCTATCTTCATATATGCGTTTATTTAATGGCCTTCCGGTCTATCCCACGTAGAAGGAGGAGCAATTTGGGACGTTACATGGGATTAAATAGATGACTGCATCCTTATTTTGCGATTCTGTCTTGGTGGAACGGAAAGATTTTTTATAGTTAGGGGATATTTGAAGGTGGTCAAGTTGAGATATATAATGGAGTTTCGTATGTTGAGTCAAGGGGGAATATGGTAGAGATAAGCAATTCATTTTACATGTAAGATTATTTTTAGTTGGGGACGGTAGAATATTGCCCTAGCTTTAGATAGGCTCTCATCTATACAATAGAGAGGGTATTTTAATTCAATGAACATGCATGTTATGAAGGTGATCTCGTCTTGTAAAAAACAGGGGTCACAAAATTGAAAGGCTCTTAAATACATAGATATTACAATTGCTTTGTTTCCTCGCCAAAAGACATGAAAAAAAATGTATATAGAAATTGGAATTAGTAGGTTTTCGGTATAACGTAAAAGATGATTTATCATTAATTCTTAAGACTTTTACAACGGTAAGCAATTGTCTTTTTCCCAATCAACCTTGAATTTTATAGTGGGATGGAGGTTGTTAAGCTTTGTCAAAAAATTATCAAAGGAGTCTATTTGATTTAATGGCCATGTGGAAATCACATCATCTCCATACTTATACCATACAAAATTCTTATTGGGCTTAACAGTTGTGAGTAGGAAAGTTTCAGTGTTCCTTGAACAGGTTACAAAGAATGTAGGATAACGGGTTGCCCATACCAAGGCCATATTTTTGTCGGAAAAATCCCATATCGAACTAGTCCCGTTTTAATAACCGTTTTATAATAATAATAAACTTTATGCTCCAATAACAGTGGTTTTCTTCTATATTTATTTACTCTTTATTAAGTGGAACCGTGTTTTCATATATATAAATATATATATATATATATATATATATATATATATATATATATATATATATATATATATATATATATATATATATATATATATATATATACATACAGGTATGAAAAAATAGAAAATACGAATGAAACTCATTCACATAATAATTGAAAACAATATAATAAACAGTCGAGTATATCCCATCTATAATTAGTATTTTATATGTTTTCCTTTTGCTTTTATAACCGCTGTAATGCGCTTTTGCAGATTTTGCATAAGTGGTTGGGGCAAGCTTCTGTCATTCACTGTGTGATACTAACGTTTATTTCTATTTTTTGAGTGATTATCATATTGTTAACTTACAAATTGTATGTTTTGTTAAAATTGTCTTGGAAATAACAAATTCCTAAAGCTCAAAGAGCTCAAATAACTGCATTGTCCAGACTGGGATTATCCAAAGTCAAAATTCCAAGAAAATTGAAATGCTCGAGATACGGTGTCCATACAACCATTTGGATGTATAACTAGACAATTCTTTCAAAAACCGTGATGGTCAAGGTCGCAAAAGGTGTACAACTCCGATGGAGGAGAGTTTGCTGAAAAGAACATCTCTGGTCGATAGGAAAAAAACTCTTCTCATGTAGCTACTGAGTTTCGGGCAGCAACAGAGAAAGAGATATCAAGACGCACAGTGAGAAGAAGGTTATTAGAATCTGGGCTCAAAGGATGAAAGGCTAGAAAGAAACTAAACAAGAAGAAGCGATTGCCTTAGGCAAAAAAGCATGAAGATTGGACTGATGATAATTGGACTAAAGTTGTTTGGTCTGATGAAAGCAACTTTGAAGTAGGTTTCCATATTAGTTTCCATCAATTTCTTACGCTTGTACATATTTATATTTGATACCAAAATTGTTATTGAATATCAAAACTGATCAGTAAAATTTGTTTTTCTCCTCATATCTTTGGATACCTAGAGCTGTTTATGTTCGTCGAAGAGTTGGGAAAGCTTCTGATCCGAGATGTGTTGTCCCAACAGTCATATTTGGAGGTGGCAGTATGTCGTTTACATGTCTAGGATTATTTTTCACTTGTAAGGGCAGAATGAAGTCCAACATTTACATTAGCATGTTAGACCAGGTTTTTCAACCTTTCCTAGTTAAAATTTTCAATGATGAGATACCAGAAGGTGTAATCTTTCAACAAGACAATCCTTCATGTTACACATCTAGTGGCTCAAATGATTGGTTTGAAAAGAAAGGGGTAATCTTCATGGAATGGCCCCTCAATCTCCAGACCTGGACCTCATTGAACATTTATGATCACACTTGGACCAAAGAGTGAAGGCGCACAAATCTTCCTCAAAAAGTAAATTAACAGCCAAAATTCCTGAAGATGGGCAAAAAAATTGAGCCAACCACCTGTGCCAATTTAGTCGCAGGTGTACAAAAACTCATAAACGCGGTTATAAAAGCACAAGGAGGATACATCAAATATTAATGATTGATACAATATACGCAAAAATGTTTATTTGTATTATGTCAATTATGAAATAAATGTTTCAATCATATTTTTCCCTTTTTTATACCTACCCCATAACCATACTTTTGACCAAGTCTATATATATATAGAGAGAGTGAAAGAGAGAGAGTGAGAGAGAGAGCGCGCGCGAGAGAGAGAGAAAGAGAGAGGAAGAGCGAGGAGATCCAGGGCGAAAGTTCACGTTTTCTCCGTTTTCCTTTAAAGTTAAACGTTAGTTTATACAAAAGGCTTCTTGAAATCTCCTTTTAGGGGGAAGTGGATGGTTGCCTTGTCATATATGTAACGCTCATGAAGAGGGTTGAGGAACTACCGGAGATTTCTTTAGAGGATTATATATATATATATATATATATATATATATATATATATATATATATATATATATATATATATATATATATATATATATATATATATATATATATATATATATATATATATATATATATATATATATATATATATATATATATATATATATATATATATATATATATATATATATAATATATATATATATATATATATATATATATATATATATATATATATATATATATATATATATATATATATATATATATATATATATATATATATATATATATATATATATATATATATATGACCATCATCAGCGAATTCTAAATACAAAGAATTATTTTAATAAGAATAACTAAACAGCAATAAAAACATTACAGGAGTCAAAAATGGTAACCGAAAGTAAGAATTTAAAATGAAATATATAATTATAAACAGTTGAAAGCAAATTGGTGAAAATCTATTAATATGAAATTGATGTAATATCTTAATTTAGTTATTTTTTAAGATATTACATCAATTTTTTATTAATAGATTCTCACCAATTTGCTTTCAACTGTTTAGGATTATATATTTCATTTTAACTTCTTGCTTTCGGTTATCATTTTTGACTCCTGTAATTTTTTTATTTCTGCGTTTAGTTATTCTTATAAAAATAATTCTTTGTATTTAGAATTCGCTGATGATGGTCATAGTCAATGATCGAAACGCCCGGAAAATTAAATGTTCAAAACTATCGTATATGTCTTCATATTCCTGCTATATTATATATATATATATATATATATATATATATATATATATATATATATATATATATATATATATATATATATATATATATATATATATATATATATATATATATATTTAAAGGCCCAAGGAAATGAAAATTGGTAACACAACAATTTATTCCAAAATAAGCCTGTGGCCCCTTCCTACTAAAACAGTTGTCTTGTCTCTCACTGGATAAAAACCTACACTTCGTTGTTCAAAATGCTTCTTGAATCGACCTTCTTTGGGGGTTGAGGATGGTAGCTCTGGCGATCAGCGTCTGGGTCATATAATCGATGAGCGCTTAATGACGCAGGTTCAAATCCAGCTTCTTTATTTATTTTCATATAACGGTTAAAATAGTTTGTCCTATCTTTCCGTTCTCTACATCTCTCATTTCCTTCTTAAGCTTTTATTGGTTCATGTAATATTCTTCTAAGTGTTTTTCCGTGTTGAGTTACCAATTTTCATATCCTTGGACCTTTAAATATATATATATATATATATATATATATATATATATATATATATATATATATATATATATATATATATATATATATATATATATATATATTTAAATTTGGGTGGTTGTATATAATACAGAAAAATTATTTAAGGATATTTCTGTCTTACAATCTATTACATGTTATCTGATGGGAGAATACTCTATTGTTCAATGTTTTACCGGTATCTTGCCTGGAAAGAACGCTGTTTTTTCTTCTAGTTTGTGCTCTAAAGAGTTTTTCAGTTTTATTAACAATTTACACCCTAATATTACTTTCACCCAAGAACTCGAAATTAATAAAAGTTTCCATTTCTAGACATTAATGTATCTCGTAGCCCATCTCGCATTCAAACTAGTGTCTTTTGAAAACCAACTGTCAAAAGGGCTGGGATTAAATATCTTTAGTTTTTGTGATATAGCATACAAAATTTGCGCCATTGAAACGCTCATCTTCAGAGGTTTAAACCTCTCTTCTACCTACCTTAATAGGCATTTGGAATTTAACTTTTTAAAAGATTATTTTGTTTAAAAATAACTATCTATTATCCTTAGTCGAAATCTGTATAAGGGAGTTTCTCTCCGGGCTATATAACCCCTCCACTTCTTTTAATGTTCCCAAGGAAATTAGGTTCCTCATGTTGCCAGACATCATCCCTATTAATGACCTGCTCCGGAAACGTCTATTTACCATTTTAAGGAAATTTTACTGTCAAATAAATTTTAAACTTATTTTCATTAACAGCATATATATATATATATATATATATATATATATATATATATATATATATATATATATATATATATATATAAGTATATATATATATATATATATATATATATATATATATATATATTATATATATATATATATATATATATATATATATATATATATATATATATATATATATATATATATATATATATATATATATATATATATATATATATATATTGTCGAAAAAGGCGGTGGCTTATTCAAAGATAAAGTTTGTGAAGTGGCTGGAAGAAAGAAAAGAAAGAATGGGGAGATAGACGAGCTTCCAATCAAAGGGTAAAAACAGGAGTAAACAAAGCAAATCCAAGATCCATGGCCAGTCCTCCGTCTGTTGTGTTTAAAACCAACTTTTACAAATTGGAGACGAGGAAGAGACAGAGATAGAAAAAATGAATTATCCAGATTTGCGGGTTTAATCAAACTAACCTAAACTTCACTGCCCAATTTGCAGGGAAGACGTGCTATTGCTACAAGAAACTTTGTTTTCCACATAGAATCAAACTTTGGATATTATCAAATGAGAGAGGCGTTGCTACTTGATTCTACCGCCCTTCTTCTATGCACAAACATGCACCAATTTCTCTTCTATGTGTAAATTACAAAAGTTTGGAGAAATGTATTGGATGTTTTTTTATGAATAGGAAAGAAATGGAAACAAACTACCAACATGTTTCAAAATACTTAAAAAACTTATAAATCAACAGGTCGCAAACATTAAGGCAGAAAGGGATGTAAAAAAGCCAATACGAATTAAAAAATAAAATAAACAAAGCAATAGCATATATATGTGTGTGATAGAACGGACTGAGGCCGCTTAAATTCAACCGCTATCAGATGTTTAGAAAGACATGCTACCCACGTGCATTTGCGAGAGGAAGCAATGCGCGTTATCGCCCACCTTAGCCAATATTTAATCAAGGAGGTTCATTTCCCCGTTTCGCCTTCATACGTCGATCTCGCCAGATTGAGTTAGGCTTAGGGGCAGATAAGGTATTTTTCCAGGCGCGACCGGGGCATTCCCCCGAAGTCCCCCACTTAATTATCCCCTACGCCATGGAGACGGCTCCGGGTATTTATACATAGCTTTCCCCGATTAAAGCAGATCAGATCCAGATTATCTTCGCGAGGCATCACGCAGATCCGGTCTCCCTTGTGCACCATAGGAGCTCTCTACCTCGAGAACCACCTTATTGACAAGAAGAGGACAATATCCCTTGAGTGCCAAGGTTCATGCCTTCGAGACGCCAAGTCAATAAGGCCATCCCTGTTGTTCAGAAAGAGAACAACGTTAGAACAGCCATTGTTCTTTAAGCCCGTTGACAAGAAACGGTTCTCACCCCCCTCCTGTTGTTCAGAAAGAAAACAACGTTAGAACAGCCATTGTTTTTTGAGCTTGTTGACAAGAAACGGTTCTCAACCCCACCCCTGTTGTTCAGAAAGAGAACAACGTTAGAACAGCCATTGTTTTTTGAGCTTGTTGACAAGAAACGGTTCTCAAACCCACCCCTGTTGTTCAGAAAGAGAACAACGTTAGAACAGCCATTGTTCTTGAAGCCCGTTCGTCAAGAAATGGTTCTCATTCCCAAGACATCACGTCAGGATAATTTAATTTCCCCCCTTTTTAACGTTCTTCAAGAGAACGCTTGGTTTCAACAATAACCTCCATTGTTCATCTAGAACATCCCCGATTTGCTGTCACAAAGATCGCTCGTACGTCCGAGCCTCACTTCGCTCTCACTCTTCGAAGACAGTCCTTCTCCTTCGCTAAGGACAACCCCCCCCGAAGAACTCTTCTGCTGGAAATCGTAATTACGTAAGCTGAGCATTACCTTTAATCATCTAACCTTTTGTCAACGCTACTCTGTGCTTTAAATGGTTTATCGAACCCCTCCCCCCATTAATTTCTATTTGTTTACCTTTTTAAATCTCTCCAAATCTTAATCCTCGGATTAGTCAGATATTCCCACGACCCTTTCCATTCTCCGATTATGTAAACATTTTCTAATATTTGCTGATAAAGAAGTCATAATATAGAAGTAGCTAAAATATCCTCCTATATACGACCTATTTCTCTTATCGGATTCTGAGCTGGTGTCTTCCCCTTTTGAATAAAATTTAGCCTTGGGATGCTGCATAAAATTCGCTAAGATAGCCCTTTAGAGCGGCAGTAGTTTTATAAATTCAAGTAAATGGTTTTCATCGTTATTGTGATTTTTTGTGTGTATGTATGTGTATATATATATATATATATATATATATATATATATATATAGGAAGAACCGACATTGCTTACATTTCAACGAACTTCCGTTCAATTTTGTGTGCGTTAGGTGATTCTCGTGCCAGCTATCGCCCAGGTAATACGCATAAGAAAACTGTCACACCTCTCTTTGTCTGTTAGTAGATCGTAAGTTGCGCAACCAAGATAGTGTTTCAAATAGATGCATTGCAGAAACTATTAAGCTCTCCCAAAGGGCCAAAGTATACTGCATAATATTTAGTCAATCGACGAGAATGAAAACTCTGCTTATAAACCCTAGAGAAGGAAAAATACGCCCCTCACTCCAGTATCGGGTCCACTCAACTATGCATGCTACAATATAAGTAACTCAAAAACAATTCCTCGGACACTCAATCAGAAAGAGGGCACTCGAAGACTTTTCCCCCAGTGGGAAAATCCCTGGGAACCGGGCCAGAGGAGATCAGCGGAAAGCCTTCCTCGACAATTTTGACATCGCCACGAACACACTTTGGAAACAACTCAGCCATTTCGAGACGGCTGCATCTGTTTCTCGAGAGATTAGTGAGATTTTAGAGATCAATGTCTCCGGGAAGAATATATCACGTGGGCTGGAGGAAGACAATGTTTGAGCTCGCACACGCGTAATCAAGCCAGTGCTCAGTTGTGAGAACAAGAAGGCTCTTTTTGCATTGGCAAGGGAGCACTTTACACGGATAGGTGAGCAATGTAACTGAGTATATTTCACGACAAATTTTAAATTTTAGTTGTTATGATCCGATGGCAGGGGTTCAATCGTCACAGAGTGGGTAAAAGATTACACTAGTCAAAAACTAAAATGCTTTCGAGACCAGAGCATCAATTTCCAACTAAATTTAGGTAGCTGATAATGGATATTATGGTTAAAATTGTTTGATAGCTCTACTTGTGAAAATATAACTACGTGTTACTGCCCTTCAGTATTGTTCCAGCAGTCATGAAAGGTAGTTGTGCTGTGCAAGTTTACATTTTGAGGTGAAAGGTACGTGATTTTCCGAGTGAAATACTTTTTAAACATATAATAAATATTTATTGAGCAAGCTATTGATATGCATTTCAGGCATTTTATATTAATTTTATTTTCATGCTGAATGATATAAACACTTCTGGTAAAGCTGTCAGCTCTGTATTATAATGATAAATTTATGAATAAATTTTCCGTTTATTTTCTAATTGTTTGTTGTTTTCTTCTTTCAGATGCCTCGCACTTGTGTGATTAAGGCAGCCAACTTCTGTTACATTTGTGGTGGGGTAAACTTTGAATCACAGAAGCGCCATATAACTGCTATGGTTAGAAAGGCATATAACCTATATTTTAGATGAAAGACTGTTTAGCAGGATAAGAACTGATCTATTCATATATGCTGCAACACTTGTGCTACTAACCTTTGCTAATGGTTGAAGAGGAACTGGAATAGAATGCCTTTTGTGCCAATGACGTAGTGGGAGCTAACAGACCATACTAACAATTTTGATTTCGGCATGGAATCTACAGTATAAAAGGGCTTGTCAAAGAAGAAAAATAAATGGATTGAATATCCAAATATTTCATCAGCTATTCGCCCAGTTTCACATCATCAGCTATTCGCCCAGTTTCACATGGAGAATGTCTACCTATTTCTGATGCACTAACCTCGGTATCCTTCAAAGAATAATGCAGAGGTTCTCTTCTCTCGTCTCTAAGAGTGGAATCTCCTAGCAACCGATGTGAAAATTTTAAAATTTCGTGGCCGTCAGCAGCAGTTCAACGATTTCTTCGTAATGGAAGATGGTACATTAACCACCACCAGACATTAACTAACTACAGAGAATACACAACGAATGAGTAATAGAAAAATCCAATCAGAAAAGCAAATATGTGATGAATCACATATTTGCATGACTTGTCGTGACCAGCTGCCACAGATTGCTAGCCAAGTGCGAAACGAGAATCCGAACATGTAAGTTTCCGTGCCAGTACACAGACTTTCTATCAATTTGTCATTTACACTGCCTCCTCGTTGCTAGGCACAGTAATTGCTTTCCTTTGCGGCCGTATGCTAAGCCTGGCGGGAATCTCTGAGCAGTAGGATGCCCTAGAGGTAGGAAACTATTGTCCACCAATATATGGGTACGCGCTAGTTCTCTCGCAATTCGAGTTATCAGAGGATACCTCTGATAGATATACAAGGAAGCTCTCTCTCAGCGCAATGTGGGAACGCTCTGGTTGGTTAACGACTAAGATATTTAACCTATAATAAAAATTATTAATTATTTGGTGACACAAACGGCATCCCAACCTGCATCAGAGAGAAAAGAGATTGGGTGGTCATCCTACAAGACGAAGAAGAAGACCTGAGACAGGGCGGGATAGCCAGTTATTGGAGCATCGGCAAGCTGTCATAGAAGGAAACTAGAGACCAAATAAGCATTATCCAAGAATAGTTAGCTCAATACACCCAAATATTAGCCATAGCAACCAAAGTAAATGGATGCGTTGAAGCTGCACATTTCAGCGTTACCTCAGCCAGGCTAGAACATTGAGTGCAGGTGAGAGAAGACCGGCATCAAGCACCTGCACAACAGTCACTAAATAGTAGAATACCGTTTGATTTTCTGACAAACAATATAGGAACGTTATACCAAAGAAAAAAGTTTAAATGCTTAAAGGTAGCAAAGAATCAACTAAAATTAACATATTCGATGCGTCACTCATATATGAGTGAAATCTTTTTCGTGCACATTCCGTGACAGTCATATGCGAGTTACACATTTCTTTGCGTTGGCCTGTTTCTCTTATCAATGAATCCCACTCTTTTAAATCTAATTAGCGTAAATAAAGATGGTTCATCCAGCAAATATTGTAAAGTTCTACATAATAATGATAATAGCGAAAATAATGCACTAAAATTTTCCCTTTATTTGAGTCTATTTAAAAAAGAAAAGAAATAGGAAACTTTATCCGTAAAGTGGAAATAAATATTTATTGTAGGTAACTAAATAATGCATGAAAATACTTGAATATAAATTGCTTATCTGTATGTAACTTGCTCATGTATTAAGTTACTGTTAAATTGCTCCTCATTTACGCTTATTGCTTATGAAATTGGCCAAAGTATTTTATACATGGAATTGGTTTCTTTCACACCGAACTCAATATTTTTCCCAATTTAGCTTTTTTCTAGCTCTTTCTCTGCCTTGACTTTCTTGCATTCTTTTATACTACAGCATCGAATTCGTTTTCTGTTTGATTCAATGACGGCTTTTTCATGTTATGTTGTTCGCTTAGCAATAGTTATGGTGTTGTTCATGCTGTAACTATAGCAAGGAAGAAGCTAATTTATCTATGAATTGTCTTTTATAAAAACAATGTAGAATATCACAAGATACACCAAGAAATAACTTCTTGGCAAGTTTTCCCTACAAGCTGTTGTCTTTTCTATACAGAATGACGGTTCTATGCCTACTTTTTTGCTTCCTGTTTTGATAATTCCGCAACAAAAGTAAAAATCTTATTTTTCTATAGGTATAAGGTTGTTGCAAAAACGGCAACGAAAAATTAATGAACGAAATTATCATCGGCGAGTTGCGAACATCATTTTGCGTCGCCGGTGCACTGTTGGCCAGAGGCGTATCAACTGAACCAACCTGTCTTAAAAACGCTCATTCAAGGGAACATTTAAATAGCGTGCATGCCTTTAGTGAGACGCTACTGGACTGTGCCTTATTGAGAGAATCCTTACATCCATTGTGTCATGTTACTATATATCGAAAATACCATGATCATTCCTTGTGTAATCATTTCTCCTTTTGTCAGATGCTTTTACATAAATTGTTTATGTCATAGTCACCTAGAATAGCGTAGAGTTCCAGCAACTTGAGATCTTTCTTTTTAGAAAAAATCGTGCTTGATCATAACTTGTGTAAACTTCCTGGAAATACAAAATTTATTTTATTTATGTCTTTTTTTATTTATACACTTGTATTTATCAGCAATAAATATACTAACCTGTAAAAAAGCTTGAAACGCTTAACTCTGATACCTATGCACCTTAGAAGGATATATTGATTCAAACCTAAAGGTCATCTCCAGGTAGTAAGATTTTAATCAATCACTATGCTTTCTTCAGGGCTCTAAAGCTTATAAGTCTTCCTTTGTATTAAATTAATTAGAAGAACACTTCTTCTTATCTATAAAGAAAAAGTTTACAAGTAGTGAGAAAACTTTGCTAGGCTCACACCACGACCAGGAGATTAACCATAAATTGCTTCATATATTGGTCTCCAGGAAATTCTAGATAACCACTAACTGCACTCTTTGGCACGCATGGCTAAATATAGATTTTTGTCTCACAAACAATTCTTGAAAGCACTTCTCGATCAACTAGATATTTAAAAGTTTGTATTTGTTGAATATATTCGAGAAATTTGATTACTACTCCACATCAGAGAGTGCAAGAGAATGAGGGAGTTTTTTCATATATACTGTCCTGAAAACCTGACTTATAGGATCAGTAATTTATGCTCTTTTCTTGTTTTTTTTTATCATTAGGCTGTCTAGAACAACAATCGAGTCATCTTCATTATCGCTCTCTGTATTTGACCTGTAGGTGGGATCTCCAACATTCTTCCTCAGATGAAATATATTTGACCTCTATCTAGTATATAAGTCATTTGATCAGGAACACGTTTATTTCCAGAAGATAAAATGTATACGTTAAATTCTAGTACGATATGGCACCTACTTTAGTAATTCTAGAACATACACCCAAAAAGTTCATTATTAATTCGGCTATTCACATAAGAGAGCTTAACTTAGTGTCAAAACACTGACCATCTCAATCTGTTCGAATTAATATACATATCACTCATAGGAGTAACATTGGAGTCGTTAATAAATATCTTACTTTTTGTTACCTGTCAATCACACTTGATTGAAATGATACAATCAATAAATATCTTAACTTTATGAACAATGGTCATTTTTATTTGTTACATATAATTGAATAACACAACGTGAACTTTAAATAAATATTTTATCGTTTTTTCTATTCAATGATTCTTCAAATTCACAGAAGAATAAAAGTACCATACACACTTTTATGCATGTATATATTGTCAACTTGGTCCTACTTGATCCTGTCATCAAATTAAAAAAAAATGATTTTAGTAGAGAACGTGTTAAATTAGTAGGAGTATCTTTTAAGTAAGATGAACATGAACAAACAGCCATATGGAAGAAGAAACAATATTCTATGTTTCAGGAAACAATAAACACGAATAAGCTTGAGAATCTTGATAGAAAAGCGAGCTTTTCGGGCAGTTATAAAACTTTGATTTCTGTCAGAGGGAATTATAATGATCAAACTAAAGGGACAATTTTTCAAAATAATTCTAATCCAAGTCTCTGCCCTAATAACCTCGTCTTCATAAGAAGAATTAGATCGCTTCTACAAACAGTTATACAATACCATATGACACGAAAAGTCAGAAGTTGGACCATTATGACTAAGCAGCCGAAATTTATGAGGTGATAGATTGTTGTAATGGTGCAAGTGGTTGAAAACTAATGGTACAGTAATCCCCCAAAGCCCTTATTTACCTGGGAAAGCTCTGATAGCAATACAAGGAATCTGAGACTATATATAATATTAGGAAACTTTAGAAGCGCTATCAAACAAGCGAATTCAAGACCTAATATTGAGCTGACTGCGAAAATGATCAGTCACTTGTAAATTGGACATTGGACATATTCAGATATGAAATTTAGATAGAATTAGAGAGAAAATAGTAAGAGAGTAAAGTGGTTAAAAAGTGAGTTTAAAGAATAGATGATGTGTAGAAGACAGAATAAAAGATCCCTGGTGAAAGGGTAGCTCTGTTTGTGGTATTTTGGGATTTTTTTTAGTTATAAACTATAAGATTTATAGTTTATTTAATCAAATCAGCATAGCTAATTCGATTAAGGGTTCTCATCTTGATGAGGATTTTTATTTTTGGCATTCAAGCCTTTATTAAAGACGGGGTTTTTACATCCCGCTTTGGGTTTTTGAATAAATTTTTACTTTCCTAAAAATTTTAGGTTGATTTTGATAATTATTTAATTTTAATTATTATTAATTAAGTGAATTTGTTTTTTAGTGAGGTTGAATTTTAATTAAAAACTTTCACATTACACTGGTTGGTTGAGTCTCGTCTATTGTCGATCACGTAGTGTATATTGGGGAGTCACGTTACTGTCAGACTGTAATTTACTACTTTTAAAAGGTCTTATTTGTCTGTCGGCCTCGATGTCTAGGTGTGTACGAGAGAATTCAGGGGTCAAGCGTGCACCAATGGCTTGCCATATCCTCTTAGCTCTCTCGTGGGGCACCACGTTGATCGGAGATAATCCAACCGAGGCGTGGAGCTCCCTCTGTTTTTTTGTGTTCTCTTCTTCGGGTGTTTGTAATGAGTAAAACCGCCTTGTTCTGGATGGTTTGTAGTTTCGCAATGTGGGTCCTGGCGCACGCATTCAACGGCACCGGGGGGTACAAGAATCTCGAGCGAATGCACGCATTGAATATCTTGAGTTTATTTGAGCGAGTTAGGTCAATGAACCTATAAAACTCCCTCAAATCTCTCTTGCTATTCGCGACTGTCCGCCCGATATGGCTCTTGTATCCCCCTGTGGTGATTTTGAGCCCCAGAACCTTCCCTTCCGAGCAGTAGGGGATTCTCTCCCCCTCTACCCGTATATCATTGAAGGTCTTGCGAAACATGGAAATTATTTTGAATTTTGGGGCATTGGTCGAAATCTTCCATTTCCTCTCGAAAGAGTTGATGTTGGAAATCTCTCTAGCCGTATTTATCACCATAAATTCCCTGTGAACGTAGGCGGCTGTACAAATTTGCGATATATCGTCAGCGAACTAAACGTATATCGTACCTTCGGAAAGAGGTTGTGGTAGGTCACGTGTATATATGTTGTATAAAAGGGGATTGAGACACCCCCCTTGTGGGACCCCAGATTCGAGCTCGAACTCGGGGCCTTTGTGTTCTTTGATCTGTATATGCGCTCTCCTCTCCATTATATAATCGCATAGAATCCTTTCAAGAATGGGGTCGAGGCCTACTTGCAGGATCTTAAATTGCAAGCCTCTCTTCCAAACCTTGTCAAATGCTTTTCTAACATCGCGGAGCACCAGGTCGGCATGCGTTTTACTTGCTTTGATGTTTGCAAGTTTTTCCGTAATAACGGCTAGTGCCGTGTCAGTCCCTCTTTTCTTCCTGAAGAAAAGAGAAAAGAGTTGACCCTATTTGCCAATATCTTCTCGAATACTTTGCCAGCAAATTCTAAGAGAGATATCGGTCGGAAGTTTGCAGGGCAGTCCGGGGGCTTTCCCGATTTAGGAAGAAAGACCATCTTGGTTACTTTCCACTGGTCGGGAAAATAGCCTGTGTTCAGAGCGGCATTCATGATGTTAAGAAGCCCACTCAGAACATTAGGCGGGGCCTTAATGAAATTCTTCCTGGTGAGCCCCGTGGTACCCGGTGCTCTTTGACGAAAGGATTTTAGTGCGACGAGGAGCTCTTGATCAGTTATTTTACCCCCATAGCCCTCCTTTGCTCTTTCCTGTGACACACAATGTTGAGGGAAGGTTTTATGTATTTGTGTGTTTAACTGTTGGATAATGTCATTTTCGAAATCGATGTCATAATTGTCATTTTCTTCGGGGGTAATTTTAAAGATTGAAGACCAGAAAATCCTAAAAATTTCCTCAATATCTATAGTCTCGTCAATTTCTTTATCGTCACGTTTGAGTACAATTTTCTTCTGAGGGGGTTGTCCTTTTAAACGTTTGTACGTCTGCCAAAAAGTCCGTGAGTCTCTCTCTATGTCAAATCCTTCAATTAGTCCGTCCCATACCTGTATTTGTTGGTCTGTAATGAGTATCTGGAGTTCGTCTTTTATCTGTCTTATTCGTCTATGGGTATTGTGGTTGGGGCCTATCAGCGCTATTACCTCGGACAGGTCTTTATACTCTTGAGCCAGGGCTTTCATGGGAGAAGTCCAAATAGAAGCTGGAAGGGTTTTATATTTTATGCGGGGAATGCTATTTTTATCTGCTTTTATAAGTAGGTCAGTGATTTTATCCAGCTCTTCATCTATTTCTTCTAAATTGGCATCAATTAAAGGGTCTTGGATATAATTTAGAAGGTAGTTTTTGTAGCTTTCTTAGTCCGCTTGCTTATAGCTTTTGCGTTCTGGGATTGCAATTTGAATGGGGTCTACGCCAATTGTGATTTTAACTGCCTGGTGGTCGCTTGGAATAATGGGGCCTGGTTCAATGGAATAGTTGTAAGGAAACCTGATACTAGATAAAAAAATATCAGGCTTTGTTGCTGCATTACCTGTAATGAATGTCGGGAATTCTGGTCCGATTCTAGTCCCGTATTTTCTGTCAAGTAGGACTTCAATGTTTCTACCCGCATTGTTGTAGGAGGTATACCCTGATGCTGCACATCTCGCGTTCAGATTTCCAGCAAAGATTACATTCTTCTTATGGCTGAAGACCTGTAGAAGGTTGTGCAGGGGTACATAGCCGCGTCTTGGGGGTTGGTGCCCCGTGGCCGCGACTAGACCCCCCAGGGTAGTGCCTACCTCACTGGCAAGGTAAGATTCATCTAATTCGGGTAGTCTTTTGTATTTTAAACCTTTTTTGACGGCTATTGCGCAGCCGTCATACCGTTCCTGGCTGTGATTTTTGCTGATGACGTCCTATTGAAAATTTTATCTCTTTATGAGGGGTCATTCCGGGTTCATTAATGAGTATTATGTCACAGTCATTCTGTCGCAAGATGTTGCCATAGATGGAACCTTTTCCGTCCCACCCATCGACATTCATCTGTATTATTATTAGTCTGTCAGTCATTTTGTGTAACGTTTGGGTTTTTTATAAGGGGGGATTGAAATGGACGCTTATTCGCGGTCTACTTTAGCCCCATGTGGTGTACTGGGCGGGGTGCGCTTCCTGCCGTTTAGTTTTTTCCTGAATTCAGTGTCTGTAATTGTATAGAAGCAGTCGGTGGTCAATTTCACCATGTTGCGTGAGAGAGCCTCCTCAACTTGCCGTTCCGGTACCGAATCGGAGCATTCCCACTTGTATCTTCCCGTTTTAAGACCATCAGATACTTCGTGAGACTCTATTTCGGTTGGGAAGGGGGCCGATTCGGGGGCATATAGTTTCAAATTGAAACCTCTTGAGTGGTATTTCAATTGGGTCTCTCTGCCTCAAGATGAGGAGGTTGACCTGGGGCCACGTGTCCTTGAGATTTTTCTCGACCTCGGAGACCTGGTCTCTTTCGGTCGCACTGCTTCCTTTGTTGGTGATTTCTCGTGGGTTTTGGGTGTAGTTGTGTCAGTCTTTTTGGGTGTAAGTGGCAATGGTTTTTCTGTCTGTGGAGTATGTTTGGTTTTTTTTAGGCGTGGGTCGCGTGTGATGGCTGTGTTTTAGGGGGTGGGTACCTTCTGGCACGGTTCTAGGCACTGAGGGGCTACGCTTATGCGCATAACCTTCTCTGACGGAGGGTTGTCGGGAAACCACATCTCCTGTAAGCCGTTCTTTACGAGCATACGATTGGCTTCGGTTGTGAATGTTCTTGGACGGGTAATGTTAGCTATGTGTGCATAATAAATGCAGCACATAATTTTTGTGGAGTGCTTGTTTTCTATGTGAAGGTAGGTTCTTTGGTTGTTTGTTCCGGCAATAGCGGCTTTTGTGACTTTGGCGTATGTCGAATTCACCTTTTTCTCCTCCGTTCCACGTCGTAGCTTTGTTTCCTTGAGGATTTCCGATTTTCTGATCGGGCATGCCATGGACATAGTCTGGTGGGGGACTTCACAGTTCAAGCATTTTGGTGATGTACTCTTGCAGTCGCGCCAAAAATGGTTGCGACCTGCACAAATGGAGCAAAGAGTTAGGTCTTTTTTCTCAGGACAGCTTGAGGTGGTATGTTTGCCGTACTTATAGCACCTGAAGCACATTTGTAAGTCGACAAACTCTTCCCTCTCAATTTGATCCGAGCAGACTCTAACACTGAACAACAGTAAGCCTAGTTCTTTAGCCTTTTGCGCCATAACCGTATCCTCGAAGACAACCTTGAAGACGTGCGTGTATGTTTTAAATTTTAAAACCTCAGCAACTTTCGCCCAAGGGTGGTTCCTACCCAATTCGTCTTTAATGTCTTCTGCCGAGTGGCTCCCAACCCAAGAGTCGAGGCGCCTGCAGATGACACTACGGTGTGTCTTTATTTGGGGTGGTTTGTGGGGTATTAGGTTTATCGTCTTGAGGCATTCAACTGCTTTGCTTGAGGTTAAGGCCTCACAATCAGCCTCCCTCGCACAAATGGCAGAGTATGCCTTCGGAATGTCTATCAGTCTAACCAGTGCAATTTTTATGTTACCGTATATTTTTTCAAAAACCGTTCCTCTATCCGGCTTCGGGCCCTCCGAGAGGACCCGAAGAGTTATTCGAAGGGTTTCTCTCATTTTACACTCATCCCAACTCTCACTGGGTGGTTACAAATGGGAGAAAGAATAGGAAAAACACTTGTATAGGAAAGTGGTGAGAGAGAAAGAGGTGGAGGAGATCAGAGGGCCAATGTCCAAATAAAGTGACCACTTTACCTCAATACAATATTCCACGTAGGAGCGAAGATCCGTCCCCGCACCGTCGTAGAACGAAGAAAGCCAGTGGTTCACTTACGAATCAATCAATGAACAAACGTTCGCGCTACTATCAACAAGTTAAATCACTCTCTTCACTATCTCGCTAAAAATTCACTTAATAAATTTTCGAAGAATGCTGTCAAAGCGGGAGTCAACTTGGTAAAGCAGACAAAGCAGTCGAGGGTTTTTGTGTCAATTGTAAAAGCAATATTTCGCATCAAAATAAAGAAACTATTGACAAAGAAGTAAAAGATACAATTAGGTGAATTGGGAGGAAATAATGATATGAAGGAAAAGTATAACATTGTAGTGGGAAAATAATGTGGGCCGTTATTTGATGAAGAAAACGACGCATATTATGACTGCGAAATATTCCAAAAGGGCCCTCTTAGAATCCCCTAAGGGTATTTTCCGAAATAGAGAGAGAAGAATTAAGCAAAAATGGATGATAAATGAGATCTTATAATTTATGGGTGTAAATTAAATAGAGAAACAGTGTCGATTACCTAAATAGAGAGATGAGCTAAATGCAAAGAAACCATAAGAGAGTGGCTAAAGTGTGAAGAGAGGGAGCCATTAGAAAAGGAAGCTCCAGAATGATGCACGGGAAGCTATTGGAACTGGCAGGAAAAAGGTGACATTCAAGGGAGACACACTAAAACAACGGTTGTTAAGACATATTAATGGAACTAAAAGATGTGCTAGGAAAGTGTGAGGGTATCTAGGATAATTAATTGATGACTGTCTAGAAAATCCACCTGAAATACAGTAATAGCAAAAAGTGTTGAGATTAATATATATTTTTATTATTACATTCGTTTCTTTAAATTTTCTTGATAGAAATAATTATTATATTATTAGAATTATTGCAGGTTTATTAGAGAGTGAATATTTCAAATGTAATAAGAAAACAAGTGCAATCTTTCTGAGTCCAAAATCGCGCTCTGGTCCTGTTCCTGTAAGAGGTGCCTTTTAGCTTCTGGAGCTTTGCTATTTAATTAAAGAGTAAAATTATAACAAATATGAGTTAAATGAATGATGTGTAATTATAATCTATTTCCTAATCACTTTTAGGGGGGTCAAAATAAAGGTCTGAATCTTTTTATATTCCAGTAATGGTTTCCTGTAAAGAAAAACGTGCAACCAATCTTTTTCGGCATCAAAATGGCTTAAAATGCAAGAAGATAGTTGTTACGAATATTGCATCAAGGAAAACCATCTATAGGATCCTTAATAACATTAAAATAACTGGCTAAACTCCTGTGAAGAAGGCTTATAGATGCCAAAAGTTTTCAAATGAACGCCATGAGCAACTCCTGGAAAAGTCTCAGGTCGAGAGGGCTACACAAAGCGCGCATTTCAAGACTAAAAACCATACGAAGAAGCTGCACTTATCTTTTTAAAAATATGAAGAATTTATTGTTGAAGACTCAAGCAATGTTAAGTTCTCCGACATAGCTTCCTTTCGCTTGTTTGGGGCTTCTGAAAGATCACTCGTTAGAGGGATAAAAAAGTAGCCATATAGGAGAAGTCTTGCCTCTGTCGTGCCCACGGTAAAGTATCCAAACACTCTCCATGTATGGGGCTATTTCTCATCTAATGGAACTCTGTAACTAACAATTTTGCCGAAGAACACTGCCAGGAGCTCAAAATGGTACCAACTCGTGGTTCAACAGCACCTTTTCTTAACAATAATTAAGGATTAATTTAGAGATGATGACCTTATTTTTTACCATGATGAACCACCTTTTCACACAAAAAGCAATAACAAAGTTCTTGACTGAGAATAACATCGATCTGTTAATACTTTTGCCCGAGAATTCGCTAGATTTTTACCCATTAAAGAAATGTGGGTATAATCAAATTGGCGGAGCTATAAACAGAAGCTATCCAATTGTAAGCAGTTACGAGTACTTATTGAACAAAAATGGAGATATATCAGTAAAAATACTATCACAAATTTGGTCTCTAGCATGCCAAAATCAATTGAAATATTTTTAAAGAACAAGAGAGATCATTGGAAATATTGACTTCCGTGCATCTTTGAATGTATTTATTAATAAATCTATTTAAGCCATAAATTTTGGTATATGGCACATTTAAATTGTGGCACAAACATACTAAAACAAAATGAAACATTTGATTTGTTTTTTTTATATAAGAAAAAATATAGTCGTCTTAGAACTTTTGGCCATGAAAGTAGATGTCCCTATTAAAGGTACAGGAATTTTAGAAAGGGAAGTAAAGAGAGCAATAAAGAAGATTAAGAAGGCACCGAGGGCATAATGACTGATATGTTAATTGTATGTAAGAATTTTGCTAGAAATACTATTGTCGTAGAAAAGGCTCCCGACGATATACTATATATCTATTCTTTGTGGGGTTATTCTATATTCGAGTACGGGGTTTTGATCAGATGGCCGAGTATGACTCTACGTTAATAAATAGGCTTGGAGAGGGCTTATTTATCTCCAATATACATAATAAGTGGAAGTGAGCCCAATGATAAATAATATTGCAAGCATTAATAAAATAGAATTTTATTAATTAATCTAACAAAAATAACACACGGAAAATATTTACATGCCTGGAAATTAAAATTGGAGATGCACATGAAATGAAAAAGGTAATAGAAAAAATTTGACTAAGAGATGGATTAAAATTTGGATGGATTTAAATGACAAAACAAACAAGAAGGAAAAGGGTTGGCTAAATCCGATAAAGCACGGAGTTACGTTGGCACAAAGTTAAATAGTTAAATGCCATTCGTAGCTTACGTATTTATAAGGGTGTCGTGCAGATGAAGGCGATTTTAAGGAATGGCTTTGGTCCGACTGGCGATTTCCCTCCCAGGAGAAGGGGTTTTAGGGGGGGGTTGTCCTTACCGAGGGGGGAAGGACAGACTTCGAGGAGTATGAGTGAAGTGGGGCTCGGAAGTACGAGCGATCCTTGAGACAGGATATCGGAGATGTTCTGGATGAACAATCGAGGTTATTGGTGTAACCAAGCGTTCTCTTGAAGAACGTTAAAAGGGGGAATTAAATTAACACTGACGTGATATCAGGGAAGCGAGAACCGTTTCTTGTCGAACGGCCTCGAAGAACAATGACTGTTCTAAAGTTGTTCTCTTCTGAACAATTGAACAACAGGGAGGGGGCTGTTGACTTGGCGTCTCGATGGGCACGAACCTTGGCACTCAAGGATATTGTCCTCTTCTGGATAATAAGGGGGTTGTCGAGGTAGAGTTCCTAGGTGCACAAGGGAGACCGGATCGGCGTGATGCCTCGCGAAGATAATCGGGATCTGATTCAAACACGAAATTCTATCGCATAAATAGCCGGAACCAGCCCCTCGGGGTGGACGACAGTGGGGGACTTCCATATAATGTCCCGCTAGTGCTTGGAACAATCTTATCTTCCCATAAGCCTAATTCAATCTGGCCAGATCGACGCCTGCAGGCAAACACGGGATTGAACCTCCTTGATTAAACTTGGAGCGGGAGAGGATAATCGGGAAATACTGGGTGATAAGGACGCCATGCTACTCTCTTCTCGAAGAATGCACGTGGGAAGCATGAGTTTCAATATTTGATAAAAGCGAGGCGCGGCCGCCTTAGGCAATTCTATCACAACTATCTATAACTACAAAAACATTCCACAATAAATCAGAAGGTCGATATTATTACCAATCCCCCAAAAAACCCGAAGACAGATTCTTTTTCAAAGATCTTGATCAAATTCCAATGGTCGTTCCGAATGGGGTTCATCATGGAGACAAACGATTCCGTAAAGAAAATGCTAAAATTATTTATGCCAATTAATTTCATTAATTGTTTGTTTTCGTATACTTGACACAAACATTGTGCTGATAACTAAGTATTGTTACCTTTTATAAATTACCGTAATAATGTTTCGAATTTGCTCTATTGACATCCATGATATTCATAATTTAACGATAAGGCACGTTAGATTACCAATAATAATAGAATATTAATAACCCAGGAAATGAAGACTTGATTTGGTCGAAATGTAAACCATTAGTTAGGTTAGGACAGACAAATACCTAGAATTCGAGTTTACTAGACAATGCTAGTATAAAAACAGACCTGCTTTTTATTATTTATATTCCTAAAAGAATCAAAAACATCCCAAAATGCCGCATTTATTTTAAGGTGACTTTATAAATTCAAATTCAAAGATCAATAAAACCCCTTTTTTTGACGTAAGAAATAGAGCGAAAGCCACGACAAAAATGCGGAAATGGAGACTAGGCTGAAAAGGCAAACCTCAGATAGGGCAGGTATAGTGAAAGAGATTGAAAATGACAAGGACTGCTACAGCGAATCTCACCCCTAAATCCTGGGCCCAAGGTAACATAATAATTAAATTATTCAAGGTTCATTAAAAAGTTTATTAAGAAAAGATTCAGCCCTTCGTTTAATTCAAAATCGCAATCTAGTCCTGTTCCTCTAGGAGGTTAGATTCTGTCCCTTAATCCTTGCGTTTCGATCGTAAGGATAAGATGATGAGAAATATGGTTTAAACGAATGAGGTATAATTATAATCTATCTCGTAATATTCTTTTTTGTAAATAAAACTGTTGGAATCTTTTTTCAATTCAGAAAAGCATACAAGCAAAGAAAAACATACAGATTAGGGTATCGCATTTAGTAGCAGTAACTTTAGGGTCATTAATAACAAAATGACCGGTTAAACTTCCTGGAAAAAGTCTTCTAGACGTGCAAGAGCTTCAAATGAACATCAAGTTTGCCTCCAACTAAGGTCTCAGCTCAAGAATCGGGTTGCCTCCAGTGACAAGCTTGTTCATAATTGAAAAAAATCAGGTGTGAACACTTCAGCACACACATTCAGATGGAGACATTTCGATAAATATTTCAATTCCAGAAAGGCTGTGAAGAAGTCTTATCTCACGAAGAAGAACTTTACGGATAAGGTCCACTTATGTAGAAAATATGAAGAATGTACTGTAGAAAACTGAAGAAAAACGATAGTCTATGATGGAGCTCCCTTGTACTTGTTTTGAGCTTGTAGACAATCCCCCGGAAGGATGAGAGTTTTGTGTCCTGTACAAAATAAAGCATCCAGGCAATGTTGATGTTGCGGCTGCTTTTCAAATGTGTGCATCATCCACACCTTTTTCCAACAATTCAGGAGCAATTTGTGAATGATAACCATATTTTTCAGCATGATAGCGCCCCTTTTCACAAATCAAAACCAATAATAAAATAATACTGGCGCTCGATAACAGAAGCCATCAAATTTTAGCAGTTTGGGGTGTTTTTGGACAGAAATGTAGCAATATTAGTCAAGATATCATCACAAATTGGGTCTCGAGTATGCCAAAACTAATTGAAGCAGTCTTGAATAAGATGGGACATCATTGAAAAAATATGGACTTCGCGTATCAATTAACTGTATTTAGTAATAAAATGGGTTTGGGCTCTACACATTTGTACATTTAAATTTAAAATTAGAATGCCAAAATACTAAAATAATATCCCACGTTGGGTAACTTTATTAATTTTCTTATATGAAAAATATATATTACTCTCATATTTGTTGGCCATGACTATAGATTTTTGACAAAGCACAGCAATCATTAGCGCAATTTATACTCTTTAATAAGTGCTGTGAGGATGATTGTAAAAGGAAATAATGAATTAAATGCTGCTCATGAGGAAAGAGCGAAATGAAGTTGAAAACAAATTCAAAAAATGCTTCCTAACTATAATAAAATTTCTTTTCCACACTTGAAACTCACTTGGGGGTAGGGTTATACGTATATGTGTGAGCATCAGTGAGGGAAGAAAAGAGATAGATGGTTTGTAAAGGCATTTGCGTGAGCCTTCTTAAATCCCTGAAGCGCATCCTTGATCAATAAAAAGAAAGAAATATGGAACCCCTTAAAAGAAGGCAGGAGAGGGACTGTTTGCCGGTTCTTCCGATCCCTAGCGGCCGTTCAATTTACTTTGGCTCTCTTATCTATTAACTTTCCCCACATTTTCTAGCCAATTACCTACCAAACTTTCTAAACCAACCAAAGGTGCTCTCGTTCTTTTCTCTTTATATTCTAAAATACAAATTCCAAATCGTTAGCAACCCACAGGAGAACTCTTTCCGCTCGTTCAACCACTTTCAGTTCGAACGCACAAAGAGTCGAACTCATTTGGCAAACGAAGAATGCAAATGAGTGACCACTTCGGTTAAATAACAGGCAATGTTTCGCCGTTGTTAACATGGAGAATTTATTCAACTGGATTCTGCCAACATTATCAGAAACCCAATATAAATTCTACGCCCGATTAACCGTCACAAAGACATTGCGAAGAATGTCTATTGAGAACGATACCTTATGAATGGTTTTAATAGTTTGTGGCTTGCTATCAGATATCAATGTAAAAGTAGGAGTACTAGCAATAGTTATTAAAGATAATGGCACGGAAGCCTTTTTGGCCAGGAGCTAAGGTATTTGTTTTATTTAATATGCATCTCATTTTACCCGTTTCTTTCTCTTTGTCTGTCTGGCTGTTTCTCTCTATCTGTATACACACAATCACCCACTCTCGGTTTTCTCCCTATCTCTCTTTTTTTCTCGCTCTTTCTCTTTTTCTCTCTCTCTTTCTCTTCTCTCTGTCTCTCTCTCTTTCTTTGTTTCTTAGTTTTCAATCTCATCCTGTCTCTCTCTCTCACTTTTCACTCTCACACTCTCTTACACTCTCACTCACTCTTTCCCTTATCTTTCTCGCATTTTCTCTCTCGCTCTTGTCCTTACTGTCGTGGTACACCACTATATACCATACATTACTCCTTTGTTATGTGGGGGGTGAGTTAATCACCTACTGCAACGCGAACTGTTTAAAGACTGTTCGCAGGGATAAACGACCGACTACGAGGTGAAACTTGAGGCGTTGGGTTTCAAATCCTTAATAATCAGAGAGAGTATCATTCAAGGTTAGTTAAAGATGAATTAACAAAAATAACATTTTATTCACAAACATCTAAATAAGAATTAAAAAATGGCAAATGGGGATTATTTAAATCAAATAGTGTCTAGATAATTATTATGAGGACGGATTCTCAAATAGAGTTAATTGATTAGCGTTACTAGGCTTAGATCAAAAGGGGAAACTTGACAATACTAATAATGGAGGGGGTTTCAGTCTTACCGGCCAGAGATTTCGAAGAAGGTTCTTCTTGCGATCAGGCGAGTGGAGAACGATCCGATGAGGAAAGTGGGGTACAGTCCGAATGAGGTACGATCCAAACCAACCTTCCGATGAAGATAGCCAATCTTCAAAGATGACGTTCGACAGGAAATGTGGGAATTCTAGTAATTCCACTGGAAGGGGAAACTTTTTTTCTTCAAGGTAATCGATGGAGATTTTCATCGGTTCGACTAAACGAAACAAGACTGTTGCGCAAATTCAAAGACTTGCCATTCACAGAAGCTACCAATTGACTAGAGTAGAATCACGGTGGAGAAAGCCTTTCTCTCTGATTAACGCTCCCAGGAATTAGACTTGAGACGATGAAGACGAACTTAAGGGGCGTGCAGAACTCCTCGATGTCCAGTCAAAGCCAAATATTTGTATGGGCGATTCTGAACGGGGAATGGGGAATTTGGAGAAAAGATTCACAAGCTCCAGACATTTTGATTCTGAGGCGGAGTCGATTTATCATTTAACAGCAAGGCGCAAAACACAGCGGCTCTTTCTCGCCTCGTCGCCTGGAGGGGGGGGGGGGAGGGCTCGGAACGATTTCCCTGGATTAGGGATATTTCCCCAATGCGCACAGGAGTCCAAACTTCTAGAATGTTCCCGAACAGGAAGTGACATTGTCCATAGCGGGATATAATCGCACTTAGTCTCCAATAAAGTGTGGGAGGGGAGGTCAGAGGCTGTTCTTTTACAGTCACAAATAGTCATTACCTGAGTGATGAAACTTGAAGATCTTTGAAATCCATTTATATTACGACGAGAATAAACACTTGGGAAAAGGAAATAATAACTATTATGTGACTCTTTCTTTTCAACTAATAAACTATTCGCAATTAAGAAAAAGTGACTAATATACTTACTTTGACTATAGTACAATAAGAAACTATATTCCTTAAGCCTTCGAAACAGCCATAAATGAACCAAGCGTATTCGATCTGAGTCTTTTAATTTCCAAATCTTTCTCCGTCGATACTCCACCAAGTCACAAATCACCTGAAATTATTAGCCGTGTATAATGATTTCCCATACTTGGTATGACCTGAAAAAGAAAACAAGGTGATATTAAAGCGACTGGCATCAGGATAATCTGATTTAAAGCAGCAATATATAAGTTCCGCAACATGTTATAAAAATGTAACTTTTTCACCGTCAGCCAATTAAAGCAAATTTGCACAATTTAAAGGAAACGAATGAGATAATCTTGTCTTGCGCAAGTATTTGGCTCCAAAATTGGCTTCAATCAAACATTTGATTTAGGCAAATTAATACATCAGAACCTGAAGTAGCAAGCAACCAGTAGACTAGCAGCCGGCAACAATCATATAACAGTAATTCCACCTTTCATCACCACAACTTGTAGTAAAAAAAATGTTAGAAAAATTTTAAAAGCATAGAAAAAATGTGTAAAAGAGACATAGCCAGAATAGTTGAAAGAGCAGAGAGCTCGGGGAACCTATAAACAAAAAGTTCAATAAAATAAAATCTAAAGAGAAAGCAAGGAGGTTAGCAAAATGCCTGTAGCGATCTCTCAGAAATCGGATTTTGTGCTTAAAATGGTGTAAACTGAGAGTCAATATGTCGGAGCGAGACGAAAGAACAAATAAAGGGGAGGCCCCAATTCTTCCTCCTGAAACCCCCTTTTTAAACTCTCATAAATAAACAAGAATTATTTAAGTGGATTTTAAGAATTTCTTAAACAAATGGCAAGACACGGATTGATACGTGTGCAAATGACTATGAGGAATACAGATGTATTACATACATACATGATCGCAGTGATGAACACAGCTGCTCGTGACAATATTAGAAAAATATGTACGCAGTAAATTATATTTCCTTTCTTCGGTTTTTGAGTGTTTATGCTTCTAATACTACCCGTTTTCTTCGTCCATTAACAGCAGTCGGTATCCTCATGGAGCTTTATTATCCGGGAATCCAGACTTTGGGCAAATTACACTGTCTACTTTTGGAAGGCTTTGTCGCGCATAACTCATCTCGCCATCCTGATATATGATTATACTATCAACAGTCGTCTACAACACACGTAGAATAATGTTGTCATAAACACATTGCTTATTTTTACCTGTAAACTGAGAGTTTACCTTATCTTTATCTAACTTTGGACACAGCCGTTCTTTAAATGAAAACTAATTTTCACATAACTTTTTTTAGCCATTGTCCTATAGATTGAAAATTGGATACTAAATGAGACTAAATTCACCGAGTATTCTGTGCAATTTTCATAGAAGTTAAACAAGTATATTCCATAAAATGTGGAATTTGTATTTTTTTCCTCTAGTTATGGACAGCACTATAGTATGTATACATCAAGTTATAATTTAATTAATGTATATTAAATTAAATTTAGGAAGAATCAAAATTTACAAATGAATTTTATTGAACCTTATATTGTATACTTCTTTTCCATTCCGAGAAAATTCGGGTAATTTTTGGGCAAAAAGTTGAGAATGCTCAAGTTTATTGGAATTTAGGTCGATCAGGTAAGTAATGTGCTTCCGGTAATAGAAGATAGAACCTTGTCATAATGTAAAATCTCGTATTTTTATTTCATAAAAGACCACAATTTTTCTTCTAATTTAGTATTTAATGAATAAATCGCTAATTCTGATCAGTGCTGATGTTGAGATGCTTTCTCTCGCGGAGAGAGAAAGCATCTTAACATCTCAACATTTCCATATAAGTTGCTCATATATATGAAAGTCCCAACTCTTGTCATAATTTTATAAGTAGGTTAATTTCTACTTACGTCCAAATAATCTTCAGCACACTGATGAATATGTTTCAACCTGTAAAAATAAAGAGTAGAGAATTAGATAAAATCATTATAATAATTGTCATTTCTTACCCCCAAACACTCCAAAAAGTCACAAATTTAAGTAGCCTATTAAGAAGCAGAACTAAATTATATTAAAATAACAAAAATATCTTTATAATTCATAAAGTCGTGCTGCAATCCTTTAGCACTCATCATTTATACAATTTGAAATTAAAAAAATATTGACACACCCGAATCTACTGCACTGGTAAATATTCCTAATTAGAGAAAATATTCAGGTTTATAAATTCTTGAAAACACTAAAAGAGTTGATCACTGTAACTATAAAGCAGATGTGGCTCGACTTTGAATTAAATACGAAAAGAGATAATCACTATAAATATAATACAGGCGCATCTGGACTTTGAATTAAGTAAGACTTCCCTTTATAGTTACAATTTGTTGTACTTTCTTTCAGGCGTGTACAAATCCTAAAGAAAACACTATGTGTAATCTAAATTATCCTACCTTTATACAGAGTCCTTCCTGGTACAATAATAATCCCTTATCCTTATCATTGAGCATTATGGAAAGTCTTGTGTTGTAAACCCTTCACATTATTATGTAAATGATGAATATTGGTTTGTTTTATTGACTTGGAAAATCTAACAAACATGTTAGAATAAAACAATGTGAAAGTTCTGCTTATTATATTAGAAAGTTCTAGTGGTGCAGTCCTTGTTTCTACTTGAATTCCAACAGAAAGGAAACCAGACAATGAATTAGTAGGGCATGGTAGCTAGATTACAAACAGTGACTCTACGCGATCAAGAGGTGTAATTTAGTATCATAAAATCAAATCAAAAATGAAAGAAAAGAAGTAAAATGAGTAACATAAATAAAACAAAAATAACATGAGAATCGAAACGTCCGAGAGTAGAGTTGCAAGAGAAATAAAAGAATTACGGAGGTAAAAAGAGGACCAAACTCAATAACTTAGAGATGATGCAGCAACACAGGAAAAAAGAGTGAATACGAAAATATAAGTAAGAAGGTAACCAGAAACGATGTATCGACAACTGTCCCTGGAGAATCAACTCTTGCATAATTCCCAATTAGGATAATTGTCACCGGAAAATTAACTACCACACCATTAAAGGAAAATAAAAATTGGTTGTACAACTTTCTTCTCGATGAATATTCTTCTTTTTGCTTTTATGGTTGTTTACAGGGCCTGCAATCCTCTACCGAATTTCCTACTCACTCAAAAGCTGCTCTAAAACTGATGGAGATTAGGTTAAAACCTTGAAAAGAGTATTATCACGGAGTTATAGCCTTTAAGTTGATTTTTTTTTAATATAGGAGTTTATATTTCAACTTCCTTTTATTTATTTTCATTTCAATAAAGTATTCGGACTAACTAATTTATATATTTACCTTTTTATGGGGTATTTGACCGGGGGAAGTTATTCTAAGGAAGTAATTACATGGGGGGGAGCAATTATCTAGGTGCAATTCTACTCGGTGCCCTTGTCTTGGATTGAGAAGAAAGAGATAGGAACGGGGTACAAGAGTCATATAGGCAACAACACAGTTACACAAACAACCATGAGAATAACAACAAAAATTATTTAAGCGCCCATCTGGCAACTGCCTCTAAGGGCATAATCGCTTAAATTATTACTGAAGCTCATTATTAGGCTAATTTCATATAAAAAATAAAAAAAGACAGCTAATAAAAAAACAACAGAAAAAGAATGAAAAAGGAAAAACAAAACAACGAAGACTAGGTAAGAAAAATGCATGCTCCAGCATCAGAGGGAGGCACGCCTGTCTTTGCCTCACAACATGTACATCACACAAAAATTCTATATACAAGGGAGGCTAGCCTAGTACAAAAAATGGTTGATCCAAGTACAGGGACAGGTAACGTGCGCGAAGATCCTCTATACTGCTTGATTTTCCATACTAAACGGAATATTGCAACCAGCTTGCGAACGGAATATTGCAACCAGCTTGAGAACAGGATATTGCAACCAGCTTGAGAGCGAAATATTGCAACCAGCTTGAGAACGGAATATTGCAACCAGCTTGAGAACGGAATATTACAACCAGCTTGAGAACAGAATATTACAACCAGCTTGAGAACGGAATATTGCAACCAGCTTGAGAACCACCCAAAATGAAAGGAGCAAAGGCAGAAACGAAGAAAACGTCACGAGACTCATTTCAGCATGGCATAAAATGTAATCTCTCTTCAATCTTTTATCTACGCTTCTTGACTCTTTATACGACGCGAGTTGAACTTAAATAATAAACAATGCAATCCCACCCATTACACCGTGTAACACATTTTTTATCCTCCGGTTCTAAGTGTCATTTGCTGGTCATATTTTTCAAGAAAAAAAAACCAGTATTTTTAATTTATCCGTTCATATAATTAAATAAACAGAGTATATATTTATTTTATGACACAAAATTATCCAAATCAAACAAGTAAAATCAAATAACAGTTATAAAACACCTTAAACACGTCAGAAATTACTGGATTTTCTGGATTTGCGCTTGTAGTCCATGTGGTACTCCCGCAACAGCCTCCTAGATATAATCTTCCATCATTTTCTCATTGTTGTGGCCCTGGTAACTCCACTATATCTCCTTCACATCTTGGTGGAATCGCTCGCCTTGTTCTTCTGAGTAGGCGCCCATACTGTCCTTGAATTTGTTCAGGTGAGCATCCAGTATATGAGGTTTAAGGGACATCTTGCATCTCATGGTGCCAAAAGCCTTTACCAGATCTTGCACGAGCTGCTGGTAGTTTTCAGCCCTGTGGTTGCCCAGAAAGCCCTTGACAACTTCTATGAAACAGTTTCATGCTGTTTTCTCAATCCTACTGAGCTGATTGGAGAACTCGGTAGACTCAAACACCTTCTTTATCTTAGGTCCAACAAAAATGCCCCCTTTGATTTTGTTCCTCAGGTAACTTAAATTGCTTTCACTGCAATTCTAAAGTTTTCTCATGTTGAATGCTAGTGGTTAGCCTAGAACTTTAACAAACCCAAACTTATAACTTTTTAATAGCATTTTTTTATTTATTTAAAACCTAAGTAACATAAAAAAGTGATTACCAGCCAGCAACAGAGGCAATTTTGTTACATGGTGTTATATGCCACAAACACCCCTATTTTTCCTTGCCTATCAGCGCCACCTGTGTCCTGAATCCCATTCTTTGGAGTTTAATTTCCTACTCACACTTTTTTCACCCAAATCTGTTATTCCAATCCAACGTAAAGATCGAAAATACAATTTTTCGTCAAACAAAGTGAGAAAAAGCAATGATTAACGAAAGTTAGGAAAAAATAATGGAAACTATGAAAGAGCAAATTACATACGAAGGAATCTTAGCAATACTATGCCCGAGGCGAAACAGTATCAAATCGTAGAAATAGAGGTCAAATACTGTAACATTATTACCATGTAAATAATTCGATCATATCGATATATCATTTGATCATGTCCGTATGAATGCTAGAAATTCCTCCCTAGTATAATTGTTCTTGTCTTCGCTAAAATTATTTAAACCCGATTTGAGTGTTTTCTTCATTTTTAAATATGATCGAAGGGGACAGCTCCAAAAGAACTATTATACAAGACAACGAATACAATAGGAACTGTGGGAAGTAATTCTCTCATTCTAGTTGTTATAAAACGATTGGATATCGACACATACTATAAGCAAAAGACAAAATGACGCCTAATCATTCCGCAATATTAATGCTGCCGTATTTTATTTTCTCATTTACTCACTAAACTGAGAAGACAGTGTAATGTCGTACTTACTGGTGGCTGTGGTCTTTATATGAAGTTGATTCTGCACCTTATATCACAGCAACTTTAAGATGGAGTAATGCTTGAATATATGTAAAATATGTTTGTATGATGGAATATGTTGAAGAATCTTGACGTGACCACGGATATGGAAGATTGAAGTAGATGAAGTAGAAGAAACTTGGCTCAGAAATTCACCCAATATGTAAAAGAAACTGTTTTATTGGCGGCCAAGTATCGGGAGCTAGCCAAACGTTTGAGAGGTTTCACAGCGTAAAAGGCAAAAACTTCGAAAGTTTTAGGAGATTAGATCGTAATGAGAGAAGGGGTGGGAGAGAATTGAAACAGCAATTAAGCCAACGCCACGACCTCACTTTGTAGCTTTCGGAACATGAAACAAAAGAGTATGCATCAGGAGGTGCAACAGCTGAAATAGCATTATGGGAAAAAAAGAAAAAGGCTTTTGCTTCACCAATGGGAACTAATTTTAAAAAAAATTCTAAAGTTAAAAATAAAAGCAGCCTTATTTAAAGACATGCAGGTAGAATTGAAGAGGAATCGATAGGTGTACCTGGGCCTAAATCAAGACCACCAATCTAAACAAACGTACATGAAATTCTCAGTTTCAATTTACAGCACTTTACCTGTCTTACTTTCAGCTGAATCTGCTGTGACTGCGATGGCTGTAAACGTTGTTCTCGGATTCCTGTTTCCTTTTGGCGATAAAAACAGCATCATCAACGGTAAGTAAATGCGAATACTACTGATGACAGCGGAGTTAGCACATTTGATAGCGGATCAGAGCTACGTATAGTTAACCAGATGCTCACCGTTGACAGGCCTAGTCATCCCTGATTACACCTAAGATCTTCAGATCTTAACCATAGTCAATCACTCAAATTAACTATAAGTAATTCGAATTACTGGACGCAAAGTTTGCATGTCACAGTTGTTCTAAATTTCCCCCTAAAAACGATTGCTATTGTCAAACGCACTTCCCTCTATCCTAAACTAGCTCACCATTGTTATAAAGATAAATTATCCTCATACATTTTCCTAAGCTGGAAATTATTATCAATACAAAAGTAAATAAAAATTACTTATTTTTTGAGTTATTAAACTAGTTCGCTTATTAAAGATTTCTAGCGAAATCAGTTGGCTTTTCCTCATCTTTTATTCAGGAAAATCCTCTTCAATGCCAAATAAGAGCTCAGGTTTAAAAAATCATAGAAGTTAAGAAAGGAAAATGAAAAAAAGAGGAAATTTACATATTTTATCTGCTCCAGTTAGTGATTCATTTTGGCATCTCTAAACGGTGCGTTAAACCCATAAATGTTCGAAGTGCACCGAGAAAATAAGGAAGTATTGATTGTCTCTCTTTCTTGCCAAACCCGCTATTTTAAAGTGCAATATAGCATCATCCTTATATTAAAATCTTCCTTTTTTTCTTTCTAAATCACTTCTATTTTCGCCTTTCCTTTTGTTACTAATAAGGGCCTATTTTAATCAGATGATCTGCTTTACACTACTGCCTATTTTTTATCTTTAGGTATTCCAGGTGACGCAAAGAAGGATATAGTTTTTCTTCTTCCTGATGAAATATATTCCAATGTGTGATAAAAATTTGGAAAGTCTTCTTAGAAATGATAAGGCAGAATACCAAGAGAAGGAAAATAAAATTACAGGCGCTATGAATCCATTTCTTCGATTATAAGTAATATCCATCCCTTAAGAATATTACAAATTATTAAAACCATCTCTTTCCTTTTATATATATATATATATATATATATATATATATATATATATATATATATATATATATATATTTGAAGCGTTAAGTCATTGAATAACTTTCCTCTCCCTTTTTAAAATTTATATCCCTTCAGCTATGTAATTTTATTTTTCCTTAGTATTTATCCTCTACGTTTACGATTATTTACTTTTGTCAAAACGTTCTTGCAAAAAAATAGAAATACCTTTTATCACTAAATCACTTTCATTCCATTAATCGCCCAAGATTGAGTAAAATTGGAAGTCCTATAAATATCTAAATCCTTTCTATTTGAATTTTCAATATTCTACAACCTTCCAAACCAGGGACTAATACAAAAATTTACTTTAGAATCTTAACAGACCAAATAGATAACAGCAGAGATTTACATTCTATCTCAATATGGCTTAATGGTCTTCGGTACAGGTTGAATTTGTAAGTCGAGGAATGTCTAAAAACTTGAGGTTACCTCGTTGCTTATTCCGGTGGTTTATCTAACATAATCGGGATATACCCACAACCATACATTCTCATACATGGTCACACATATACGCACGTAGATTTATCGTGTTCCTACTCTTTGCATAAATTACTCTCTATTTGTATTTACAACGAAAAGTGAGTTTAGTAACTGATTCCGGCAACTAAGGATTCGTAAATCAAATAAATTGCTGTCCATTTTGTCTCTCTATCCCTTACTCTTTCCATCTCGTTATCTTTCAACCACTGTTTAGTCCTTCTTTATCAAATGATTCACTCGGGCAGAGTAAGCTTCCTACGTGCGTAACAAGCCGTCGCAAACTTTTCAACATATCTTTTTAGAAAAGACAGGAAAATGAAATCTTCAAACGACCCCACAACATGCCTCTCATTCCAACATCATTCTCGCTTCACAAACTCTCCCCAAAATTCTACAAGGTTGCTCACAAAGTTATATTTTAAAATTCATAACAAGGTATCTCAGACGACCTGAGAGATGAGAACAAAATAAAGTGAATACTTGTTATATTCATGGAAACTGCTGTAAATAATATACCCCTAATTTATGGCTCCTTCAATACCAATGCCTTTTCCTTATTTTTTTTGCTTGTACGTAACGTGGAAACTGCAAACACAAACATTACATATCTCCTCAGAGAGGATTGATCACAATAGAAGTCACTCTTTGAGTGAGGCACTTATTTATTTTGTCATTAAACAAAGTGATTCTCTTTTTGTGATATTAATTTGATTCTGCATTTGGGTGATTTGCAGAATGCGTCTGGGATGTTGCAGATTGAATGTGATTTGTTCTGTTTCTGGGTCTTCTCAGGGTTTGCGTCTCCTCGGGCATACCACAAAGTGAGAATAATTTATGAAGTATTACGAATTTCTGTAATAAAAAATAATTTATAAGAACAATGACAAATTTAAAATCCAAACAAACCTTTAATCTTGAAAATGGAACCGTACAAATGTGCACAATTATTTGAATACATGAAGTCAATCCATCTTTATCCGGATAAGAATGGGCAGCCCCTTTCATAATCATTGCTACTTTAAACAATGTTATCAATGTATAAATACACAGTAGTTGCCGATGAATTAAACTATAATGGTATACCTATTTTAAAAATTTTAAAAATGCCCGATAGTCATTATTCCATACATCCAGCAATATATAAAAAAAATAGGCTGACGGATATAGGTTTATCTATTGATTGGTCAATTTATTGTTCCTTTGTTGGATTATATTAAGAGAAAACAAGAAAATGTGTCACTGAAGAAGGCGGAATTCGTTACACAACCTTCACAAAGAGAACAGAAAGAAGAAACGATAGAGTAAGCTTGAAAATGAAATTAAGACGAATACTGTGGTAACAAATCACAAATCTTCAGTCTTGAATACGTGGACGTCATGACACACTAGAAAGACATGGGGAAACAAGTTTGTACATACGATTCTAATCTAAAGTTTTCCTACCTTGAAACCAAAGGTGAGCAAAAGAACCTTAATAACTTTGAAGGCGAGATATGGGCGTTTTATACAATTTTATGACTAGATTGTTTATATAGGTTCATGTTTTAATCGTGTCCTCAAACTCTCCTTTTAATCCTCCGTAGACAACAGTAGCATTCACTCAGTTTTGGGGGTTGTGTAACACATCTGTGGCTACCGTAGCGGCTATGAGTGTGCTTCATACTGTCATCTTAATCGACATAAATATTATGCTTACACACTATTAACACCGAGTTCCTAGAACAATATTCAAATGTTTATTCTTAATTTAATGCCATGGCAACCACAATAAAGTTATCAAGTTGATAGCACTTGGTCGCAACTTCCTTGAGTACGGAAGAGAATTCCAGCTTTAAAATGCGGACATATGGTTGAAACGGCGGCTATAATACGTTATACCACGACCATAACCCACCATATTCTCAGATAATACGCCCTTAAATCTACCTGGATTTATATTAGCGTAGGAGATATGAAATAAAAAAATAAATAAATGATAAGCATAAGGAGTAACTGAAGTTGCATAAGGCTTTAATGCACGCTGAGATCCTCAGGACGATGGGTAATATACAAACATAGCCCAAAATTCAAGTACTTTAAAGACAATTAATTTCTCAGTCAAGAGTCATCATCTCTTCCAAAAAAGAAGGGCTCTGGGATTCCTCCTAATCCTCCCCCCCAGGTGAAAATTGTATTGCTAGAGCCAAGAGGGTAGCTTCAGTCGGGTTGTCCGGCCAGCGTCCTGAGGGATCTCCTCTTCCGGCAGTACAGTCTATGTACCTTCCACACATTTAGCAATTTTCCATTCGCAATTTGCCTCTATTATTAAATATTCGAAAAGAAAAGTAATTAAGCGATTTCAAATAATTCATATCTCAATGGAAAGTGCACAATAAATGCTGTATAATTCACGGTATGTGTAGAGTAGCCCCAATTATTCATGTCGCAATTTTCAAAGACCTTCGGACGTAAGTTAACTATGATATAATTATTTAGTCTTTATAAATCCTCTAAGAGGCTTGCATGCCTAGCGTTAAGCTTTCTGTCCTTTGTGGATAAGTATTATTTTCCATTACTCATTAAATTTGAAAATTACCAGCGAATTTTTTTTTAAATAACGAAATGAATGTCAATGGCAATATTTTTATTATGTCCATAATTACTAATTAAATAAATATATGCAGACAACTAAACTTAGAAATGTTTGAAATACCCCGATAACGTATAGGAATTTACTAAATTTAATTTATTATATTTTTCAATATCCTATCTAGCATATTTCTAAATAAACATACCCCAAACCATCAAATTCTGATCGAATAATAATATATTAATTTGTTACTAAACGAAATTCAGCGTAAAGGGATGCACTGGGCATATAAATGATCGGAGAGCGGTACACCTGTATGACCTATTTGCAATTTTAATCTATTTACTTTCGAGTTTAGTAAATAAATAGCCGGTATTCCCTGCATCAGATTAAATTTATATTCAAAAATATATAATATATGTTTGTATTTAGTCAATAAAGCGTTCGGTTATGAATGTAGTCGAAATGATTGCTTTTGGATACGTTTGTTTGTATTAGTTGATATATATATATATATATATAGATATATATGTAGCGCTGTGCAAAATATTAGGACAATGATAGAAACCAGCCTAATCTATTCCGGTATTATTTTCAAAATCATATCATTCATATGATCTTAATGTTTACAGTTTAATAAACTCAGCAATCCGATTAGGCATGGATTTCACCAATTTTTGGCTCATATTCCATACTTTCTCATCGTGATATAAGTCCTGCATAACAACACAAATAAGCTTTTCAATTGTAAAGTAGTCCTTCGCTATGGACTTCCGCTTAATGATTGCCCGCAGATTCTCAATTGGATTAAGCTCTGGTGAATCTCCAAGCCATTGCAGTACCGTAATTTTCTCGGCTCGGAAGAAACGTTGCATTTTGGGAGAGGACGTGGTATGGGGCATTATTCTGCTCGAAGATGACATCACCGTTAGGAAAGCGTTCACGAAGTGTCGGAAGTAGATGCTTACTTAAGGTTGCTTGGTACTTGTCGGAATTCATAATTTCTTCCACTGGTACCAGTCTTTCGGGTCCATTTGGCTCAAAACTACCCTAAAATATCCTTTTAGAGGGGTATTTGAGGCTTGCTGGATGTGCCATGCTTTTAATGGTTTTCCTGCACTGGGCCTCACGGCTTTTGATTGGATTCCATGGAGTTCGAAGTCGGTCTCTTCAGAGAATATCACCTTTTTTTCCAATCTTCTTTGGTATATTTTTTGATTTCTTGGCCCAAGTCAAACGTTCCACCTTCATACCAGCGGTAAAAGTATAGCCTTTTTGAGGGGTCTAAGCACACTTCTGTCGGCTTCAAGAAGCCTTCCGCGAATAGTTGACGAGTCGATGTGGATACCAGGAGCTAATAAATCACGCTGTAAGTTTTGGCTGGTCTTTCCAGGCTCTTTTACACCATTGCGTAGCAAAATTTTGTCATCGTGTGCATTTGTTTTTTGTTTTTCCGACTACATCTTCCACCTCTTTCCACTTCTGAATTACCGGTGACTGCATTTTTCCTTATGATTCGAATCACAGTCAAGTTTGTCAGCCTCAGCTTACTGGCTAGCTCCCGAACTGACATACCACCATCTTCACGCAGTGATACAACCTTCGTTCTCCTCGTGGGAGTAACGTCCATCCCGCTGGGTAGCACTTCAATGACTGCACTCATTGGAACCTTTGTTTTCTCTGTTGCCAAGCGCCCGACCAAGCACCTGGCCTCCGTGATAAAGATCCACGTCGCAGCCGAATACAGGGCATCTTGGCCACAAAAGTCCTTCCCTGTGTCAGAAAGTTCAACAAAGCGGACTACGTATTTAAGGGAACGGTGTTCCGGCCCACAGGGGCCAGATTGTGCATGAGTAGACGGGATCGAAGATGAACTTCTGGTCGAAAAACTTTGCCCCACACAGTCGCCCGACCACAATCCGATTGGCTACAACGTATGAGCGCATGTCACGGGCAAGGCCTGCAATATCCGCCGCATTGAATAATATTTAAGAGCGTACATCAAAAAAACAAAACACAGGAATAATAAAAATACTGAAACAAAACTTAAAAACAAGCTTAGAGCAAATCAGATAAAGCCAAAGAAGCGAGAATAAAGTTAAAATATCACAAAGTATAAAATTACAAAATTGAAATATTGAAAGAACAGAATACGTGAATGATATACACATTACCATAACCCATTCGTGAAGGGAGTTTAATTATTTCTCAAATGGTTTAAAATTTTAACATACTAATAAGAGTACAATAAGTAATATTGTGTAGAAGTATTTTGTTAATATCTTAAGAGATTATGAAATTACAACCTGTCAGTTATAACGCACGCTCGGCAGATCCATCCTCAAAATCACATGCTTGTAAGAGTGTAAATTGGAATAATTAGTACCATTCACAAAATTCATTATGTTATTAGTGACTACATATTTTTTAAATGATAATATTTGAATAATGATGATAATAAAACACATTTTCAATAATAATCAAAATGTATTAGTTCCACTTGAAAAGTACATCATAAATTCCTTTTATAAGTAATACCCATGCAAATAACAAAAAACTGTTTTCCTTTATAAATTATATGGATGTTTTATATTTACAAGTATATATACATAAATCAGCTAAATATATCATATTTTAGTAGTTTTTTGAACATGAGATTTCAGGAAGGCCTCAGGCGCCGCCCCGACCCGCCCAGCTGCCCACCCACGCCCACAGCAAGAGGCAGATCGGCTGGCGAACTGCTTTACAGCGAGGGGTTCTAGCGAGCAGCTTCCTCCCCACACCAGCTACCTCCAGCAGCAGCTACGCCCACAGCGCGACGAAGAGGTCAGGGAGGCGCGGGGCCAGCCGCACGCGACGGACCAGCCTTTCACGCTCGAGGAGCTGGCCAGGGCGAAACGTCGACGTGACACAGCGGCGGGAGCCGACGGAGTGCGGTACTCTATGCTGGCGCACGCTGGGCCCGCCGGGGACGCCGCGCTGCTAGCCCTTCTGAACGCGTCGTGGTTGGCAGGCCGTCTGCCGCCCTCCTGGAAGGACGCAGACATCCAGCCCATCCCCAAGCCGAAGGATCACACCACCTTCAGGCCAATCTCCCTCCTGAGCTGCACCGGAAAAACGGCGGAGAAGATGGTGCTGACTCGCCTACAGTGGAGCGTGGGAAGCCTTCATCACCACGTGTTCGGCTACACCAGGGGGGTGAGCACTGCGGACTGCCTCATCACCCTCCTGGCTCACGCCAACAACCAGCCCACCATCGTAGTCTTCCTTGACCTCGAGAAGGCTTTCGAGCTGGCTAGCCCCCGCGCCATACTGGCCGCCCTTGTGAGGAAGGGCATCCGAGGGAGACTGCTGGGCTGGCTCCAGGACTACCTTCACCAGCGCCGAGCCCGCGTGAAGTTCCAGGGCCACAAGTCTTCCTACCTTACTTTCGAGAACGGGACACCCCAGGGCGGCATCCTCAGCCCGTTCCTTTTCAACGTGCTGATGGAACAACTGGTCGCCCTCCCCTATCGGGAAGGAACCATCCTCCTCAGTTACGCCGACGACCTGGCACTCGTCGTCACCGGGCGCGGCGACAAGCTCGCGCGGGCCCAAGAAGCGCTGCACCTCATCACTGCCAAGTGCGAAGAGCTGGGGCTCAAGATCTCGGCAGAGAAGTCCCAGGCCATGGCCATCAAGACTTGCACACCTGCTGGCCAGCAGCTTCGCGTCCAAGGAGTCGGCCTGGCCTGGACCGACTCCTTCCAGTACCTCGGAGTGTGGGTGGACAGACGGCTGTCCTTCACGCAGCATGTCACGCACCTGAGGCAGCGGACGCAGGCCCGGCTGAATGTGATGAGGGCCATGACGCGGCCGAGCGCTGGTGCAACCTTCCCCGTCCTCCGCCTCTACTACCTCCAGGCAGTGCGCTCCCTAGTGGACTACAGTGCACCGGTCCTTGTAGCGCTGCCCCGGCAGCAGCAACAGCGCCTGGAGGTAATACAAAACACCGCCATGAGGACCATGTTAGGGGCACCCAGGTGGTGCAGTGCCTGTGTCATGCAGAGTGAGGCCAACCTGGTGCCCCTCACAGCCAGGGTGGATTGCATGGTGGCCTGTCGGGTGGCCAGAGTGCTCCAGCGCGACGTGGAAGGTGTTGCGCAGAGGAGACTCAGAATGGCCGTGGTGCAGGGCATCGAGTGCCTGCGTAACAACAGGTGGCTCGTAAACGTCAGCCTAGCAACCAGCTCCCTCAACCGGGCAGGGAACTGGCTGTGGCGCGACCCCGACACCCCCAACCCCGCCTACGTTCCACCACCACCATGGGACCCCCCCGCCGCACACTTCACCGCCACACAGTTGCCCGACAGCAAAGCGAACTGCCTCACCGAGGAGCTGCGCCAGCACGCCCTCATGGCCATGTCTGAGGTCACGGAGCCAGGCAGCGCAGTGTACTTCACCGACGGCTCCGTCGACCCCGAAAGCGGGAGGTCCGGCGCCGCCTTCGTCACGAGCGGCTTGACGCAAGCGTGGAGGACATCAGACCACTGCTCCACCCTCCAGACGGAGCTGGTAGCAATCCTGCACGCCCTCCAGCACGCTCTGCTCCGCTGGGAGGCCACTGTGGTGATACACACTGACTCTCGGTCGGGACTACAGGCGCTGCAGCACGCCCACGCCCACACCCGGGACAACATTCACCTCACCACCACCATCCTGTGCACCCTGCAGGACCTGGCAGCTCAGGGCAGGCGTGTCCGGCTCCACTGGATTCCCAGCCACGTTGGCGTGCGCGGCAACGATGCTGCCGACGAGGCTGCCAAGCGAGCCGCCCACGGCCCCATCATCACCTGGACCGTGCGCCCCAGCCTGCAGCAGCTCAAGGTGCAGGTTAAACGCAGGGCCGCCCACAACGCCCACCAGCAGCACCAAGAATGGGAAGCAATCAAGAGGCAAGCGGCGTGGTATGCTGCAGCCACAGCCTATCGCCCACTGAACCCATCCTTCCAGCAGCCCAGAGCGAACGGCGTGCTGCTACAGCGTGTGAGGCTGGGCTACTCCACGCGGGAAGAGCTACACGCCGACTTTGTGGCAGGGAGGTGTGAACACTGCGGCGGCCGCTCCCGGCGCCCACTGGTGCACTACCTCCTCTCCTGCCCAGCCACCGCCCGCCTCAGGCCAGAGCGAGCGCCAGCCCCTCCCCCTGTAAGAGGCGCCCTACTCAGGGCGCGAGAGGCAAGAGCCGCCCAGGTGGTCCTCTACACCCCAACTAACGAGCTGCTGGAGGTGCTGAGAACAACACCCCCTCCGCGCTGATCGCCGCTCGTGCCCAGCCGGGCGACAGGTGATGAAGACCGACGCCACCCACTTGCAGCAGATAAGAAACGCGTGGGACGCTCCACCACGTCTTACTGCACGCCAAACATTGACGGGCTGCCCGTTTTGTGCAATGTGTGCATTTATACATGTATTTATACTATTGTATCATATTATTACTGTATTTGTCTTTTTGTTTTTTTGTTTGTTTTTATTTTATTATTATTTGTATTATGATTATGTATAAATGTACGCTATTGCACAATAAACCTATACAATCAAAACATGAGATTTTTCAAATATTTGGGATGTAATCCAATGTCGCATTTCTCGCACTGAAAATGACTTTTCCTGAGCATTCCTTACCATGTCTCTCCTTTGGAATGTACACGATACAATGCCCGATGTTGTCATATCGACACAAATCTTTCACATTACTCGAACCTCATTTGCCTCGAACGCTTTGCACTCCATGAGTTTTCAAAAGAGTAAGTGACATATTTTCACTAAACTGATATAAATTAATTTTAGTGCCAACTTTGTTCATCAAAATACAGGCATTGCTAACTTCATCTGATAAAATAAATAAAAAATAGGCAACCACCAATTATTAGGTCTCTGTGAGGGAATCCCCACGTGGAAGATCTTTAGCAGAAAGAAACTCCCATGTGCAGCAGAAGGCCCGGCTAGGCCTAAAGTGGTAAGCCTACCCCCCACCCCCTTCCGCAAGCGGTAACCTCGAATCGAGTTCCCCACGATTCACCTTTATGCGGGCTAAAATAGCTCTGCAAGAAGATTCGAGGTCCTTCGAGAGTAGAGCTGTTTCCCGCTAACCCCCAACTCCGGGGAGAGCCTCGGATATAAATAACGACTCCCCAGAAGACACACAGAGTTGAGAAGTCTCGCCCAGAACACAGAAGATTTCCCTATGGTTCCAAGTCAAGTGCTAGCAACAAAGCAAAGTGTATTTGGAATTAGCCCCAGCAAGGAGGTAATTCCACTGAAAGATCGCCCCGAGTGATTTTCCCGACTTCTTCCATCAACTCCTGTCGAAGCTCACATTATTTTGGGTAGCCGAAATACTCTCCCCTGGACCGGAAGTTACCCTTCCCCCTTGCTTTTGAAGAATTGTCTTCACTCCACCCTTCCGCTCTAAAGTGCGAGCGGTCTCACCTCACGTACAGAAGACATCCGTAAGCCAACCCCCCTCCCCTTTCAGGAACCCAATTGAGTTAATCTCCCCCCCCTTCGTTTATTGATGTGATTTCTGTGGGTTAATTCTCTGAGGTAATTTTACCCTTCAAATCTCTTATTAATTTTTTTTGTGTAAATATAATTCTCTTTTTATACATGTCTCTTTAAGTAACCTTGAACTTTGCCATTGTCCACAATTTGCCTGACCTCGTTGCACTCTCTCGTTACTCAGCCCGTCTGAACGCGTGGTTTTCCGTCCTTTTTGTCGGTTCGCTTTCAAGTTATTGGTCCTCTCCCAAAGATATAATATGGTATTGATATAATGTAATGTCATACCACGACAGTCTCATTCTAATACAATAAGTGGCAACGTTGTGATTAAGCTGATCTACATACCCCATATATTCGTTATAATTGTGTATGTTCTCTGGTTGCGGAACATTTTTATATTTTTTTTTAACTTTATCCGAACGCGAGTTGAACTCGTGTTGTAGTACAATCTGTATTCATACTCACTTGTTATTGCGACCTCTATGAACATTTTCTTTGCATTTGTTTTTTTAATGGGTTTTATTAACTATCAAATTTATTTTCTGACTCTTTAACTCTACCAATTCGACCTGGATGATTGATATCTGCAGGAGCTTCCAGCAATCCTCGCTCCAGTTGAACGAATGAACTTGCTGCTTCTTTATCTGAATGGTTAGTGTCTCCATCAGATAGTTCATCAATAGATAGTGTCGTAGAATGACTCCCGACGATACCATATATATCACTATTCGTTGAGGGAACTTCCTTAATTATCTTTAGAGTGCGTTAATGTCTGGCGGCCGATATTATGTATCTTCGATATGCTTAAGAAGTGGAACTGAGCTCAAGGATAATAATATTGCTATCATTAATAAAATAGAGTTTTATTAATAATAACTATCAACAAACACAAGACGGAAAATATTGACATAAGCAGAGAATTGAAAGGGTCGTGGGGGCTTGGCTAATCCGAGGATTTAAAGGATTTAAAAAGGTAAAACAAATATAGAGTTAAAGAGATGGGATGGTTCGATGAACCATTTAAAGCACAGGATAGAATTGACAAAAGGGTTAAGTACTCAAAGGTGACGTTTGGCTTACGTAACTTTTACACTAGTGGTGCAGTGGAAGGTGGCGCGAAGGAGTTTCGGTCCGCTGGCGAGTTCCAGCCGAAGGGGGGGATAAAAGGATCCTGACGTGGCGTCTTGGGAAGGAGAACCGTTTCTCGACGAACGGGTTGAAGAACAATGGCTGTTCTAGGTTGTTCTCTTTTGAACAAAGGGGGGATGAGAACCGTCTCTTGTCTACGGGCTCAAGAACAATGGCTGTTCTAATGTTGTTCTCCTCTGAACAACAAGGGGGAAGGGTGAGAACCGTCTCTTGTCTACGGGCTCAAGAACAATGGCTGTTCTAATGTTGTTCTCCTCTGAACAACAAGGGGGAAGGGTGAGAACCGTCTCTTGTCTACGGGCTCAAGAACAATAGTTGTTCTAATGCTGTTCTCCTCTGAACAACAAGGGGGAAGGGTGAGAACCGTCTCTTGTCTACGGGCTCAAGAACAATAGTTGTTCTAATGCTGTTCTCCTCTGAACAACAAGGGGGAAGGGTGAGAACCGTTTCTTGGCGAAGGCCTCAAAAGAACAGGGGCTGTTCTAGTGCTGTTCTCCTCTGAACAACAAGGGGGAAGGGTGAGAACCGTTTCTTGTCAACGGAACTTGAGCGAACAATGGCTGTTATAATGCTGTTCTCCTCTGAACAACAAGGGGGAAGCCTTTTGGACTCGGCGTCGCAAAGGCTCGAACTTTGGCACTCAAGGGATATTGTCCTCCTTCTAGACAAGTGATGGTGAATCTCGAGGTCGAGGTCCCTTGGCGCACAAAGGGAGAGAGGGTCGTGGTGATGTTTCGCGACGAAAATCTGGATCTCCAATCTGATCTTAGTGGTAAAGTTTCCATATAAATAGCCAGGACATCTCCTTGGCGTGGGGGACAATGGGGTGGGAGCTTCGAGGGAACGCACAGCCGAGCCGGAGAACAATGCCTTATCTGCCCATAAGCCTAACTCAATCTGGCGAGGTCGGCGTATGGGGGCAAACGGGGGGACGATAACCTCCTTGTTTAAACATTGGCATCCGGTAGCTGCGATAAGGCTCCAAGCTTCGAATCGAAGATGCACGAGGGCAGCATCGTGGTTTTAAATAATATGGGATAGGAGTTAAAATTAACGCAGCTTCAACTCGTTCTATCACAGGGAGACCCATAAAAATATCGCCACCTTGGTTTATCTCTTCTAAGTAGGCCAATGCTGCTGCCTTTGTAAGAGAGCTGTGTAAAAAATAATATATAATTACGCTATGAAATACTATTTATAAGGCTGAGCCAGAAAGTCCTGACTTATTTAAGAATCGGAAAAAAAAACAAAATTTGGGGAGCAACTGCAACATTAAGTTAGGTTAGCCTTACTCATTTGACTACCACCCTACGTTAGTGTTGCTCCATAAATTGCTGTTGTTTTCTTTCCGCTTCGTAAATGAATCAGGACTTTCTGGTCAGCCTTATATACATATATATATATATATATATATATATATATATATATATATATATATATATATATATATATATATATATATATATATATTACTACTTAATTCCTGAACTATTATATATTTATAATTCTAAAAGTAAGTCAGTTACTTAGCTCTAATCTTATCATTGAAAACGGCATTCTCTATCTAGAATTTTTTTAGCGATAATTCGTGTATATTGTGCCGAACGTCCGTTATAACTGAGACAGAATTACAAAACAATAATAATACAGGAAAAGGCCCATACCGTAGTGATATTTTGTGAAATATATGAAGCTAAACTAATAGGGTTATGTTATTTATAACATTGACACACAATTTCAAATTCTTATACAATAAAAAATGTAAATACATATATGCTTACTTTTTAGTCCTGCGTCTGACACTTTCCGCCATGTTGTATATTATGTTGTTTGGGGAACAGTGATACCAACAGTAACTATTTTTTTTCTCTAGATTTATCACTTGGAATGTTGGCAACATATTTATGCAATAAATTTTTAAAAACTACAATTATTAAATCAGTTATAATAGATTTACTTACTGTCCGTTTAAACGGACCCTCGGTACGAATGGGTTAACCAGATAGTCGTTCCAGAAGAAGAATGAAAAGGTGAATGACAATGGAGCATGAAAATGATTTAGTAGGTTGTAGGGTTATGGGATACATACGTAGGGGAAAGAAGGAAACAGACTCGTTGAGTGTTGGTTTAATTTTTTTTAATATAGAGCGGGTTTTTTTAGTTTGTTTTTTTAGTGTTTGTATTATTCCTGTTTGTTTTGTGTTTTGATGTAAATTGCTAAACTAAGTGGCTTAACTTTACTTTAATAAAATCACTGAAGATGTTCAAATGTTTGGAACGAAACGTCTAAGAGGAAATAAATGTCCTTTTTAAACTACTCGGGAGACTTCATTTTCCTACTGAGATTAAGGTTTCCGCGAACCAAGCTAATTTCTACAATATATATATATATATATATATATATATATATATATATATATATATATATATATATATATATATATATATATATGTATATATATATATATATATATATATATATATATATATATATATATATATATATATATATATATATTCATTATAGGATGTTTCATTAAAGCGACCGCTAGTTTGGAATTAATAATTCTTTTTTCAGCCTTCTTGATTTGTCTTATATTCGCCTTTTCTTCATTTTTTAACCTGTGTATAAGCGTATCGAAGTGCATCGGAGACTGATTTTTGTTTTTTTGCCAAAGGTAGAAGTAAATTAATGTAATTTAACACTTTCTTTAACTTAACTGGCGCGTTTCGATACATCGAGTATCATCTTCAGAGTTACAATGGGGAATTTTTACAAAGTATTTAGTTTATATATGTTACAAATTGTACTAACAAAATTACAAACGAAGCTATACACGTATAGGCAGGTTGGATCCAAGTGATGAAAGGTCGGAAAAGTAGGTAGCCAGATAGAGAGGGGGAGGGATTAAGCTGCTTGCCAAAGGGGATTAGTAGCCAGGGGCAGTTCTGAGTACACCTGTCCCTCTGTTTGCTTTTCAGAAAGTAGCGCGTGAGTGAAGCAAAAATTGCAAAAATGAACGCAGGAAAGATAAAAAGCGGAATCCAATTACTATGGTACTTTATTCTTTTCATTCTCATGGAACACATAATGAATTACGTTACAAGAATCCTATATATAGAGGAGAAAACTAAGCAACGCTCCGCCTAAGTACAAAACAGTGTGGACGTGAAATATACATATAAATAAATTATCAGAAAGGGGGATTAAAAGCACATAGAAAAGGGTAAAGACATAAATAAAATTTCTAGAAAATATCCAAGTGTGAGAGAGTGTGTGAGAAATGCAGAAATATAAGTCACATAATTATGAAAACCTAGTTATGTGACTTGTATTTCTACATTCTTGTAAGGTAATTCATTATGTATTCCTTGAGAATAAACTGAATAAACTAATGGCCAAATGTTTTGATACTAATATATATTTTTATTTTTTAAATTTGGTTTTATTATATACGTCATAGGAAGAATTATCATATTATTTAAATTATTGTAGGTTTATTAAAAAAATCAACATTTCAAAGATGTGAACCACAAAGCTTCGACAAAGGTCTCAAGTCTGGAAAGTCTGATTTGAAACTTTACTCATCAGGAAAAGTCTTACGTATTAGCTACACTTCAGTGGGAAATACAACGAATGGATTCCTGAATCTGGGTAAACGAGATATTCTTTAATAAAGCTCTTTTCAGCATGTTTGAAGATTTTCGAATCTCTCTCGTTAAGAGGACGAAAGAGCAGTGCTTTCACTTGTTCTTTGTCATTCCAGGCACTCTCCATGCCTGTGGTAGCTGCTTTTTGTCCAGGGAAATGGAACACTAACACTTTGCCAAGAACTGTGCCATGAACTCATAATTATACGAGAACTTTCCTCATCAGTACCTTTTCCAAACAGTGCAGGACGAATTTGGTAGAGATAACTGTATGTTTTAGCATATGGCGCACCTTGTCACGAAGCAAAAGCAATAACAAAACTCTTGGGCGTAAAAATAGCCAGATCAAATCTGAGAATTAGCCAGATTTGATCCCAAGAGAGAATTTGTGGGCGATAGTAAGCCTGGCGCTTGATAAACAGAAGCCATCCAATTTTGTGCAGTTGGGGGTGATGGCATATAAATGAAGCAACATTAGTCAAATTTTCTCTCCAGCATGCCAAAACGAATTGAAGCAGCCATGAAGAACAAGGGACATCATTGTTAATGTTAACTGCGCCATCAATTGACTGAATTTATTAATAAAAATATGTTTAGTCTCAAAAAATTTTAATATTCCACCTACAAATATACTTGAAACATACTAGAACAAAATGTAATGTTTGATTTATTCGGTTAATTTTCAAATATGAAAAATTATTCTAGTCTCAAAACTTTGGCCCATGACTGTATACATATATATATATATATATATATATATATATATATATATATAGATAAAATGAATGAATAGATAGATTATAATTATATTGCATTGGATAGATAGGTTTAGTTATAAAAGGATTTATACGGGGAAGGGTCTATTGCGTACAAATTCAAAACGTCCAGAGAACTTATGTCAGCACTAAGTTTTAGTTGATACTTACACCGATGCAATTTAGTTTATAACCTCAACCCAATATCGTACACTGTTCCTCTTTTTAGCCCCCACTCCAGACACCATATTACCATAGCAAAGATACCTAAATAGACACCAGTCTCTTTCAAGCCAAAATTTGTCTCAACGAGAGCATCTTTCCCTGGATTCTTTGGACTAAATGTTCATGTTAATATTTTTAAATTTAGGGGCAGTAAAATATAGTAGAAGGTGCAAAGCCAAGTGATTCTTAAATTTCTATGGTAGTGAGATTTCACATGAAAACATGAAAAGTGTAAGAATAGATGAACATTACTTGAATATAAATCTTTGAAAAATAGGAATTCTGTATATCCTTTCTTCATTTTACATATCTTTCACCTCTGATTTACCCCTTTCATTTATTACTTAAACTAGCCTCAGCACTATCCTATGGTAAAAATCAATTAGTTATTCTGTAATATTTATTTCGTTGTCATGGGACAAGGTCAGCTGACCAAAAGTCGTGTGCGCTCACTTACACTGATATATGACCTTACGACTTTTAAAACTTTCAATCGGTCACGGACGAACCTTGGGAGGACCTTGGAAATTATATTATTCAAAAGAAAATATAAAAGAACATAAAGATGTCAAATTTCGTTAGAATCGCCTGAATAGTTATGATATTATTTTCAAATAATTCCACGGCTTAACTTGGGAGGACTTTGGCAATTATATAATTTAAATGATAATATAAAACAACGTAAGGGTCTAAGACTTCATTAGTATCTGTCGAAGAGTTATGATGTTATTGCCCCCAAAAAATAATTCCCGGGATAAGCTTGGGTGGTGGTGGTGTAAGTGATGTAGATGGTGGTGGTTTAAGTGATGTAGGTGCTAATGGTGGTAGGGTAGGTGTAGGTGGCGGCGGTGGTCATGAAGATGGTATAGGTAGTGGTGATGTAGTTGGTGGTGGCGTAGATGGTGGTGGTTTAGGTGATGTTGGTCGTGATGTTGGTAGGGTTGGTGTAGGCGGCGGTGGGGGAGGTTGCGGTCGTGAAGATGCTGTAGGTAGTGCAGATGGTGGTGTAGGTGGTGGTTTAAGTGATGTTAGTGTAGATCGTGGTGGCGTAAGTTGTGGTGTTCGTGGTGGTGGTGGTGTATCTGGTGACGGTGTAGGTGTAGTTAAAGATATTTATGATAATTTTAAAGTGCAGGGGTATTTAAATAAATTGTTATCCTGGGCACATAAGTGGCAAATGACTTTTAACCTTGATAAGTGCAAAGTTATTAACATGGGAAAAGATAATAGAGAATTTAACTATGAAATGGATGGGCATTGGCTGAGCTCAGTAGAGGATGAGAAAGATCTAGAAGTAGTAATAGATAAGTCATTAAGGTTTTCTAAGCAGTGTATTGAAGCATAAAAAAGGGCAAATAGAGTGCTGGGTTTCATTAAGAGAAATGTCAGTTACAAAAGTAAGGAGGTTATTCTTAAACTCTATAACTCTTATGTTAGGCCACATCTAGAGTACTATATACAGGCATGGTCTCTACATTTTAGACACAATATTAACCTTCTCGAGTCAGTGCAACGGAGGTCAACAAAGATTATTCCTTCCCTGAGGCACCTTGAATATATAGATAGACTGAGGGTATTAAATATGTTCTCGTTCGAAAGGAGGTGTGTGAGAGGGGATATGATTGAGCTCTTTAAATCTTTTTCTGGGATAGATAAATTGGATGTTAGCAAGTTTTTGGAGTTAGATGATGGAAATCGGACTAGAGGTCACCACTTGAAATTTAAAAAGCAAGGGTGTAGGTTGGATTTAAGAAAATATTTTTTCCCCAATAGAGTGGTAGACTTTTGGAACAAATTGCCACGGAGGGTAGTAGGTAGTCCAAATTTAAATGTATTCAAGAGTAGGTTGGATGAGTTAATGGGAAGGGAAGGTTGTGATGGTTGTGATGGTGGTTTGTATATATCTATAGATGCATGATTTAGTTCTTGACAAGCCTTGATGGGTGATACCCTTGTTTCTGCACGCAATCCTCTGGATGTAGTTTTCTTGGGAGTTTGGGTGCCTTAAAAAAAGAGTCCGTTTGACTGGGATAACCTATGATGAGGCCTTGTGGTCTTTGTCATCTGTTATATTATATTGTGGGGAGACTTTTATTTTGTCTTCCCCTGGTGATGGTGCTTTTTCTGGGTGGGTTTTAACGGAGGCGGATGACCTTTGATAGGCCCTTGTGGCTTTTGTCATCCGTGAAATTATGTTATGTTATGTTATGGTATAAGTGGTTCTGGTGTATGTAGGGTTACTGTAGGAGATGGTAGTTAAGTTAGTGGTGTAGGTGGTGGTCGTTGTTGTGATGTTGGTGGTGATGTAGTAGTGGTATAGTTGACGGTGGTTTAGGTGGTGGTGGTGTAGGTGGCGGTGAAATATGTGGGGGAGTGTTGTAGGTGCATGTAATATACATGGTGGGATGTAGCTGGTGCTGGTGTATGTAGTGATGGTGTAGTTAGTGCAGCTGGGAGTGATGTAGGTGGTGGTGGTGGTGTTGGTAGTGATGTTGGTGGCAGTCTAGGTGGCGGTAGTATAGGTGGTGGTGGTAAAGGTGGTGATGTTGTTATAGTTAGTGGTGGTTTAGGTGGCTTTGGTGTAGGTGGTGTATGGTTTGGTAGTGTAGGTTTTGTACGTGTAGGTGATGGTGTAGGTGGTAGCTCTGTGGTTTAGATAGCGTTGGGTTTGGTGGTGGTGGTGTAGGTGGGACTGGTGTAAGTGGTGATGGTCATGGTGGTAATTGTGGAGGTGGTGGTATAGGCAGTGGTGGTGGTGTTTTAGTTGGTTTAAGTGATGGAGTGCAGCTGGTGGTCGTGTTCGTAGTGGTAGGGTAGGTAACGGAGTTTTAGATGGTGCTAGTAGAAGAGGTGGTGGTGCTGTAGGTCTAGGTGGCGGAGGTGTTATCGGTTTAGGTGATGGTGGTGGTGGTGGTGGTGGTGTAGGTGTTGTAGGGGATTTTGTTGAGACTGGTGTTGGTTTAGCTGGCGGTGGTGTAGGTAGTCGTGGTGTTGGTAGTGGTAGTGTAAGTGCTACTAGTGTAGCTGGTGTAGGGTGGAGTGGTGTAAGCAAGGTGATTTAGGCGGAGGTGTAGTCGGTGGTGTAGGCGGTGTGTAGATGTTGTTGGTTTTATAGGTGGTGATGGTGTATGGTTTGGTAGTGTAGGTTTTGTACGTGTAGGTGTGGTGTAGGTGGTAGCCTCGGTGGTTTAAATAGCGTTGGTTTTGGTGATGGTGGTGTAGGTGGGACTGGTGTAAGTGGTGATGGTCGTGGTGGTAATTGTGAAGGTGGTGGTATAGGCAGTGGTGGTGGTGTTTTAGTTGGTGTAAGTGATGGAGTGCAGCTGGTGGTCGTGTTCGTAGTGGTAGTGTAGGTAACGGGGTTTTAGAGGGCGCAAGTGGAAGAGGTGGTGGTGGAGGCGATAGTGGTTTAGGTGGTGGTGGAGGCGATAGTGGTTTAGGTGGTGGTACTGTAGGTTTAGGTGGTGGAGGTGTTATCGGTTCAGGTGATGGTGTTGGTGGTGCTGGTGGTGGTGTAGGTGTTTTAGAAGATGGTGTTGAGACTGGTGGTGGTTTAGCTGACGGTTGTGTAAGTGATGGTGGTGTAAGTACTGATGTACGTGCTGCTATTTAGGTGCTAGTATATGTGGTGTAGGATTAGGGTGGAAGTTGGTGGTGGTGTAGGTGGTCGTGGAGTAAATGGCAGTGGTGTTGGTTGTGGGGTAAGTGGTACTGGTGTAGGCGCGAGTGGTGTAGGTGGTAGTGTTGTATGTGATGGTGTAGATGGTGGTGGCGTATAAGTGGTGTAGATGGTGAAGGCGTGGGTGAATGTAGTGTAGCCGGTGGTAGTGGTGGTGTGAGTGGTGGTAATGTGGGTGGTGTGGGTGGTGTTGGTGATAATGTAGGTGATTCGGTATAGGTGGGTGGGTAAGTGGGGGTTGTGTAGGTGAGGGTGGTGGTGTTGTAAGTGGGTTAGGTGGGGATGGAGTAGTTTGTGGTGGTATAGATGGTGGTGAGGTATGGGGTGGTAGTGTAGGTGTAGGCGCTAGCGTAGTTCGTTTAGGTGCTGGTGGTGTAGGGGTCGGTAATGTATATGGTAGTGGTGTAGAATGCACAGGTGGGACTGGTATAGGTAGTGCTGCTGGTGGTAATTGTAGTAGTGGTGGTGTAGGTGTCAGTGGTGTAGGTAGTGGTGGTGTAGGTGGTTTAGGTGCTGGACTAGATGGTGGGGTGTAGCTAGTGGTGGTGGTGGTGGTGTAGGGGGTAATGGTGATGCTGGTGGTGTAGGTGGTAATGGTTGTGCTGGTGGTGTTGCAAGTGTAGGTGGTGCAGGTCTTAGGGGTTTAGGTGGTGGTAGTGTCTGTGTTGTATGAGATAGTGGTCTAGCTTGTGGTGGTGTAACTGGTGGCGTGGTGGCGATATAGGTGATGGTGTTGTAGGTGCTGGTGCTGTAGCTGGTGGTGCTTTAAGTACTAGTGTGGGTTTGGTGGTGAAGGTGGTGGTGGTGTAGGTAGTTGTGGTGTTGGTAGTGGTAGTGTAAGTGCTACTAGTGTAGCTGGTGTAGGGTGGAGTGGTGTAAGCGGGGTGATTTAGGCGGTGGTGTAGTCGGGGGTGTAGGCGGTGTGTAGATGCTGTTGGTTGTATAGGTAGTGATGGTGTAGGCGGTGGTGACGTAAGGGGTGGTGTTGTATGTGGTGGAGTAAGTGAGGATGTTATAGTTGTTGTTTTAGGTTTAGTTGGTGGTAGTCTTTTTTTGTAGGCAATAGTGCTGTAGGCGGTGGTGAGAGTAGGTGTGGTGTAGCTGGTGGTAGTGTAGGTGATAGTGGTCTTGGTGGTTTAGGTGGTGGTGGTGTAGGTTGTTGTTGGATAAGTGGTGGTGTTTTAGAGGGTGCTGATGTAGGGGTTGGTGCTATAGGTCCTGGTGAAGGTTGCAGTGGTGTAGGTGGTGGTGGTGTAGGTTGTGGTGATGTAGGTTGTAGTGGTGTAGGTTGTGTTGGTGTTGATGTTGGTGTAGGTGGTGGTTGTGTATGTCGTTCTGTTGGTGATGGTGTAGGTGGTGGTGGTATAGGTGGCGGCGTTGTAGGTGTTATTTTAGGTGGTGGTGGTGTAGCTAGTGGTAACGTAGGTTTTGTAGGCAGTAGTATTGTAGGTGGTGGTAGTGTATGTGTTGTAGGAGTTGTTAGTGGAGTAGGTGGAGAAGTAGGTGCTTTAGGTGGTGTATGTGGTGATGTTGTAGATGTTCTAAGTTGTGTAGGTCGTGTTGACGTAAATGGTGGAGGTCTCTTGATGGTGCAGGTTGCCTTGGTATAGGTTTTGGCGTTGTATTTTGCGATAGTGTAGATGGTGGTGGTGTAGCTGGTGTAGGTAGTTGTGGTGCACGCGCTGGTGGGGTAGGTAGTTGTAGTGCACGCGCTGGTGGTGTAGGTAGTTGTGGTGCACGCGCTGGTGGTGTAGGTAGTTGTAGTGCACGCGCTGGTGGTGTAGGTAGTTGTGGTGCACGTGCTGGTGTAGTTAGTTTTAGTGGTTGTTGTCTAGGTGGTGCAGATGGTGGCGGTGTAGGTAGTGGCGGTGTAGGTGGTGGCGGTGTCGGTAGTGGTGGTGTAGGTAGTGGTGGTGTAGCTGGTGGTGGTGGCGTTGATGGCTGTGTAGGTACTGCGCATATTCCGATCCACAGGGACACTTTCTGCTGACAAATAGGTGTGTTAAAGTTGAATGCTGAGGGGGGGGGGAAGAAGCGGAGCATATTGCCAAATGTTATATCTATTTACCTTTTAATTCATGAAAAAGGCTGCCTAGTCACCAATCACACTGTTTTCCAAGAAACGAACAGGTTTATGGAGAAGCCATTCGACAAATTGTCTACGACGAGGAAAATCAGTTTCAAGAAGCTGGTGTCTTGCATGCATCTTATAGGGATGCCATTTTGAGTCATGTTTAATAATGCGGTTAAATGATGACTTTGACACTTGTAACCCATTCATTCTGACTGATACATGTGGATTTTGAAGAAGTGTCATCTGAAAATTTTCAAAATTTAATTTTGTTCTTATGGTTCCCATACGACCCGAACGACCTTTATTTAGATTTAAGAATGTTCCTTCTTGTTGCTAGTTGCGAATATTTTTCCAAATTGTGAGCTTGCTTGGTGGGTGCCTACCTGGAAAACGTTGTTCAAATTAATCTTTTACTTGTTCAATACTGACAGTCTTAATAAAGTTTGTGACTACAATATGCGTTGATCTTTTGTTAAGTGCATGATTAAAAAGGTTATATGGAAGTAAACTTTAACACAGAAGCGCTTTGATTAGCTAGGTAAGCAATAATTACGAGACCATACCACAGCGTGGCTGAAAAAACACTAAAATGACCTATGCTTTGTTTGAAGTATAACACAGTGACCTAGTCTAACTAGGCTTCCTACCCTTCTCTTAAAAGTACACGGTGGCCTAGCCTTCGTAGGATGTGTTTCATTATTTTACTTCCTTGCGCAAGCATATTTTTGATAGTCTCCACTAAACACATTAGTGTTTTAAAATTATAAAAGGGAATTTAATAAAATTTCCAGAATCTACAGATAGATAGTTGCTAAATAAAACACCTTCTACAGGAGCCAAACATCTCCAATAGTTTTTGAATTATACTAATTCAAAGTACGGTTAACTTGTTTCTGGGACACCCGGTATATAAGTAGAATTCCTCAGAAACAGAGTTTTGAAGGACCGACACGAAGGCGCCACCGATTTCCGCTAAGTAGTTTATACAGCAGTCCCCTCCACCCTTATAATCCACGAGCGGCCTAACCGTCAGATTCTAAAAATTCGGGTATAAAAGACAAGCCCAACCCAAAGGAGGACAGGTAGCTGCGCAGGAGTCTCTCGACTGGCCACCCGTTCACTTTAAATCCTCAAGATAAATCCCTGATTAAATAACGGTCATATTTTAGTCGAGTAACACTCAAATTTTAGTGTAAGTTACCCTAAGTTTCGAGGGTAAATAAGACTCCCTGCTGAGAAGACCCCGTCTTCTCACACCTCACCTTTCCCGCGTTCGTTCCATCAAAACTCTGCTCCTCGTACCATTAAACCTCCGTAGCTTGTGCGAGTAGTATAAGATTAAATCACACTTAAGCAAGTAAATTCAAGTAGAAGCCTGCCTCTCTATATCCTCCTTCAAGCATCGCAATGGCACCTGGAGTAACGAGCGTCGAAGGAAAGGTAACGTCAAGTAGGTGACAGTGAAAGAAGCTGTAATCAGGTAGGTCCTACACAGGCAGGACAAAGGTGTCCTAATCAACGAGCATGAGTCTGCAGCTGGACAAACCCAGATCCATAGTGAACCAGTAACGCAACTACGAGGAGTTGCACCGTAATACATAGCAACATAGGGGCACAACTACGACGAGGGTAGTGTGCCGTAACATACGTATTATTGTAAAATTCTTTTAATCCAGCTGATTATCGTTACTATAGGGAAAAATTTAATTTTAGCATATAGGATAGATGAAGTGCAAATAGGCAAGCTTCATTTATTTTGTGTCAATAAAATATATAAATGGGAGAATATAATAAATTGAATTCTCATGGAGAGTGGTGGTCGTGAAGTTAATGAAGAGTTTTACCAAATTTCTAAGATAACTTCCTTTTTCAGCTCAGTTGCTACATCTTATATGGAGTTGCTCATATATAGCTCCTATTCAAAGGCATATTGTATCCACTTCTCTCAACCATTAAGAGGTCAATTGTTGCATACTAGAGCATTTTGTATGAAAAAGATTTTCCAATGTGTTTAAATTTCTGCTCACGACTTCATTCCAGGGTTTCTTGTAGCTGAATCCTTATAAAAATTCAATAATAGGGAAATATTAAGGTATCTGCGCTCTAAAAGGGCTGACAGCCCTGAAGGGCGCATAATAAATAGCTAGTATTATTATTATTATTATTAAATTATGCTCTAATGGATCAATATCTTTACAAGAAATTTAAATTGGTCGAATATATATATATATATATATATATATATATATATATATATATATATATATATATATATATATATATACATATATGATGAAAATTAATGCAATTTCGCAAGAAAAGATGAGGAATTAAACCACATTCTCTGAAGACAATTTAATTCAGAACATGAAAAAGGGTGTGAGATACACCGAAACTGTTCTGAATTAAATTGTCTTCGGAGAATGTGGTTTAATTACTCATATATATATATATATATATATATATATATATATATATATATATATATATATATCTATATATATATATGAATGCAATGTCCCACAGGAAGAAATGAAATGGTGTTTCCGAGTACTTTCGAACTTTATTAAGTTCCTTATCATGGAAAACTACAAGAAATATTATAAATTAGAGGTATATATACGAAAGAAAAGTATGAAAGACCGCCTCAAAAACAAGAAATCACCAATGAGGAAGACGGAAGGGAGAAGGTAAAGATTCACATTAAGAATTACAAGAAGCAGGTAGTAAGGTCAAACTGAGAAGACGGAAAGGGTAACAGATTAAAAGAAATGGAAATAACTTAACGAGGGAGATTATAAGAAACGAGAAGCAGTGACATAATTAAAAAAAAAGGGTCTACATAACTAAAGATTGTATATAAAACAAAAAGGCAAACGTCAGAACTATTTTCTTTAAGTATTAGTGTTTCAATTATAGCATCAATTTTATATAAGCCAGGGAAAGGTTTAAATTATCACATTGGCTTATACAAGCACATTCAATGATATTCCTATTTATAGAGTTATTAGAAAGATAAATAAATTTTGCCGAGTTCCAGTTAATTAGATGGTCCTTATCTGACATGTGAAGAAAAAAGCACTGTTATTTTCATCTCTTCTGGCATTATATTTATGTTTATTTATGCGAACAGAAAGTTGTTTAACTGTCTGTTCAAAATATTTACTTAGGCAACCAGAACACTCAACTAAATAACCCCCCACAAAAAAACTATTACAATTATTACATACTAATAAATTCGTAATGGTAGTCTCATATTTAAAAGCAACAGAAATGCTAAATTTATTCAAAAGACGGGGAACATCACTAAAACAAAGAGAAAATGGTAGAACTAAAATGTTATTATTATTAAAAGGGAGAGTAGGGACAGTTTTATAAAATGTCTTTTTAGCAGAAAAAAAGACAGTTTTGAATAAAGTGGTAAAGGTAACAAAGCTTATGACCAATCTAAAAAATATTGGAAAATTCCAAATCCATATATGTCCGTAGAATCATAGAAGAAGAAACAGAACGTTTAACTTTAGGGCTGTAAGAAGAGTAAAAATGAATATAAGACTTTGAATTAGTAGTCTTACGAAAGACAGAGTATTTAAAACCTGTATGAATTCTATGAATAAGAAGATCAAGAAAGGGAAGGGTTTTATTATTTTCCATCTCGTGGGTAAATTTAATTGAAGGGATGAAAGAATTGAGTCTGGTAAAAAAAACATTAAAATCTTTGGAATTAGTCCACAGGCAAATGACATCATCAATATACCTATACCAAACGATCAAGAATAGTAGGAAGAAATTTTGTTTCAAAAAACTCAATATACATATAAGTTCGAAAGGACAGAATTTTTGGAGAAAATATTTGCTTTCGAACGAAAACTTGCAATTTTTGATACAGAGCGAAATGAGGTTTATGAAAGTAGTAACGGGTACCGGCAAGTCATAATTTTGCAAATGATCATTAAGGAAATTGAAAGGATCTTCAACGGGTACTTTGGTAAATAATGAACAAAGATAAAAAATAACAAGGGTAAAATCATTAGAATAATGAATAGTATTAGGTTTAGAAATAAGGTCGTAGCTATTAATGACATGAGAATGAGAAATGGAACCAAATAGTGGAGTAAGAAATGAAGTAAGCCATTTAGACAGGGAATATAAAACAGACCCAACAGAATTAATAATAGGGCGTAATGGGAAATTTGATTTTTCAGTTATTACTAATTCGTACAAATAAGGAAGGGGAGCGTTACTAGACTTAAATTTTGAAATTAAATTAAGAAAGTTTTTAAGTAATCGCTGTACATTTTTATGGAAGTCACTGTTAACTTGAAGAGTATGGGCCTTTAAATACAAGTAGGTAAGTATCTTGGTCATTAAGCATTACATCGATTTTATTAAAATACGAATTTTTATCCATGATTACGATATTGCCAGATGTATCAGCCTTAGTGATATGGAGGGAAGAATTTTTCGAATTTTTCTTGTTGCCAACCACCTAGAATGGCTTATGAGATCAATTTTAACAACGGCCAGATCTGTGTGAAGTTCTCCTGTCCTTATTGGTTCGTGTGATTGTATTCCCGTACACTTGGTCAGTATAAAGTTCCTTTACGACATTCTCACTGTCGTGATATGACATTACATTATATCAATACCATATTATATCTATGGCAGAGGACCAATAACTTGAAAGCGAACCAACAAAAGGGACGGAAAACCACGCGTTCAGACGGGCTGAGTAGCGAGAGAGTGCAACGAGGCAGGTAAATTATGGACAATGGCAAAGTTCAAGATTATTTAAAGAGACATGAATAAAAATAGAATTTTATTTACACAAAAAAATAATAAGAGAATGGAAGGGTAAAATTACCTCAGAGAATTAACCGGCAAAAATCACATCAATAAACAAAGGGGGAAGATTAACTCAATTGGGTTACTGAAGGGGGGAGGGGGGTTGGCTCACGGATGTCTTCTGCACGTGAGGTGAGGCCGCTCGGACTTCAGAGTGGGAGGTTGGAGTGATGACGGTTCTCCAAAAGCAAGGGAAGGTGGTAACTTCAGGTCCAGGGGATAGTATTTCGGCTCCCCAAAATGAGGAGAGCTTCGACAGGAGTTGATGGGAGAAGTCGGGAAAATCACTCGGGGCAATCGTTCAGTGGAATTAGCTCCTAGCTGGGGCTAATTCCAAATACACAAAATAGTCCAGCTGTCACTTTGCTTTGTTGCTAGCACTTGACTTGGAACCAGGGGGAATCTTCTGGGTTCTGGGCGAGACTTCTCAACTTTGTGTGTCTTCCGGGGAGTCGAGCGTTATTTATGTCCGAAGCTCTCCCTGGAGTTGGGGGTTATCGGGAAACAGCTCTACTCTCGAAGGGCCTCGAATCTTCTTGCAGAGCTATTTTAGCCCGCATAAAGGTGAATCGTGGGGGACTCGATTCGAGGCTACCGCTTGTGGAAGGGGAGGGGGGGGTTAGGCTTACCACTTTAGGCCTAGCCGGGCCTTCGGCTGCACATGGGAGTTCCTTTCTGCTAAAGATCATCCACGTGGGGATTTCCTCACATTCACTAAGTGAAGTAAGAGGCTCTTCAATTGAGAGTTTAGTGAATGAAGGGTGGATTTCAAGTTCGGTTGCAGTGTCCAGCGTGTCTCAAAAATTATCTCTCTAATTGTTGTTAAACAGGTTCTTCCGATCCATTGCTGTGATTAAGAGGTGAAAACAAACCAGATCCGATTAATGCCATACTTGACTTCTATTAATGAATGGAACCACACTTTCAGCCATTCTTAACATTTGTAGACCTCAAATGGTCTACAGCCATGATTCCCAACGTGGAGCGCAGGCCCAACTTATGAAGCATGGTAATATTTTGGTGGGGCATGCGTAGGACAGGCACCCTTTGGCTTACTATACCAACAGACTAAGGGACAATTCGAGAATGAGTTATTAACAATGAATTGTTTTCTAGTGAGTTCGTGTGAGTGGGTATGCGTGTTAATACATACAGTGCATATACAGTATGCATACCTAAAATATTTGTGTGCATGCCTATACATGTGTAATTGGTACACATGTATTTCCCGTCTCTCCCCACTCGCGTGTCTCGGTTAACCAAGGAGAGGGTGAGACTCATGTCGCTGGATGAGCCAATGTTTTCTCGGCCCATCAGCATATGCGAGCATTCAGTTTGATTCTCAGTGTGTTTATGTTTGCTGTGTGTCCACCATAATTCCGTGTTTCTCTGAATTTTTTCATAATAATATGTCACTTATGTGTCACCTAACGTGATATATTACTATTTGGAAAACCAAAGAAAAGGAATATATTATTATTTATATTTCTTTATATATCAATCGAACTCTGCAATTATGTAAATTAGCAGTATCTTGCATTTATACCAGGCACGCCAAAACAATGGAATGTTTCTATAAGAATTCGTTTTCGTTGACATCTATATTCATTATTCAGAAATTATTGTTTTGAATATTTCTTTAATTAGTTTATAATTTTATTTCTTTCAGTCAAAAACCCTATGCAATTATACATAAAATAAGTAGTGCAAGTAAAAAAAAGTTGGTCAATATTCAGAAGAATATTTAAAATTTGGATTCATACCCGCTATCCATGATGCTTGACTAACGAATAGTTGAAACCAGGTCGTCTTAAGTTGCATTTTAAGGCGAAACATAGTGCGTATCTAAATTCAGATTTAAATTACTTTAAATCTTTAAAGGAAAAGTTTGTAAAAAGATTAACAATAAAGTCTCTGTTTACTACACAAACTGTTAGCGTCAGTCGTACTCTTGAGGTTAGTTATGAAATTTCTTTACTCATTACTAAATGTGGAAAAAACATATAATAGGAGAGAATTTAATTAAACCATCAATATCAACATTGCTTAAAACATTCCTGGAAAAAGACGACAAAGCTGTTAATGCCATCCCACTCAGTAACAATAATGTTAGTAGAAGAATAGATGAAATGAGTGAAGATATTGAAACACAAGTTGTTGTAAAGCTGAAATCAAGAAAATTATCACAACAAAAGGATGCATTAACTCTAAGGGACAGTGATGTCATATTATTAGCATATGCAAGTGTCAGAGAGAGAGAGAGAGAGAGAGAGAGAGAGAGGGTCACTCAGACAAAAAGGTTTAGGGGGTATCTCACGGACGAACGGACCTTCAACCGGCGTCTTTCGATGAACTTCGGGGCGATAACGGAGTGAGACGAGTTAAACTGGATCATGGAACCCAAATCAGCAAGAGGGTGCTAAGCCCTTTCCCGCTACGCCATGAGTCAGAATTGTACCTGCTTCCGACGGCAACTAAAATCGCGTCCGGAGAAGTGGTATATATTTCCCAGCATAGGAACGAGCAAAGTAGTATTCAGGCAGGAATCAGGCAGTACTCACGCAGCATCCAAGCAGTAATCGAGAGGATTCGTTGGAATCAGCCAATGACCCGACGCGCAACTTCTCAAGTGACTCCTTGGCACCCTAAGGGCTGGCAGGCAGGAAACCAGTTGTTCAGAGCTATAGCAGTCAAGGAAGTAAGGACTCATTCTGGAATAACGCGCTCTGTTCCGTGCCCTGCAAGGATACTCCCTCGAACAACCACTTGAGGCCCCCCTCCTCTTGAAAATCACAAGCGTATAACATTTTTCTCAATCACCGTCGAAGAGGCGTTACGCTTTCCGACTACGAAGCTTCACCTCATCATCACCTTCCGTTTTCTTTTGGGTAAATATTGTATTCATTGTAAATTAACTTTCTTTTGCTGACCGATTAGTTTTTCCCATATTCTATCATTTATTGTTAAATTCTTTTATATGTTGGTATAATAATAAAGATTATTTTGTTTCTCTTGTTCAACCCTTTCAACCAGGAGTTATACTTTAGAAACTAGATGTCATTTTCATATATTTTTACACTTTATGGGTACTGTAGCACCATTTATGATGGTTTATGACATTTTTTTATATATATAATTTTTAAAGATGGAACGTATATGTTCTATTGTATATTAAAATGGGTTATATATGTTACACATGTAGTTGTAGATCATAATATGATAGACAGTCAATAGAATATTAATTCGTAATAGGTATAAAAAACAACTAATTTTTACCAGTTTATTAATTTAAAAACATGGTAGTTTGAAAAGAAAAAAAATAGTGGTTTATTGTTCCCAAATGATAGGGGGTGAAGCATTTCATGCACATTAGAACATTGCATTCAATGCATAAAAGTTTTGTTCTTATATCTTTTATTCCCTTTTGCGAACAGGGACTACACCTTCGCCCAGTACTTCCTTGAATGGGAAGGTGTCTAGTATTGCTTGAGACTAAAGTGCTTCTTCTCTTTTTTTTAGTGGTCTTCACTGACCTTCTTTGCTAACATAGGGTCTTTTCATTTTTTTTCTTCCAGCATCAATCATTTCTTCTGATTGGTATACAAGAAAGGTAAACAATGTACATTTACTCCTCACTTCATTATAGATTATCCAAGCATTTACCAGTCATTTTAAGGATTTTGTAAAATACCTTTTTCCACCATTTACCAGATTTTCCTTCAAAATTCCACTTTACAACATTTTGATCACATTGATCTGCACCTCCCATGAAACGGTTGTAAAATGCAATCTAGTCAGAACATGGCACTTTCTTCATTGTTCCATCTTTCATTTTTCGTGATACGACATCTGCTATATCTTTATGAAGTTACTTAGCAGATAAACTTCCTATGTATCCTCCCTTTTTCAAGTAAAGTACCATGGTTGTTGGCAGCAAACTGACTTTCTCCATTTTTAAACTTTTTATCTAGAATTGGAGAATCACGCCGGGTTTTTATGAATGTACCAACGGCAGGAAAGTTAATTGTTCTCAAAAGTCTAACAGAGGAGAAAAATCTATCAAAGTAAATCCCTACATTAGATTCTTGAGTGCTACTACGCAATTTATTCACAACCCGTTCACCCAAAATAGAGTTTAGGTGAGGTTCATTTACTTCTTTGTCTGAATAAACATTTGAATCATGTGTATCCAGTTAGAGAATCGCATCCCTGCCACATTTGTATTCGCCTTTTTAGAGGTTTTATTGGCATGTATTGTTTCATAGACGTTTTCCCTTTGAACTTTGTCATAGATTCATCTATGCTTTGTCTGGAACTATCTGACAAAGTGGACTTAAATGTTTTTTTTCAAACAATCAACCACAGAATCTACTAGGGGCGACAATAAGTTTTGCAATTCGGATATCAGGAAAGGAAATATGAGGAAAAGTGTTTCATTATTTTTCAATATAACTACCCTCGACTTCAATGCACTATCGCCACTTGTCCCTGAGGCTTCGAATTCCCGACAACCAGAAATCTCCCGACTGCTCTTTAATTCACTCCTGGACGGCGAGCTGGACATCTTCCTCGTCCCCAAACCGGCGTCCACGCAGTGCAGCCTTGAGCTGGCGGGATAAAAAGTAGTTTCTAGGGGCCCGATCTGGACTGTAGGGGGGATGGTTGAGCTCCTCGAATCCGCACTCGCGCAAGGCAGCTTGTGCAACTCTGGCCTTGTGGACTTTGACGACGTTGAAGTCGATCATGGGGCGTGAGCTTTCTCGAGACCCAACGGGCAGAGACCTTAATCATGGCCAAATTGTCGTGGATGATGTTGTAAGTGTCATAATTTTTGTATATCAAATAATTTCAATAGGCAATTACACTTAAAACGATCTATAATAATTACTGAAGTGTATAATTTATAAAGAACAATGGTAGATATTATATGAACTTACCTATAATTGAAGAAATGAAGAGAAATTAGTGAATGACTCAACTTGTTGTCTCGAAAATGGCGATATTTACAAATAGGTTGATGCCAAAACTTTAAAAATAGTAAATCTGGTATTGGCTCAATTTTAAGAGTGAGTGTAGCGCAGCGACAGGCAAATAACATGGAAAATTGGCTCATATATGATCCATTTGTGTTAGCACATATTGAACTATTTGACTAAGTCGGCCAACGGTATAAAACGCACTCGCATATCATACGCACTTAAAAGGGGCATTCTCCCGCTCTGCTTGTCACCTCTTCCCCTGCGTCTAGGGAGGGCCACCAAAGGTCAGTGAAGCCTACCTAACTTACCACATAGTATATATATATATATATATATATATATATATATATATATATATATATATATATATATATATATATATATATATATAATTTAACTGGTGTCAGGTCTTTAAGGGTCGTTAAAAGGTTTTTATTTATGCTTTTAAGATTGTGGTTCTGGATATCAAGGAAACAATAATTTTCTTGCTAAACTACTTGCAAACTTAGATACACGATCTTGGTGAATATTTGAAGTTAATTAATGTGCATCACTAGCTTTCCTAAGCAGATTATTATAATGATTCTTTCAGCCGCGTATACTCTGCCATTTGAAAGATTCAGAAAAAATGTATTTTTCCGGGTTTGTTTGGCGTACTTAGGCGTAGGCGCCAAGGCTTGTTGGCCTCAATCACAAAATTCGCATCGTGCAAATTAAGCGAGTTCTTTTCGCGTGTTTTTGTTGTGTGTTTACTACTGTTTCACGTAAAAGCCATTGGTACTTCTGTCAAACAAACCCGCTACATTCTTATGTTGTGTTCGTTAATTTTTGTTTAAAGAGTGAACAGATGAGACAGCATGTATTCGTTCGAAATTTTCAATGCACAAGGAGAATCATTAGGTCAAACTGGAAAGGACCTAATTTCATATTTCCAGGAAGAAGAGAGAACAGCACGAGAGGAAAGAAGAGAAAGAGAAAGGCAAGAGGAAAAAGAGAAGAAAGAAGAGAAAGAGAAGAACGGGAATAAATGGAGAGAATTCGTTTGTACGAATTAGAGGGGACAAGGACTAGAAACGAAACCCTATCCTGACTTCGGGGCCTGGAATCCAGCAACCCTCATCTGTCAAACTGCCTGTCTTCAAAGAATAGGAAGACTTTGCTTCATATTCAACCCACTTCGAGAAGGTCTTCGAAGTAAATCACTGGGACATGGAATCAGACGGCGTAGCTAAATTGTTGCCAATTCTGAACACCCAACTGATGGATATTATTCTTTCCCTACCATCAGAGGCAACAATTGATTCCAGGTTTTTACTGTATGAAGTTTAGGTAGTGCCGAATTGAGTCTAATCAAACCTTCAGACAGTACGTGTACACATTAAAACGGCACCTTAATTTCTGGTTTGACGCATCAAAAGTGCCCCATGACTACGATGTTATGCTCGATTTTATTCTTAAGGACCAACTTTTGGCATCGCTACCATCAGAAATCAGATCGTTCGTCAAGGACAGAAGGTGTATAAGTTTTAAGGTGTTCATAGAATAGGCTTATGTCTATGCAGCAAGCCACAATTGCTACCCCAGATAATGAAAGAAAGTGAAATCATCTTCTCCCGAATCGAAGGTACATAAGAATAAATTCGTTCCTCACAACAAGGAAAATGTTGTCAAGATAACAGGCCATTTCACCTTTCTCCCCTAACCTCCTGCGTCAGCGTTCTCAAGTAGGACTATTGTGTGTTATTCCTGCAGAATAGATTGTCATGTGAGAACAAATTGCCCTCAAAACTCCCACTTGAGGAATAACTATGCTCACCAGGTGCACTAGGTGAGTGTCACCCCGCCTCAGACACCGTATCAACCGGAAACTCCTCTCCCTTCAAAAGAACTAGGTCCCGCTGACCACCAGGTCAACTTTTTCTTCAACAAGAGAAACCCCGGGGACTTAAATTCTAGCATAGTACGATGAAAGACAGCCGCATTTCCACCCTAGTCCGAGATACAGGTTGCACGTGTATCTTGGTCTCGGATAAGCTATTCCCACCTGTAGCTCCGGATAATGATCGGCTCGCTATTGTGCATGATTAGCTGGGACGGGGTAATCGGTTCCCCATCGTTAAATGCCATATATACTGCGCCTAATTCCCTGGCTGGGCCGAAGTTGTGGCAGCACCCATCAAGTTTTGTGCCACTCTAATTGGGCAGAGCCCCAAAGTTTCGTCACCCCCGGTGTCTCAACCCTTGACCACCCCCGGTACTTTAGAATATAGAAATGTCGTAAATGAGGACTTTGCTAATAAAGAGAAGGATGGCAAACCCTTCTTGCTATGTAGACTAAAGCCAAAAATAAGACGCAAGAGTTCATTAGAGCTGCCAAATTAATTTCCTTCCTCGTTAAAGATAACCTCTTCTTCCGCATAAACTCCGAAGGAGATCACACCGAGTCTCTAGCATTATGTATTACCCCTTCTCATGTGCGACTTATTTTACAAATGCACATGACAGCCTCTTCTCGGATTACTTAAGCCACACAAAGACCGCCCAACGAATTTTTAAGTACTTTTATTGGCCCGGAGCGTCGGAGAAAATTCTGCGCTATTTTCGATTATGAGACATACTAGTATGTCAGAATACTGCCATTAAGGGGCGAGTTAAGCTAGCCCCCTTGCAGAAGGTCCCCGTAATTTCCCAACACTTCTCTCGAGTGGCAATCGACTTGGTTGGACCACTCCACCCACCATTTAGTGAGGGCCATAGTTATGTCCTCACTCTTGTCGATTTTGCCATCAGGTTCCCCGAGGCTGCCCCACTCAAGAAGATCGACAGCATTTCGTGTAGCGAAGCCCTTATCTCTATCTTTTCCCGCGTTGAATTACCGAAGGAAATATTGTGGACCGTAGCCGTCAATTTACCTCCCATTTGATGATGCATGTAGGTAAGTTATTCATGGTAAAGCCCCTATTTACAGCCGCATTTCACCCTGCTGGAAATTGTATGTACGAGAGGTTGAATGGGAATCTCAAGGCCATTCTGCGGAAGATTTGCGCCAGGCAGCCAAGAGAATGGCATGTTATCTGCGGGCGGCTCTCTTTTCCTATACAGAAATACCACATCGCACCATTTGAGGTACTTTACGGTAGGAAAGTTCGAGGCCCCTTAAGCATTCTCAAAGAACTTTTTACTTACCAAAAATTAGATCCAGAGGTCCAATCATCATACTCGTACCTAATCAAACTCCCTTATAGGTTGGAAGAATGCGTCGAAATCGCTTACCAAACTGCCGATGTTAATCTGAATAAATATAAGGCTTACTTCGACTGCAAGTCTAAAGATTGAAGATTTAAACCAGGAGAGCAAGTACTGTTATTGCTCCCGACCGACAATAACAAACGCTAAACCAATGGAAGGGCCCGTACCAAATAATACATAAACGCTCTCCCGTCGATTATTTGGGTGAAACACCAACAGCAAGTAAGCTTTTTCATATAAACCTCCTTAAGAACGAAGAATAGGCTATTGAATCAAATTATCACCTAGACCTCATAAGTGTAGTGCAAATTGCATGCGTAGAGCAAGACAGCGAATACGTCTTGCTCGTACCAGATGTGATGAAATCCTCGTATATCGAGCTTAAGATAAGCGACCAGTTATCGCCCGCTCAGAAAAACCAGCTCGAATTTCTTCTAAATCAATCCAGTGACATCATCTCAGACATTCTACGTTGTGCTACCCAAGTTTGAGCACAATATTGAATTAACCACCCAAGAGGGTATTAGGTCTAAGCCGTATCCGTTACCCATGTATTTAAGAGAAGCTTTTAATGCCACAGTTGAGAAATTGTTAAATTTAAAGATAATTGAGCCTTCAAAATCTGATTACTGTTCACCAGTCGTCATGGTCAAGAAACCAAATAATTCCTATAGGATGTGCATCGACATTAGGAAGCTGAATCCCGTTACCGTGTTCGACGCAGAGCCGATTCACCTTATCGACCCAAATAGGCATCTGTTTGAGAAAGCGAAGTATATTTCAGAACTAGATTTGTGTAAGGCCTATTACGAGATGACATTGCGGGAAAAGGTTAAAAGGTAAACCGCTTTCCCGACCGAAAATTGGTTAATGCAGTTTCTTCAGCTCCCCTTCAGTCTCGTCACTGCCTGCAATAATTATAATAGGATGATGATACGGATATAAGATTGGCTACCTGATGTATCATTCTATTTTGTTAATATTAACGTGGCTACAAATGAATGGGACCAGCAGCTGACCGCTCTTCAATCGCTGCTGCAAAGGGTCAGGGACCATAATTCTACAATTGGTGCGTGCAAATGTCATTTTGCCTTTAATACAATAGATTACTTAGGCTTTCGCATAGGGAATAATCAATTAGGCCATCAGGAGAAAAAGATACAAGCCATCGTAAAAATGCCGCTGCCCTCAACCAAAAAGCAGTAAAAGTTATCGATGGGTTCCGCCTGTTTTTATCGGTGATTTATTCTAAATTTTGCCACCCTTTCTGATTCCCTGTACGACCATCTGAAGAAGAAGGCCCAGAACAACTTGTTTGGACTCTGTTGTCAATCACCAGCTTTAAACAACGTAAGGGTAAACTCTCGTCAGCCCCAATATTACGGTTGCCCAATTCCTCCGAACCATTTGGCCTCCGGACGGACGCCAGTAATGACGGCATCGATTGTATATTAGTTCAGTACGGAATCAATGAGGAGAGTTTTCCCATCTTTAGGCCAGCCGAAAGTTATTACCGCGCGAAAAGAACTACGCTGTGATTGAGCGAGTAGCCTTACAATAATTTGGAGAATTAAAAAATTTAAAATGTATCTAATAGGGAAGGAATTTGTAATAGAGACCGATCACAAACCTTTGTCGCATCTCCGAAATATTAAAAACAACAATAGTAGATTAATGCGCTGGGATTTGTTCCTCCAAGAATTCCAGTTTAGGATACTGTACGTAAAAGGCTCTGAGAATTGTATGGCCGATAGCTTAAGCCGAAATCCGGTAGATTCCCTTCCAAGTGATTCTTGAGCCTACTATTTTTATTTTTTTATATATATATAAATCCAAATAAATTTCGATCAGAAACATGTACCCCTTTTGTATTTAAATAAACTTTACAATTATTTCGGGGAATCGAAATGAGTGCTGTAAATTAGTTTGGGGGGGGGGATAATAATCGATCCTATGTACATTTTTACAGTCTACATTGGATTTATATTGTGTTTATTTATTTTGTATTCTTTCTTCTTTTTTTTTGTATCTTATATTCCTTTGCTATTGTTTTGTGATGCGATTTTTTCTATTATTCTTCCTTTTGAATTTAGTACAATGTGTTCTTTTATTTCGTAATGCGAAGGTATTGCACCTCTTTTCATTTCCAGAGATGTCCCATCGTCCGGAAGTTCCATCTTATGGGGGAAGGAGATGTCAGAGAGAGGGAGAGAGAAGGGGGGGGGGGGTTGACGTGGACAAAGCGGTCTAGGGGGTATCTCACGGACGAAAGGACCGTCAACCGGAGTCTTTCGGTAAACTTTGTGGGCGATAACGGAGCGAGACGAGCCAAACTGGAGTACGGAACCCAAATCAGCGAGAGGGCGCGAAACCCTTGCCCGCCGCGCCTTTAGAGGGAGTGGGGCCCGCTTCCGACGGCAAACAAAATCACTTCGGGTGAAGTCGTATATTTTTCCCAGCACGGGAACGAGTAAACCAGTATTCAAGCTGGACTCAGGCAGTACTCACGCAATATCCAACCAGTAATCAAGAGAATTTTTTGGCACCCTAAAGGCTCGGAGGCAAGAAACCAGTTGTTCAGAGCTACGGCATTAGAAGACGTAAGGACTCATTCTGGAATAACGCGTTCCGCTCACTGCCCTGCAAGGATACCTCCTCGAACAACCCCTCGAGCCCCTCCCCCTTGGAAAATCTTAAGCCTATTACATTTTTCTCTATCACTGTCGAAGTGGCGTGACGCTTTCCGACTACGAAGCTTCACCTCATCATCTTCTCTCGTTATCTTTCGGGTAAATATTGTACTACTCGAAGCTCGTGCCGAAGTATTCTTTGTAAATTAATTTTATTTTGTAGAACGATTAGTTTTTTCTTATATTGTAGGATTTATTGTTAAATTCTTTTATTTTTAGTATAATAATAAAGATTATTTTGTTTTTCCTGTCTAAATCACAGAACCATAGCAAAAGCTATTTAACTATTTGACTAGGTCGGCCAAGGGTAGAAAACGCACTAGCATATCCCATGCATTTAAAAGGGGCATTCCCTGACGTGTGATTGTCGCCTCTTGCCCTGCGTCTAGAGAGGGCAAGCAAAAGTCAGTGAAGCCTCCCCGACCTACGATAACAAGATATATTGATAAAGGTGAATTTGCTGTAGGTATATTATTCTGCAAATCATTAAAATCCACCACTACCGCCACTGATATATATGGTAATCTAAAAAAAATTACTTACACGTCAATAATATACAAATAGATAACATAACATCTTGTGCTGCAGATGGTACTCATGTTATTATGGGGAACAAAAAAGGATGCTTCAAATTAATGAAAGATGAGAATCTATAAATGCTTATTGTGCACTGTGTTTTTCATAGAGAACACTTGTGTCTAAACATATTATTCCGGTTCTTAATGCGGTGCTAAACTCAGTTATAAAATGTATCAAGGTTATCAAAGCTAATGCAAAACGTGAGCGTCTCTTCTATTAATTTTGTGAAAAGGAAAATGCTGACTATGTTATACTTTTACTTTACATTGAGGTAAGGTGACTCTGAGAGGGAAATTGCTCGTTGAGATTCATGGAACTATTTGATGTTCTTAGTGACTTTTTAAGTGACAAGCCTGAAATGAAGCACCTGTTACCCGTTGATGTTAAAGCATTTGTGAGTTATTTTTGAAAAACTGAATATGTTGAATAAACAACTTCAAGGATCAAATAAAACTCTTGTAGGAGCAAAGAGGAAGATATTTGGCTTCGTTACATTTATTGAGGTATGTCAAAAAAATATTTCTCACAAACTTTTGATCAGTTTCATTGGCTAAAAAAATATGAGGTGACTGATGCTGCTGTACTTGTCATTGTGGATCATCTGATTTAAAACAAATTGATTTTCCAACATGAGTGATGCAGCAAATGCAGGTGGATATATATGATGTTTCGATGCAGAACCAAGTATATCTCTTGGAAATGCAAAATGATGAGTCAGTAAAAACTTTATTCAATATAAAAGAAGTGATGTCATGGCTTTGCGATGAGACATAAATTAAATACCCCCATTCAACTAACTTTGCAAGAAAATTGCTGTTACCTTTCCCATCTGCTGATTTAGCTGAATGTGGCTTAGTGGTGTAAATGATTTGTTATTGAAGATAAGAAATCGACTGGATATCACTAAACGAGGAGCCTTGAGACTTAAGCTGACTAAATTGGTGCCTGATATAAAATCTCTCTGTAGCAGGCACGACGCACAAGGATCTCACTAACAGACATTTTGAGGGGAGCTCAAATTTTATTTTTAATTAAAAGCATTTCAGTAATTAATAGGATCAAAGTATTATGTCGTAGAATAAGATAGTCCTTCTTGACCTTAACTGCCTTCCCTCTTTAAGACTATACAAACAACATATGAGATTAACAAGAATGCTACACTTTAACAATTACGTTAATCGTTCGGTAAATGAAAATTAAAATGAATTTACAGAGAATGATATTGCCTGAGCTGTACTAGGCACAATAAGTACCCGAGAGAGATTGAGAGGAGACTATGAAGTGAGTCTTGTGGTCTGAGAAATTCACGTTTGCTAAGCGCGTTATTCTTGAGTCCTTCGTCATTGACCTTCGTCGTTCCGAATAATGGTTTCTGCATGCGAGAGTTATGGTGCCAGGGTGTCGCTAGGGAAGTGCGCGTCACCTCTCACGATGTTGCGTGAGTACTGTAAAAGTACTGCGTGAATCTTGCTTGTGTAAAAGCTACGTAAATACAGCTCGCGTCCCGAATACTCTGAGAATACGAATTTGATAATTCCCGGGCTAGAGAATATATACGACTCCACCGTAAGCTCTTTTGCCTGCCGACGTAAGCGATTCCGACTCTGTCCCAAAGATAGGGCAGCGGTGTTTTTAGCGCCATATCATGAGATGGTGTACAGGCACCAGTCTGACTTCGATATCGCTCCGGAAGTTTGACGAAGGGTTCCGATGAAATGTTCTTCGTTTGTGATATACTCATTTTTCTCTTTGTCTGCGCAACTCGCTTTCTGTCTCTCTCTCTCTCTCTCTCTCTCTCTCTCTCTCTCTCTCTCTCTCTCTCTCTGCATTAAAGCACTTGGATCCAGAAAATTCGCACTTCCTAAACGTCGTTCCGAATAATGGTTTATGCATGCGAGACTTAGATGCCCGGGTGTCGCAAGGGAAGTGCGCGTCGCCCTTGGATGATTCCAATGACCTCTCAAGATGTTGCGTGAGTACCGTTAGAGTACTGCGTGAATCTTGCTTGTGTGAAAGCTACGTAAATACAGCTCGTGTCCCGAATACTCTGAGAATACGAATTTGATAATTCACGGGCTGGGGAATATATACGACTCCACCGTAAGCTCTTTTGTTTGCCGACGGAAGCGATTCCGACTCTGTGCCAGAGATAGGGCGGTGGTGTTTTTAGCGCCATATCGTGAAATGGTGTCCCAGCTCCAGTCTGACTTCGATATCGCTCCGGAAGTTTGCCGAAGGGTTCCGATGGAATGTTCTTCGTTTGTGATATACTCATTTTTCTCTTTGTCTGCGCAACTCGCTCTCTGTCTGTTTGTCTCTCTCTCTCTCCTTCTGCATTAAAGCACTCGGATCCAGAAAATGCGCACCTCCTTAACGTCGTTCCGAATAATAGTTTCTGCATGCGAGACTCAGGGTGCCAGGGGGTCACAAGGGAAGTGCGCGTTGCCCTTGGATAATTCCAATGACCTCTCAAGATGTTGCGTGAGTACCATTAGAGTATTGCGTGAATCTTGCTTGTGTGAAAGCTACGTAAATACAGCTCGCGTCCCAAATACTCTGAGAATACGAATTTGATAATTCCCGGGCTGGGGAATATATACGACTCTACCGGAAGCTCTTTTGTTTGCCGACGGAAGCGATTCCGACTCTGTGCCAGAGATAGGGCGGCGGTATTTTTAGCGCCATATCGTGAAATGGTGTCCCGGATCCAGTCTGACTTCGATATCGCTCCGGAAGTTTGACGAAGGTTTCCGATGGAATGTTTTTCGTTCGTGATATACTCATTTTTCTCTTTGGCTGCGCAACTCGCTCTCTCTCTCTCTCTCTCTCTCTGCATTAAAGCACTCGGATCCAGAAAATGCGCACCTCCTAAAGGACAACTTCTCTTCAGTGTTCACTGAAGAGTGTGGTCCGATCCCCCAGCCCATTGAGTCTCACTTGGATGAGAAGCTGGAGGAAATAGACTTCACACTAGCCAAGGTAGAGGAAAAAATCTCCGACCTAAAGAGGAATAAGTCTCCTGGTCTGGATGAGTTCTCCCTAAAGTTTTATAGGAAGTGCGTGATGAGGTGGCAGCACATCCAGATTGGACGCGTTCTTGGAGAATGGCGTGAGGTGGAGGTTACTCTAATCTTCAAGAAAGGAAAACAAAGCCAGCCGTCCAAATACCGACCTATCAGTTTAACCTCTATAGTCGGTAAACTCATGGAAAGCATCATGATAGACAATATAACGTCATATTTCGAGTCAAACCTGCTATTGAAGAGTTCCAAGCACGGCTTCCGAAGGCACCGGTCATGCCTAACGAACCTTGTAGAATTCTTCCGCTTCGTTTTGAGTGAGCATGATTGAGATAAAGCGGTGGATGTTGTCTACCTAGACTTTTAAAAAGCCTTTGACAAGGTACCATACCACCGCCTTCTCCGTAAAGTGCGTGCGTTGGGCATAGACGGAAATTTAGCAGATTGGATAGAGAACTGGCTACGTGGCAGACGGCAACAGGTAGTGTTAAATGGACAAGCTTCTAAGTGGGCACCCGTAACTAGCGGTGTTCCCCAAGGTTCTGCCTTGGTACCACTACTGTTCATCATCTATGTTAATGATATGGATGGTGACGTAGTTGCGGAGATTTCCAAATTCGCCGGCAATACCAAAATCGCTATGAACATTGCAGAGGAACAAAATACTGCTCGGTTGTAGGAAGATCTTCGGAAGATTGGGGAGTGGTCAGATACAGGGCAAATGTCTTTTAACGTGACAAATGCCAGGTGATGCATATCGGCCACCGAAACCCCCAATCTCATTATATCCTTAAGGCCACTGCTATTGAATCCACCGACACTAAGAAGGACTGGGGTGTAACTATAACTAGTGATCTCAAGTTCTCGAGGCAGTGTATTGAGACGGAGAAGAAAGCCCAAAGGATGCTAGGTTATATAAAGCGACAGTTTGGATATCAAAAAAAAGGAAATAATACTCTGTCTGTACAATTCACTTGTCCGACCACACCTGGAGTATTCCGTACAATTTTGGAGTCCTTCATTTCGAAAAGACATCGCGAGATTGGAACGCGTTGTTGCCAGAGCAACCAAACTGATTCCCTCTATCAGACATAAAAGTCATGAAGATAGATTAAGGGAATTAGATCTGTTCTCGTTGGAAACCCGTAGACTGCGTGGTCATCTCATCGAAGTTTTCAAAATACTTCGAGGGTTCAACAATGTTGACTACAGGGATATTTTCAGCCTTAATGAGAACAAAACAAGAAATCACGGCTTTAAACTGTAGCTGAAGCGTTACAACGGCGATCTGTGTGGTAAATTTTTCACGTACAGTATCTGCGGTTGCTGGAACGCACTTTCGGTGGGGGTTGTCAGCAACATTTCTGTTTACGACGTAAGGAAATTGAGCGGAGATGTGTCCGCTCAAAAATTAGTCTAAAGATATCCTTATTGAATGGACCGTAAAATCTTCTAGGGTACTTATTTTCCTTGTAGCTCCTTCTAGCTCTTTCTCTCTCTCTTTCTCTCTCTAGAACGTAGAGGAAGAGGTGACGCCCCCTTGTCGCGGGAAGCGTGCTTGTATGTACCTTTGACTTTTCGAGCTATGTCGGCGGGGGTACCTGTCTTCTGGATACCCCTGGTACAGCTGCCCTTTTCGATTTGGTCGGAAACGATGTTCCAGACTAAGTGCGTCCTTCCTTTTTTTCTACTCTATCCTTCTCCCTTCTCACTTTTATCCCATTTCTTCCACTTATACAAAATAAATCGAAAAAACCCTACTCCTATCGTGTCACTCTTACTCTTTTTTCCCTCTATCTACATATAAGGACCTGGCAGCTAACTCATGCGTCAGAAGAGAGGCTTTGGAATTTCTATAAACAACGCCTAATCGAGAGACTAGGATTAGAGATGTCCTAGGCGTCGGGGAACGATGAATGGGATGAGGGTAGTGCCCCGTTAACCCCTTCCCTGGCGCGTAATTATTGACCATTTCCAGTGACCGTTGACGAGTGCCTCTGGTAGCATCGGTCTGAGGTGACGGCCCCTTTTTCCCAGGTTGGTTGGTAGGCCAAAAAAAACTTGGGTCGAGTCTCTTGGTGTGGTGGGATATCCATTGAACGCTACTCCGAGATCCTGGCCGTCGTGAAGGGAACTAGTAGGAGTTTAGTATGGGGCGTGCTCCGTTGTTCACCTGGTGAGAAATTGATGGCCCCTTCGAGGACCGTCAGTGATGCTTGGTTGGGAGCCACGGCATGCCGAAGTTTGACGACTCGGTTGGACGAACAGCAGCACATGGAGCGTGCCTTCTGAAAGATCCGAAACGTCTCCAATGGATAGGTGGGAGCGACTCACGCGAGGCAAACTCACCAACCCCCATTCTTTTATATTGAGTGGTCGCAAAGTATTCAGAGATATAAAGTATTCAGCATGACTGGAAAGAAAGGAACGGCTTCTCTTAAATACACATGTTTAGTGTGCAAAAAGGACAAGTGGTGCGTGGACTTCCCGGAGGGTTTTACTCCAAATGCCACTAGGCAAGTATCTGCACTGACTGTGTCATTAAAGGAGAAATGCAAGAGCTCAGCTCAAGGATCTATATAGATCATCTGAGGAAAAATCCAAAGAACTGCAGAGGAAGCTGCAGTACATAGAGTCTGAACACGCACGTTAGCTTCGCCGCCTCGAGGACAGGATCGTCGAGTTGTCCTCAAGACTAGAGGTCCAGTCGGCTACCGATGCATCTCCCACCGACGTTGGTGGATCCGCCGACGAGACCCTCCCAAGAAGCGAGCACTGCATTGGCAGTGCCACGCCAGCCTTCAAACGTCCCAGAGCTGGAGTCATCTGCTACGGGACTGGCTCAAAAGGCCAAATAGAAGAAGAGAAAAATGAAGAAAGAAAAGAAAAAGGAAGAAAAGGTAGAAACAGAAGTTAAACCAGAGCAAGATAAGAAAAAAGAAAGAAGAAGAAAAATATGAAGAAGAAAGAGGAAACAGAAAAGTGGCTTCCGAAAGGAAAGACTCTGTCCTCTGCAGCCAAATGTGCGAGGGTCGTCCTTATCGGTTATTCTCAATCAAAGGATCTGAAACCAATACTAGCGGCCTGCCTTCGCACCAGTGTGAGGGTAAGCTGCCTCCTAGGACGTAGGAACCACCAGATAAGAGTAGAGGCTGAAAAATCTCAGATTTCTGAGAGTTCAGTCGTTGCCCTGATGATAGGTGGCAACGACCTTTACCTCAGAGGAGAAAGGGTAGGCCCTACAGACGAGATTTTCCAGACGTTCATGACGGCTGTGGATGACTGTGGGTTGAAAACCGCCGGACATCTCGTGGTCGGGATGCTCCCGAGAAGCGGTCCAAGCCGGATTGCTCACTCGAGGAACGTCGCAAACAACGTCGCATTGAACCGACGACTAGCAGATTTATATACGGCGGAAGGGGTGTTTTTTGTCGACCCCTACCGCATCTTTAATGGTAGGAATAATCTCTACCAAAGGGACGGGGTGCACCTTTCCTTTAAAGGAAAGGCTGTACTCTCAAACCTGATACAAGATGTCTTTGAGCGGACTCAAATGAGGGTTCGGCCCAGAGTGAGGGCGGACGTGCGCCAGTACGCCAAAGTTATCCCTGGAACGACCTTTGCGGAGGTCGCTCGAAAGGGTGCCACTACACCACCAAAATAGAAAAGAGAGACAAGTAAGACGGGAAACGGAAGAGCGTAGGGAGTCCGACATTTGGAGACTCCCTGAAAGTTTTTCTTTTTAATGCGAGGTGAATCAGAAACAAGTTTCTTGAACTTCGTGGCCGCGTAGCGAGGAAGAACCTGAAATGGTGGCCATAACAGAGCCGCGGTTAAAAACCTTAAACCGAGATTTTGAAGGTGAATTAACGATTCCAAGTTACCAACTCTTTGAAAAAGATAGGCCAGACAGAGAAGGTGGCGGTGTGATGTTGTATGTCAAGGATAGCCTCAAATCGACGAACTGCAAAATTGTATCCGACCACGAGCTACTAGGTTTTAACCTAGACATAGATCCGGCCAAATACAGCACCCTGCTGCTTTACAGACCCCCTAATCGACTCGTTTAAAAGGACAGGGATTTGTACCAGCTCCTGGGTGAACTTGTACACGACAGAGTGTGTATCACCATGGGTGATTTCAATACCTAAGTTGACTGGAAAACGAGAAAAACCTGTGATAAGAACGCACTACTCATGGAGTTCGCAAACAACAAGTTTCTGACTCAATGGGTGAGAGAGCCGATGAGAGGCAGTAATACCCTCGACTTGGTTTTCTTGTCTGAGAATGAAATCGTTGAGGATCTCTCGGTAGGTGAAGAGCTCAGTGGTTGTGACCACCGACTAGTCAGATTTATAGTTAAGGTCCCCAAGGCAGAGTCTGCGACTAGTAAATCAAAGAAACTTGATTTTAAAAGAGCAAACTTTGCAGGTCTTCGTGCTGGATTTACTGATGCGAGGCTAGAAGTGTGCGAGGATGTTTAGGATTCGTGGAATAGATTCAAAACTACGTTCATGAGTCTTCAGTCACGTTTCATCCCCTTAAAAAGCCTTCGTCGGTCTTCCGTTCAATCAAAGTGGTTTAATCGAGAAATTGGCCAACTGCTTAGGGAGAAGAGAACTGTGTACCGGCAATCAAAGATCTCGGGTGACTTTGATGAATGTCGGAGGCTAGTCAGGAGAGTGAAGTCCAGCATAAAGGTGGCTAAGCGCTCTGAGGAACTCCGAGTGGCGTGACTCTGTAAAGAGAATCCCAAGGAGTTTTTTTGATATGTAAACAGCCATAAACCAATCCATCGAACGATTGGCCCTTTGAGGAATGAGGAGTGGACATTAGAGCACTCAGCTGCAGAAAATGCTAACCTTCTCAACGACTACTTTTCTTCAGTGTTTACTGAAGAGTGTGATCCCATCCCCCCAGCCAACGTATTCTTACTCCAGGGAAAAGCTGGAGGATATGGACTTCACCGAAATAGAAATAGAAAAGAAGATCATTGACCTAATGACCAATAAGTCACCTGGCCCAGATGGGTTTCTACCTAAAGTGTTAAAAGAAGTGCGCGATCAATTGTCACGACACCTGATCGCAATCTTCAACATGTCAATCCCGACCGAATGCGTTCATAGCGACTGGCGTGAAGCGGAGGTGACTTACTAGCTTCAAGAAAGGAGACCGTAGCCAACCGTCGAACTACCGACCTATCAGTCTGAATTCGATAGTCGGTAAACTCATGGAAAGCATGATGGTGGACAAAATGACGTCGCATTTAGAGTCTAAGATGCTACTGATGAGTTCCCAGTACGGCTTCCGAAGGCAAAGGTCATTCATGCCTGACGAACCTTGTGAAATTCTTCTACTTCGTGTTCAGTGAGCACGATCGGGACTTGGCGGTGGATGTAGTGTACTTAGACTTTCAGAAAGCCTTTGATAAGGTACCACACCGCCGCCTTCTCCAGAAAGTGCGAGCGCTGGGCATATACGGAAAAGTAGGCGGCTGGATAGAGAACTGGCTAAGTGGCAGACGGCAACGGGTGGTGGTGAATGGACAGGCTTCTGAGTGGGTGCCCGTTACTAGCGGGGTGCCTCAAGGTTCTGTCCTGGGACCACTACTATTCATCATTTACGTCAACGACATGTACGGTGACATGGTTGCCAAGATTTCCAAATTTGTCAATGATACCAAGCTTGGTATGAACGTTGCAAAGGATGGAAATAATGCAAGCCTGCAGGAAGATCTTCGGAAGATTGGAGAGTGGTCAGATACGTGGCAAATGCCTTTAAACGTAAACAAATGCAAAGTGATGCATATCGGCCACCAAAATCCTCAATGACCCTATATCCTTAAGGGCACTGCTCTTAAATCCACCAAAACTGAGAAGGACTTGAGTGTAACTATCACGAGTGACCTCAAGTTCTAGAAACAGTGTATTGAAGTGGAGAAGAAAGCCCAAAGGATGTTAGGGTATATAAAGCGAAAGTTTGGATATCAGAACAAGGAGATAGTACTGTGTCTGTACAACTCCCTCGTCCGATTGCACCTAGAGTATGCCGTACAATTTTGGAGTCCTTCATTCCGAAAAGACATCGCGAGATTGGAACGCGTGCAAACCAGGGCAACAAAACTGATTCCCCTCTATCAGAAATAAAAGTTATGAAGACAGATTAAGGGAATTAGATATGTTCTCGCTGGAGACCCGAAGGCTACGTGGTCAGCTTATCGAAGTATTTAAAATACTTTGAGGCTTCGACGGACTTGACTACGGGGATATTTTTCAGCTCAGCGAGGGGAGAACAAGAAATCATGGCTTTAAACTTGAACTGAAACGATACCACCGTGATCTGTGTGGGAAATTCTTCACTTACAGTATCTGCGGTAATTGGAACGCACTTCCGACGAAAGTTTTCAACAGTGAATCTTTTGACCAGTTCAAGTTAAGTCGTGATAAAGTCTTGCGAAATCGCCGTTAAGATCCTCGCGAGTGATCTTCGAGGTTGCCAACGGACACCTTCGAAGATTGCGCCAAAAGAACCCTCCTTGTATGGACCATAAGGTCTTCTAAGGTACTTATTTTCCTTGTAGCTCCTTGTAGCTCTCTCTCTCTATCTCTCTCTCCCTCTCTCTCTCTCTCTTTCTCTCTCTCTGGCCCATATTACAGAATAAGCTTTCATTCAAATATTGTATATTTCTGCATATATTTCATTTTTATTTTTCTCTTTCATGGATGCCATGTTCTCTGGAAACTTGTTTAGAGACCAGGTTAATAACCTTTTAAGTTTCTTTCACGTGAATACCAGTAAAACTTTGAATAACAAAAATTAATATCACAAGGGAATCATCATGATTTTAAAAATGCTTAGGTGAGGCATGGCCCAAAATTGTTTGGGAACCAGTGGTCTACAGGCTTGTATCATTACCCTTCTTCTTTATGAAATATACAAGTCAGCAATAATTTCAGGAGGTTTTTACTCTTTGAACCTTTCTCAGGAGTAAAGTAGTAGAGATATCTTCCATTTGGCTCATTACCCATCCTGAAGAAACATGCTCTTCTTTGAGGATTATGGGCAACCGACGATCTGAATTATCGACTTTGAGCATAACTTTAGTTGTATCTTGAGATCCGCCATAGAAGATGGAGTCAATTTCACACTTCTTAGAAATTTTATCAAAATTCTCTTCCAGGCATACCATAACTTTTAGGGGGGCTAACTTGACTTTATTTTAAACAACTAAAATTCTCTTCCCCTTTTCAGTGATCAAACTAGAATTCATAAAGCCATCAGTGGTGATGGGACAAGTTGTACGCAGGCGAATACCATAACTGATAGTGTTCCTAGCAATATTAAGTATTTCTAATTTGTTTTACTGTGACTTTTATGGAAATTGAACATGTGCTTGATATTTTAATATCATTTCATAACTTCCATCATTTCATTCTTAAGAATCAGCCTTTTCTTCTTCCTTTTTATCAGAGAAGGAAATTATTTACTTGATCTCATAGGAACATTAGCCTGTTTACTTGTCTGCTTATATTCTTATATTCTGCGACTCTTCTTTCACCTTGTTTCTGTTTCATTCAGGCTGATCTGGCAAACCAATCTGAAGAGGTCCAATAGAACCAAACTTTTGTCTCTAAACTTTCATAGAAGCAAGTTCCTTCACGAGGATATCCATCTCCCTCTCCTTGACAGAGATATTCATCTCCCTTTCCTTCACGGGGATATCCATCTCCCTCTCCTTCAACAGAGATATCTATCTCCCTCTCCTTCACAGGGATATTCATCTCCCTTTCCTTCACGGGTATATCCATCTCCCTCTCCTTCAACTGGATATTCATCTCCCTTTTCTTCACGGGAATATCCATCTCTCTCTCTCCTTCAACAAGAAAATCCATCTCCCTCTCCTTCACGAAGATATCCATCTCCCTCTCCTTCAACAGGGATATCCATCTCCCTCTCCTTCACAGGGATATTCATCTCCCTTCCCTTCACGGGGATATCGATCTTCCTATCCTTCACAGGGATATTCATCTCCCGCTCCTTCACAGGGATATTTATCTCCCTTTCCTTCACGAGGATATCCATCTCCCTCTCCTTCACAGGGATATTCATCTCCCTTTTCTTCACAAGGATATCCATCTCCCTCTTCTTCAACAGGGATATCCATCTCCCTCTCCTTTACAGATATATTCATCTCCCTTTCCTTCACGGGGATATCCATCCCCCTCTCCTTCAACAGGGATATCCATCTCCCTCTCCTTCACAGGGATATTTATCTCTCTTTCCTTCACGAAGATATCCATCTCCCTTTCCCTTAACAGGGATATCTATCTCTCTCTCCTTCACAGGGATATTTATCTCCCTTTCCTTCACGGGGATATCTATCTCCCTATCCTTCAACAGGGATATCCATCTCCCTCTCCTTCACAGGGATATTTATCTCCCTTCTCTTCACGAGGATATCCATCTCCCTCTCTTTTAACAGGGATATCCATCTCCCTCTCCTTCACAGGGATATTCATCTCCCTTTCCTTCACGAGGATATCCATCTCTCTCTCCCTAAACAGGGATATCCATCTCCCTCTCCTTCACAGAGATATTTACCTCCCTTTCCTTCACGGTGATATCTATCTCTCTCTCCTTTACAGGGATATTCATCTCCCTTTCCTTCATGGGGATATCCATCTCCCTATCCTTCAACAGGGATATCCATCTCCCTCTTCTTCACAGGGATATTCATCTCCCTTTCCTTTACAGGGATATCAATCTCCCGCTTCTTTACAGGGATATTTATATCCCTTTCCTTCACGGGGATATCCAGCTCCCTATCCTTCACAGGGATATTTATCTCCCTCTCCTTCACAGGGATATTCATCTCGTTTTCCTTCACGGGGATATCCATCTCCCTTTCATTCACAAATATATTCATCTCCCTTTCCTTCACAGGGATATTCATCTCCCTTTCCTACACGAGAATATTCATCTACATTTCCTTCGCGGGGATATTCATCTATATTTCCTTCACAGGGATATCCATCTCCCTTTTCTTGACGAGAATATTCATCTCCCTTTCCTTCACAGGGATATTCATCTCCCTCCCCTCCACGAGAATATTCATCTACCTTTCCTTCGCGGGGATATTCATCTCTATTTCCTTCACAGGGATATTCATATCCCTATTGAGAGTGTCGTTGAAAGCGACTCTAAAGTTAACCTGTCGGTCCCCAGTTCATTCTGTGAGAACTTAACCATTTTACCTTTTCAATGAGTTCTTTGGCAATAACATCGTAACTTTTCGGCTGATTCTAACGAAATTTGAACCCCTTATGTTGTTTTATATTCACTTTCAAATGATGCAATTGCCAAGGTATTCCCAAGGTTAGTGCGGGAATTATTGTAAGTTTTGAAAGTAGTAAGGTCATAAGTCATAATAATTGAGAGCACGTGACTTAGCTCTGTTGACCTTGTTGTAATCTTGGCACCCAACAAAGAACAATTTTACACTTGTAACTGAAGATGTCAAATAGCTTGTCAAGTTTTCCAAGGAAGGCCTCTTTGACCTGTAGCTGCCGTCGTCCAAGGGATAGTTTTTGGTCCACTCTCAGTTCTCTGACGAGATCTTATGTGGCTAAGAAAGAACTGTTCGATCACTCTCACTTTTCAAACACTTTCAACTAAATGTTCTTTACAAAAGGCTGGCTGTTAGATAGTTTCTCCCATTTTCACTGCTTTGTTCTCTGAGAAATAGTCCATAGTTCAGAAGTTCACTCTGAATTGGGATTTCAGAGGTCAACAACTATCTCACTTATCCAATTAAGTTAGTCATTTGTGTAAATGTCCCAAGTCCTGCTCTAATTTTAAAAGGCATTGTAGGTCAATTCCCAATGGTTGGGGTGGTAGCACCCATCAGCTAAGTAATCTTCAGCATATTGATGAATATGTTTCAACCTGTGAAATATGAAACCAAACAGTGAATATGATGTAATTATTAATATAATCAACAAAATTTAATTCCTCCAAACTGTCAAAAATGTTACAACTTTCAAGTAGCTTATTACCAAGCAGAGCTAAATAATACTAACATAATATTCTATGTCGATTTGATCTGATAATGAATGATAATGGCCTAAACACATGCCAGCGGAAGAAAGAAGTCTGAAACGCCCTCTGCATGAGAAGAGAATCTACTCTCAAAAAATCGTCAAGAGGGTCGGCGGATCACACTCTGCTGTTACATGAGTATTGGAGGGGATCCAAGAAAGTGGGAGCATCCAAGACTGACTTCGTTCAGGACGACCTTGAGCCAGTACACAACATGATTACAGGTCTCTCCGTCGTCTGCGCCTTCTAGGGTGTTACAAAAATCGGAGTCTAGCTGCAAAATTGATGGTTAGGAGGCAGTCAGTTTACTGGATTCCTCAGAACAGTCCATTTCAGACCCCATTGCACAAGGAGTGAAATTATGTAAAGGCTGCCAGAAGTTACTGATCAACCTTCGGCAGAAGGTTTTTTATGTTCGATGAGTCTACATTCCAGTTATTCTCGACCTCAAGCAACTATAGAGCCCACAGGAGCCCAGGATATCAGTAGAATCGAAACTACATAGTGCCAAAAGTAAATCATGATGGCTGCTCTGTAATGGAATCAGGCTACATGTCCAGAAAGATTACATGCTGCTTCCACCCCGAGACTTCTCATAAAATTCGAGAAATGTAATTTTCCAGCTGAACTATGGGCCATGGCAAGGGTCTATGACAACTATAAAGTGGTTTCGGGACAAAAATATCCCGGAGAAGGAGTGAAACCCTCAGTCTCCGGATATGAATCCACTGGAAAAAGTCCGGCAGGACTTTAAAGAGGCTATAAAACGTCGTCAGCCAGCCTCCAATAATCAAATAACGACAATCATCACCGAGGAGTGTACCAGATGTCGCACCCTTGTCGAGAAAAGGCCTGCAAGAATAAATGCTCTCAAAACTGCCATTAAATTCTTGACACACGACTGAGTTTCGTGTTTCAGTTTGCTTTGGCTGTAATTTTTCAGAGCTTCATCAACTTATACATATGTCATATGTTGCTGATGTTACATGTTTTGCCCAATTTTGGATTCTGTTAATTCTTGTTGATTGTTTTGGCATATGTAACTTATTGCTATTTATTTCCTCTTATTCACTGTTCTGTCCATGTTGATATGCAAAGAAAACTTTAAGACCCTACATTTATCTAATTTCCTAAAATTTACTAATATTATTAGAAAAGCTTTTGCCACGGCTATATAATTACCTAAAGTCTCAATAGCCTCCTGTGATATTTTACACTATGTATTGTTCTCAGATGAGTGCTGGAAGTTGTTTTCTTATATCTATTTTTTTTGTCTTAAATATATCTCTTCAGAGTCTTCATCAGACGCGTAACTAGTATAATTTTCTCAGTTCAACTTGTAAGTTCTTCATGTATTTAGGCCATTTATAGGTCAAAACTATCTTCTGTCAGGATTTGGAAATTGTTTTTCTGTCTCCCTCGATCATGGAGTTGTTAATCTATCCTCGTATATGTCTAGATGAGAAAAGGCTTCTGCTTTTGTGATTTTAGATGCATATAATAAATACTTTATACAAAATTATAATACCTCAGTTACAAAGGCTGCCGTATTATGGGAAATGAAAGAAACCTGAATGCATCAACTTTAGTCAGGAGAAGAGGTCGCCTGTGAGAAATAAGAAGGTAAGAAATAGATGGTGAAATTTTTAATAAGTTTAATAATAAGAAAAGGAAGACTAACTAAATGGGAATAATTGATATTGGATTAAAAAAAGGGATTTTAGATCGCATAGAGTGAGCTTATATTAAATATTTCAAATAAAACAGGTTGTTGAGACGACAAGTGATAGGAGTTGTATACTGCATGTTGGGTTTATGGATCTTGAAAAAGCCTATAATCTTTTGATAGAGAAGCGTTATGAGAGGCTCTAAGAAAGCATGGACTGGGAGTTAAATTGTGAAGTGTGAGATATATTAAATTGGAAGAAAATGCCAGTGTTTAGGTAAAATATAGCTGAAGTTGGTGATTTTATTTACGTAGCTCTTTCAGTTGTAGGGATCGAGTGCTGATAGATGTTCCGAGGAATGAGTGAAGGGGGTATATGATTGATTATAAATGTTTTTTATTCATATGGATATATATATATATATATATATATATATATATATATATATATATATATATATATATATATATATATATATATAAAATATATATATATATATATATATATATATATATATATATATATATATATATATATATATATATATATATATATATATATGTTCACGCCTTGGTTTTAGGCGCTGAGAGTGAGAGGAATTCTGAAATGTTTATCGAAGCTTTTAACATGGTAAGTGGGAAGAAGTCTATGAGTAAATAAATAGAAGGTTTGGCGCTGAATATTGGGTTGGGTATGATATGAAATTTCCTGGTGTCCTTGTGATGTTTTAAGTAGCTTGGATGTATCTCAAATGATATGAGGTGCAAGCAGATATTTAGTAAATGATAATGGTTTGAGTTTGGAATAGGCCAATGTGACCGGTGATAGGTATCTACAAAATTTAACAACTGCCTAATGGAAGAGCTGATTAGAAATGATCACGAAGACTTCCTTTTTCAATAAGACGCGGTTCCACCTCACTGAAAGATCGGTGAGCGAACCTATTTAAATGAGTATCGGCAAGAGAGACGGATAGGTTCGTTGGTGATGTAGACAATGTGCTATTGAAATGCCCTCTACGTTGACCGGACCTGAAATCTTTTCGATTTTTATCTGTCTCCATCTCACTCCAGACCTTGACGAACTCAGGCAGAGAATCACTGTCTCACTAAAGCCTGTTACCAATGATATACTGCAGCATGTTTGACAGGAGCTGGACTACCGAGTTAATGTTTGCCGTTTCTCAGGCAGAACACATATAGAAAATTTGTGAAATCGTTCAGGAAATCCTCATATCATTAAATTTCTCAGTCAAGTATTAGAGAAATAAATCATATATTGATCAACATTACGGATATTGCAAAAGTCATGTTACACTTACTACAACGCTTTAAGCAAAGGACAAAATGAGAATTTTGGTGCAGATAGATATTTTTTTATTGTTTAAACAAATAGATGTGTGTTTAACTTGGAATATTAAACAATGTGACCACCTGCGGTAGTGAGCACGCGCTCAAGGCGAGACCGGAAGGCCGCGCACAAGTTTCAGACGAAGTCCTTTTTCGTGCTGGCCCACCCGCGGTTGACGGTAGACTTCAGCTCTTCGAGGTTTCTGTGTGGACATTGCAGGTCTTGCCCTCGACATGCGCCTCCACTCTGTAGTCGAACAGATTGAGGTCGGATAACTGTGGCGGCCAATATTTCTTTGTCCAGAAGTTCATGTTCGACCCCACACGCTTGCACGTGTGGGCTGGAACACCGTCCTGCTGATAGACGTAGTCTGCCTTCTTCTTGATCTTTCTCACCCAGGGAAGGACATTCTTTGCCTGTATTCGCCTGCAGTGAGCCTGTAACCGGCCATAAACCACAGCGGTGGCATTTTTACGCCTTTCAAAGCCACAAAACCAAGCATCATCAGGAATGCCGGTTGCTTGGAAGTGAACACAAAGAGGACCTCAAAGACGCCCTAGCCAAAGCTTAACGGGCGATTGTTCTTATTGTTGATGACCGAATCTACCGTGAATTTTAATCCTTAGAAAAAAATGAGAATTCGAGTACTATGATTCGTCAAGTCGGTGAGAAGTAACGACAGCGCCTTCTTCGTTTTTGCCCCATACGGGCGGTAAGAAGAGGCCTTTCTACACATCACAATTTCTTGCATCCGTCCTTCTTGACGTCCCTAGATACCCTTTCCACCGAGATGTTCAATTCTTTGCGAGTGCAGTCATTTTGAGCTTTGGAGCAGTTTTGAAGGTCTTTCTCATAGCCAAACTGTATACAATTTGAGTTATGGCTAAACGAGTTCGATCTTTGAGGTCTTCCATATTATTAAGCCTTTCTGAGACTCTGTGGACTGTCATCCTGCTCGCATTGAGCCGCTTGGCAATGTAGGACTAGTTGTGGCCCTCACGTAGGATAGCAGAGATCTCAATTCTTTTGATTTCTATCTTGACACACCTGTACACAATGAAACAAATGTTTTAATTAAACATGCTGGAAAAGTAGAACTTTTAGTTTTTTTGACAGATTTTTTTCTATCACACACGCCTTTCGTAAGATAAAAAAAACGAGTAAAACAGAACTTTTACAAAACCCTGTAAGACTGTTCAGTTTCATATGCCTCTTTTATCTAGTTTCTGTATTTTAATTAATTCAATACGATAATAATTAGTTAGTGAACAAAATAACGAAACGTTTATAATGCGATAATATTCCAAAAATAAGAAACAAACTGCCTTCTTTTCTCTGGAAGATTTTTCTGCCACACGGCCTTGTGCGGCTTTTGTCAAAGTTCTGTTTTACTCGTTTTTTCATCTTACAAAAAGTTTATATGTGTAATATAAAATTCCATCAAAGAAAATAAAAGTTCTACTCTTTCAGGACGTTTAATTAAAACGGGGCGATAGCTTTCGCTCGCTCAAAGAAGGGATGTTGTGCTTTTCCAATTATATCTTCTCGATCCTTACAGGCACGGTTTCATTTGGGCGGTGGTCTCTGGAGGTGCGAGCAAAAAGGTTAAATTGATGACATGTGTTGTCATAGCTTACGTGTCACGTTAGCTAAGTCGGTAGAACACTGGTCGAGATAACGAGAGGTCTGAAGTTCGAGTACTTGCCGGGCAATGGTTTTTTCTCTTTGATTTTATCTGGGTCTCCTCCAGTAGGATCACTTCTCTCTTGTTTCTGTGTATCACTTCTCCACACATATTGATATGAAGCGTTTAAGCTTGAGGAGGACGCGTGCTAATTTATGCGCCAACCACACGGGCTGATAGCGCTTGGTCACTCAAAGGAGGGATGTCGTGCTTTTCTAATTATATATATATATATATATATATATATATATATATATATATACGGTTAGTATAGCAATGTTTAGCCACATTGGCAAGCAAAGAAAATAGTAGTACCACGAATGAACATACTCCTACTTGAAGAGAATAAGAAAAATCTCGGATCTTTTGAAAAATCGGGTCCCAGTTTGTGCCAATGAAGATTATAAAAAGTTATAATGTAAAATAAATTACAAGGATTAGTACTTTATTTAATGTTTTATTAAGTAAATTCTCTTAAAATTTTCAAAAGAAAATACTTTTATAATACTTTATTCAATAATCAATTTAAAAATTATACTAATATTGCTTCGAAATTTCAGCACAAAAATAATCAAATAAATTTTCCTGATAATGTTCATGTTTTATAAATTCCTGTAAAATATAGTGTAAGAATTCCTTTTTGCATCTATACATATTTTTCTTTGACTTTATATTTCTTTCAATAGGTATCTACATGCTGAGTGTGAACATCCGTTCTATTATCAACCAAATATAACGAAGGATTTACAGTTTTATATAGGTATCTAGGTTATTGATTTCTTTGGTAGGCCTTGTATTCGTTTGAGTTCATAAACTAGTCCTGCCTATCTTTTTAAGTATTGTTGAAAGAGTACTATCATTGCAGTGTTGGACTATTTCCATGTAGCCTAAGCTGATCTCGTCGATGGATTTACAATTCAAAAGACAAATTTGAGAATGGAGAATTCTTCTTCTGTGCTATTTGGGTTTGTGCGAAACGTATGACTCGTCTACTTGAACCGTAATATGGGAGAGCCAACTTAATTTGTAATGGTACAACAACTCTATACCATACACTACTCCTATATTATGTGGGGGGTGACTTAATCACCTACTGCAACGCGAACCGTGAAGGACGGTTCGCAGGGATTAACGGCCAACTAGGAGGTCACACTTGAGGCGTTGGGTTTCAAATCCTTAATAATCAAACAGAGTCCATAAATGGTTGGCGAGATTTACTTGAATAGATAGGCCGAGAATATTGTTCAAGGTTAGTTAAAGATAAAGCAACAAAATATAATTTTATTGACACAGATCAAAATGAGAGTAATAATAGGCAAAAGGGGATTATTTAAATTAAAATAGTCTTTTGATAATTATTATGAGGAATTTCTCAAATGGAATTAATTGATTAATGTTACTAGGCTCAGATCAAAAAGGGGAAACTTGACAATACTAATAATAGAGAGGGTTTTAGGCTTACGGGTCGGTGACTTCGAGGAAAGTCCTCTTGCGATCAGGCGAGTAGGGCACAATCCGATGATACAAGTCGGGCAAGATGCGAATGAGGCAGGTGGAGCACGATCAGAACCAACCGTCTGATGAAGATAGCTAAACTTCAAAGATGATGTTCGATGAGGAATGTGGGAATTCTCGTAATTCTACTGGAAGAGGAAACTTTTTTTTCCTCAAAGGTAATCAATGGAGATTTTCTTAGGCTCGATTAAACGAAGGGAGACTGTTGCTCAAATTCAAAGGCTTGCTGGTCACAGAAGCTAACAATTGACTTGGGTAGATTCACGGCTGAGAAAGTCTGCTGTCTGACGAGCGTTCACGGGACTTAATTAGACTTGAGACGATGAGGATGTCCTTGAGGTGCGGGCTACACTCTTCGAACTACAAAATAACCCGAGTATTTGTATGCCCGCCCGATTCTGAGGGGAAAGGGGGAATTTGGAGAAAGGAGTCACAAGCTCCAGACATCTTAATCCGGAGTCGGAGTCGATTCATCATTTAGCAGCGAGGTGCGAGACGGCGCGTCTCTTTCTCGCCTCATCACCGGGGGGGGGAGGGAGGCTTGGAACGAGATAGCAGGATTGGGAAATATTTTCCCAATGCGCTCAGGAGTCGAAAATTCGTGAATGTTAGAACAGGAAATGACGTCGTCCACGGCGGGATACCATCGTACGTGGTCTCAAATTAATTGGGGGTGGGGGTCCGAGGTTGTTCTTTTACATAATTAAACTATGTTATTTTCAAAATTCTTAGTACCTAAGTAACGAAATAAACGATTTAAATCGATCACAGTTTTTAGTGAGACAAATACTAATTTAGATGCACTTGTTTCACAAATTTCAACACACCAATAGAAAATACCTTCAAACCATTTCTGAAGGGTGGTTTTCGAATGTAAGTGACACTTTATGTATGTACTTTTTACACCCCTTCTTTTGGCACTTCCAAATATATTTATCCACTTTGAAGAGCATTTCGTCTAGTTAATCAAAAAATTGCAACCTTTACATTAATCTTTCACCCAATAGAGTGTCTTCGATTAGTAACGGCTTGATATGACTCTCTAATATACTTCAATCCAGGGTTGCTTAAGGCCTGGTCATTATTGAATACTTTATAATTAAGAAGTCAAAGTAAACTATGACAAAGTTCATCTGAATGTCATTCACTATTAACTGTACTGCTTTTAGTTTGTGCAAAATTTTAGAATTGGTGTTCTTTTTCGTAATTAAAATACCCATAAAGGCAGCATTGACTCTAACACGAAAGTCTACCTTTCTAACGGTGAATCATTAACAGCTTTATGTGGATCCAGTGACAGGATCACACACTCCGGCTATTGAAAGATCATAATTCGATGCCAAAACAACAATTTTAAATAAAAGAAGAAGAGGTATTAGCGAGTTGTTCGAGTCACACCTTTTATCATTTTTGATGAAAATTACTGGAAAGTATGCGGCAGATATGTTTGTGGTATTCACAAATGATATTTGAAATGTGTATCGTTGATTAAAGTATTTTTAAATTTTTTTTTAGCAGTTATGGAGTACACTGAAGTGTAAAAAGGCCTGGTAGACTGCACGTTTAAGTGTAAATGAAGTAATAGAAAAATGCTAAAATATCACCTTATTACCCTATTAACTACCTTTTTAACAATAGTGGTACCATGTTTATCCTTTTGAAGAATAGAGATCACTAGCTTATGTGGGAGGGCTATTCTTCTAAAGATCGAACTCTTTTTCTTCCAGCCTTTCCTCCTCTGTGAAGAAATACAGTGCCAACCGCATGCGAAAAGAACACTGAAACTCATTTGCCTACATCCTTATCAGACGAATAAAAGATAGTGGATCTTGCTGTTTCTTAGTAGCTTCAACGTATTGCTTTGCCACTTTGGGTTCTTTTGAAATTAGAATCCATAGGTCCCTTTTTAAGGGAAGCGTCTGTAGAAATAGAATCTATAGGTCCCTTTCTAAAGTAACCGACTCTAGAATTTATGGACAGTATGTTAAAATTTATCCCCCATTTATTCGCCCATTCGACTTCTGTTGTAGGTCGGCCACGTCGCATTTAAAAACGGGTACGTTTCATGAGTTTTTGTCATCTTTGTGCCATCTTAGTCTTCTCGAAGAAGAAAAAGCGGAACAAGTAGATGGAGACGTAGAGTATGTATGGCCTAACTTAATATCGAAACAACCACGCACAAAATCTAATTAATACGATTGAAGCAGTTTATCTCCCAAACTTTGCTCCATTAATTAAATTGGCAGTTTACTTCATTTGCTTCTCCCAAACTTTCCTGATTTTCTCCAACACTCGCCAACTTCTCTTCATGTTCACACTTGAATAAATGTCTTTCTCTCAAGAACCGCTGCTAAACACTTAGGTGAATTACCTCTCTCTCATACTGTCCGCCATCCATCCACTCTCTCAGGAAAGCGGGTGGGAGGTGTAGAATGCGCAACCATGCTACACCTAAAATCTGGATGTTTGCTTGGCCTACCAGCCACAACACCCGCAGGATGATCTGTTCTAAATATGAGATCGGGGAATTCTTTAAAAAGAATTGTGCATCCTACAGGTTAATCGCTCTAAGTAGTCTCCTCTTAAGACATTCAGGCATTATGCCGTTCAAAATTTTCAACACATATTTTTTTTCTATACAAACCGCCAATCATAAACGTTCAGTAGAAGATGACCCCGTTTGTCTCCTCTTCCTAGTCCTAATATCATCAATAACAAAAACTAATCCTTCTTTTTTCAATAATTATTTCATTATTTTCCTTAAGCATTCCTTTCTTAATCAACACCTTACAGCGTGTCAGATGCAGCTGACATCTAGAATATTACTGTCCTTCCACCCCAACGCCCATAGGTGGACCTGTGGTATACATGCTTTTCTCTCGCACATTTTTACTTCTTCTATCTTTACACTTTCTTTAAATATCTCTAATTACTAATTTTCTGCGTGAGGTGCCTTCGCTGGTTTTCGCTTAAAATTTTAAAAAATCACCTTTATCCACCTCAGTTGTAATTTCAAAGCAAATTGTCCCTTCGAAGATGATACTTATCTTGGCCTTCGGATTTATCATCACTTTTGCGATAAATATTATAGTTTTTTTGTAGTCCGTCGACCAGAATCCTATTGACTTTATCTTCCAGAAATTCCTTCCATTCTTAGAGAAAATGGCAGTTCTTATCTATTAATCGAACAGAAATTATCTATTATCCATTTTTCTTCCCTTTTGATCATATCAATGAAATATTAATGAAATAATCGCAAAGCATTTAACAAGACATTAATAGAGCCGTCATTTCTGATCAAAAATTACAAAATCAACGAAGGTGGTGACAATTCTTTTGTCGAAGGAACGTGATAAGCACGGGGTAGAATAAATATAAAGGAAATTAATAAATAATCTTTGAAGATAGTAGAGATTAATAAATAAAGTATGAATTTGTTAGCTCCCGAACACCAAGAAATATGCGGACCTGAAATGAACGACCGGAACCTGGATATCCTAAGACATATTCCCCTTTCCCCAGTGTGATAACTGCACATGGGCAGAATTGGAGTATGGTCGAGTATTCGACAGTGGCGCCATCAATGAAGTGCCCTAAGAAACGAATGGCGACATCAACTGATTTGTAAATTTCTACCAAAAGGTTCTCTACGAGTCAAATAGAGAAAGAAAAGATCAAAAGAAAGCATTGAAAAAAGATTTGCAACACCTTCCGTTACCAACAGAGGAATAAAAGAGGTACAAAATCATATGTATCTCTCTGATAAATATAGCCAACAAGGCTGTAAGTTATTTTATCAGATCGACAAATATGCTTTTGCCGAATTTTGGTTACTTTCTATAAAGTTTCGCCAAAAATATATGGTATAACCTTATATTTCGCTAAATAAATTTTAGTGTCAAAAATCTTGAGCCAATTCATTTACAAATACACGTAAATATAAGGCTTTTGATTTTAGACAAAAACGTGTGGATAGAATCCCAAAAATGACCTAGTCAGTTGAAGCAGACCATCAAATCAATTATCACAGTTCTCCATGTAAGAGGAGAAAGTGAGGTTATTTATTATTTCTGATGACACCTTTTAGGCGGCTATGAAGTATATCTAATCTGAGAAGTGTAGATTTTGTCCCCCAGTGACATTAGAAAAACCGTATAAGATGGCGAGGAATTTCGTTGAATTTCTTTTCGTACCTCAAAATCGGGAACATGGGTAGAGCATGGTTAATCACGGGTCCGTTAAATTCCCAAAGAGAAAGAAGAAATAGGTAATAAACTTTATTTATTAACGAATTTGACTTTAAAAGAGACGATAGTTAACATAATTAAGCGTCATTGGTGATCGATCAAAAAATTTATCGGATTTTATTATTATACAAAGGTTGGAAAATTTAAACAAAAGCTGCTTCCTCTTAAGAAGTTTCTCTAAAGCTTTCTGTCCGCAGCGTCCTCCTGTTGATTCTTCACTTGAAATTGAATTCGTGAATCTTTGATTTTTTATTATTTGATTCTGCCTTCGTCTTGTTCAATTACCTCTTGTATTGTAAATTTCACTCACATTTTTTCCTCCAATTTTCCCATATGCTGAAAACTTTGTGAACATTTTATATTCATTACCCGATATAAACTCAACACATCGATTGCTTCATACCACAATATTACCACTCTTTCAAATTTTCCAGTCTAGTTTAGCGGATAATAATAAGTTTCACACATATATTTGTGAGACCCTACTACCACCATGCCAAAAAACATTTTCACCAATCTCCTAATTGAATACATACTACAAAGATGTACTCCAAGTCAGCCTCGGCTAACTATTTATCACAATTATTTTTCCATTTAACTCGTAATTAAGAATTGCTCTAGAAATCATACTCTACACTTTTATACCAAGACTCGTAAAAAAATATGAAAAAAAGAATATTAGCAGAACTTGTATATTTCTATTAAAAAATTACTAAAATTAATAAAGCTATTATTTGCGAAATCACTAACTAGATATCTAGCTGAAGAAATGTAAAAAATGAGGAAACTAAAACTTAATTTACAAGAACTTTATTTTGTACCTCAAAGTTTTAAGTACATGCAGCAAAACTGGAGGTATATAATAGTCTGCCAGAAATACGATAAAAATTAATAACGTAATAACATTCCATTATCCTTCATAGATATAAAACATAAATTACGACCAATAAAATTGGCTCTAAAGAATTTTGCATCGATTTTAATATCTTCTCATTCAGTTTGTGAACGCTAAATTTCGAAAATCGAATGTTTTGTTAATTTATCGTGTTTATTTATCCATTGTTAGCATTGTTAGGTTTTATTATTAAAGAAGATTTTGTTGACGGTTTGATGGATTCGCACATACACGAAGATCTAAATACAGGAACATTTTGAGCTTACGCACGAACACATCCATAATCCAAAAATACCTTTCGACTCAGCCGTTTGGGAAAAATACACATGTCAACTTGAATCTTGCACAAGTCCTAATAATATAAAGGCAATACACACTGATATAAATACATGAAAATATATGCATTGATTAAAAATAGCCCGTTTAGGGAGTAACTAAAGGATCTCTCCTGTTAAGAGAAAAAGGGAGAGTACTAAGGGCTAAACAAAGGAAATAGCCACCAAGGTAACTCTCTCCTAAAGAACTACCGTTATTGCAACCCCGCCGATGCTTTCGCGACCCCAAGTAGGCCAGTGTCCATAATTAAAAAGATACATATATACTGTATAAAAGGAGCAGCAGAAAGAAATGCAGGTTAGCTGAGCCTTGAATCCACTTAAAGAAAAGGGGAAAAGAAAAACTAAAGGAACAAAAACACCAAACGGTATTTTCAAATATCTTTGTTATCCATTCATTTCTCCTCCTAAAAAAAGAAGAGGTAGATACATAAAAAGCTCATTAATGCTAGGTAAGCCCAAAAGATTGAAAAGAAGACAAAAACAAATAAGGATGAAGATAAGGTAAAAAAGAGCGATTAATAGGGGAGGTAAGGAGAAAAAGAAAATTGAGAAGATATGTGGCAATGTATTTATTTGGAATTTCCCTCTCTTTTTATGTCACTTCAGCTACTATTTTTAATCTATATGACGCTTATTCATTTTAGGTATGGTTTAAGTTCTCGTTTGGGGTTTTCTTTCTTATCACCCTCTTGCTTATTTATTAGTTTTGTTTTGTTTTCCGTCGTTCTTTAATAATGAATGAACTTGGAATAGAGTTTGAAAGTAATTGGAATCTTCGTAGATATTGTTGCATATATTGTTTACTCACGCGATACTATGTGAGTTATGCATGCACGTATATATATATATATATATATATATATATATATATATATATATATATATATATATATATATATATATATATATATATATATATATATGTGAGTGTGTGTGTGTGTGTGTGTGTGAGAATGGGTGAGGAAATAAAAATCGGGAAACAATCTGTAGTTCTTTATTGACGTTTCGCCTTTCAGGTTCTTCAGAATAGAACTACAGAAGAAAGGAGATCGCTCTCTATATATGTAAGCAGATGTCGTCCCGGGTCGGATTCTTCGACTCGGTCAGTTGACGTTATCGGACTCCGACCGTTCCTCTTCATTTCTTATGACCCTAGCTGCCCCATTGGCCAGCCGGAAGAACCCTTCCCGGTGATTGGTTGACCTGTCGGAGACAATATGCGCCGTTTCAATCATTCTTCTCCCCCCCTTTTTGCTAAACCCTTATTAATTACTTCGATCCCACCCAAATTAGGCAAATGACAGTATTCATAGACATAGACAAACTACCATTGCGTTTGATGTTCTATGGGCTCTAATGTCTCTCATATGCTCATTAATCCTAGTTTTAATATCTCTTCCTGATTAACCAGAATAACTGCGGTCGCATCCGTCACAAGGTATTCAATAAATAATACCCTTGTCGTTTATAGCTATCGAATTCGTATGCTTTACTAACTCCCCAACTCTTGTTCCCGCAAAGTTAGCTATTAAAATACCTGCCTTCCTAAGAAACCTATTAAATCTCTCTGACGCCAGATAGTAGGAGCACGCACGTACCTGACCACTTCAAATCCCTTCCCGGCGGTCTCAATACATTAGTCCACCTTTGTGAGCCTCGCCTTCCTAGGGTCATTAGAAATGAATCGGAAAGGCAGGATCCGATAACATCGACCCACCAACTCGTAGAAGCCGAATGAAGACGAGCATCCATGACCAGGGATGACATCTGCCTACATATATGGATAGCGATCTCTTTTATTCTGTAGTTCTATTCTGAAGAAGCTGAATGCGAAACGTCAATAAAGAACTCCAGAGTGTTTCATAATATATATATATATATATATATATATATATATATATATATATATATATATATATATATATATATATGTATATATAAGAAACCACTGTTGTTGGAGCATAAAGTTTAGTAGTATTATTAAAACGGTTATTAAAATGGCTGAAGATGATATGGTAAACTACATGTCGAAACTAGTCGCGTTTTAATAACCGTTTTAATAATAATAATAAACTTTATGCTCCAATAACAGTGGTTTTCTTGTAAAGGGTCTTTCAAAAAGGTCGCTCGATTTTTAAATGTAAATAAAACAAGTTGTGTGTGATATATGCGCTCAATTTATTTTAAATTTGAAAGTACATTTCATGGCATTAAGTGTAAAATATGACGTCGTTCAAATGTCTGCCGCGGCTTTGCTTGGTGGAACCTATTTGAGAGGCCCAATTTTCGATGACTTTGTCGCATAAATCTGGCTGAATTTGTTGGATGGTGTTCTTTATGTTTACTTTGAGGACCCTGCCCTGAAATGGCTGATGCAAAATGTCTATTGTGGCGTGCACAGTGTTGTACGGAGTGCCGTCCTGTTGAAACCACATGTCGTCAGTATCTATATCAGGCATATAATCCAGTTGAGGCCACAAGAAGTTGCTTATCATCGATCTGTAGGTCTCGCCGTTGACGGATATGGAAACCCCATCTTCGTTCTCAAAAAAATACGGACCGATGATTCCGTTAGACGAAAATCCGGACTAAACAGTAACTTTGTTGGGATGCAATTGGTGCTGCTGTATCTCATGTGGATTGTTTTCGTCCCAAATCCGACAATTTTGCCTGTTCACAAATCCATTCATCCAAAAATGGGCCTCGTTGCTGGAGATGATTTTGGGGCGGAAATTTAGGGCAACTTCCAACTGCTCTAGAGCCCAATCAGCGAACACACGGCGTTGTCTATGGTCGTTTAGCTTAATTTCCTGAATAAGTTGGATTTTGTACGGGTGCAGATCCAAGCCCCTACGCATAATTCGCCGAACTAAAGTCGCAGAAAGGCCAAGTTCTTGTGAACGACGAGAAATTGACTGACTCGGATTTTCTCGTACACTCTCATTTACGGCAGCGATGTTTTCATCAGACCTTGCGTTTCGGTGACGTACGGGTGTCTGCTAATTGCTGATCGACACTTTTGCCTCAAATTTAGCCATCAAGCGTCGAACAGTGGACTCGGCAGGACGATTGTGGCGAGGATAGAAATCATGTAATGCGCCGAACGTTTGTCGAACGGAGCACTGATTTTGATAATAACATTTGATAATTTGCACACGCTGTTCAACGCTATAACCTTCCATCGTGACTTACCAAGTACTACTGAACAGTTCACAGTGAGGTTGCCAGATGTTGCTTTAACAACATGGCCACTATCGCCTGACAAAGCTCGAGCGTCCTTGTTGAAAGGCCCTTTATATTTATTTACTCGTCATTGAGTAAAACAGTGTTTTCATATATATATATATATATATATATATATATATATATATATATATATAAGTTAAAATTATTTTGTATAAGTAAATAGTATAAGAATTGATTTGGATAATTTTGTGCACTTAATTAGTAATGTATTTTTTTAGTATTCTGGATAGTGTATTAATTACTAAATTACGATTTATTATAATTATTTTTATGCTTATTTAGGTAGTAGAATGTCCATTTTCTTATCATTTTTTTGCCGTTAGCTTGCATATAAATTGTAAAATACTAGAGTGAGAAAGCAGTTCCAAAGGGAGGCGAGTGAAGGTTAGCCATGTGGATTTCCTTAAGATAATTACACAGGTTTGGTTTAGAAACAACTATTCCGTTAGAGTAGTGGGTCAAAGGATCTGAATGCAATCAATGCCTTTTTTTCCTTTTATCATACGAGGGGCAGTCAATAAGTCTTGCGAATCGGTAGGGCAAAACATAGGAAGAGGGATGGCTGTTTGTGGGGGTGTTAGGACAAGTTATGACACGTCAAGACCTGAAGTCGCACGCTCCTGCCTCGTCTATTTAAGTAGCAGTAGCTGATCGCAGATCTTCAGTCACAAATTTTTCAACAATGGAGAAGGTTGAGCACCGGGGAGGGATCAAATTTTTTACCAAGGAAGGCAAGAATGCAAAAGAGATCCATTAACGCATGGTTGCAGTGTACATCGACACCGCCCCTTCCTATGCAACCATTGCTCGCTGGAATAGGGAGTTCTACCATGGTCGTGAATCCCTTGAAGATGACCCCCGTCCAGAACGCCCGTCAGACGTGACCAACAAGGACAATGTGGCCAGTCTGGAGAGGATGATCCTCAAAAATCGACGGGGCAAGGTCGAAAAAATCAAGTGAGAACTTGAAATATCACATGGAAGTGTTATCAACATCATCCACGACAATTTCGCCATGACCAGGGTCTCTGGCCTTTGGGTCCTTAGAAACCTCACGCGCAATGATTGACTTCAACGTCGTCAAAGCTTGGAGGAGCTGCTGCTCCTGTACAACCAAGACCCAGCGAGATTCGTGTCACGCATAGTGACAGGCGATTAAACGTGGGTCCACCAATGGGATCCCGAGACCAAGCTCGAAAGCATGGCCTGGAAGCACAGGGGCTCTCCGACCGCTATTAAGTTCCAGATCCAACCCTCAGCCGGGAAGATCATGGCCACCATCTTCTGAGATTCTGAGAGAGTGTTGGTGGTGGACTATGCGCCTCGTGGAAGGAATATCACAGGCCAATATTACGCGGAGGAACTGACTGGGTTGAAGAAGTGCACCCGTCAGAAGCGGTGTGGCAAGTTGACACGCAGTGTCCACGACAATGCCCCTGTTCACAAGGCCAGAGTTTCACAAGCTGCCCTGCGCGAATGCGGATTCGAGGAGCTCAATGATCCCCCCTACAGTCCATATCTAGCCCCTAGCGACTACTTTTTATTCCGCCAGCTCAAGACTGCACTGCGTGGACGCCGGTTTGGGGACGATGAAGATGTCCAGCTCGCCGTCCAGGAGTGGATTGAACAGCAGTCGGGAGATTTCTGATTGTCGGGAATTCGAAGCCTCAGGGACAAGTGGCGCAAGTGCATTGAAGTCGAGGGTGGTTATATTGAAAAATAATGAAACACTTTTCCTTATATCTCGTTTCCTTATATCCGAATTGCAAAACTTATTGACCGCCCTTCGTATATCCCTTTGGCTTAAGAAATCCACCGTATCCTTTTCGCTCGTTCTCGGTGATCTAGTTTTCTTCTCTCGTTTTCTCCACTCTAAATTCTGGACGATTCTTTTTTTTAAGTTTCCTTTTTCATGGTCTAGTGTGGTATGAGGAATAAAATGAGAGTGCCCTTTCTCTATTGATCATATTTTCTTCTGCTGTCTTTCTTATTTACCTTTTTCTCCCCATAACCTTTCCGTGATACAATTTTCCGTCAAAGGGAAGGCGGCTGTGGCTTGACTAGAGCAGCTTACGTCACGGCTTTAAGGAGATACGACGTAAGTAGTGAAGTATTTAGTTGTTGGGTAGAAGGTTTTTTGACTTTTAATAGATTAGCAAGGGGGTGAAAGTGACAGGTTAATAAATTTGGGTGAAAGTGACAGGTTGATAAATCTGGCTGAATTTATCAGGTTAGGGGCATAATAACTCAAATAATATCCTAATAAAAGCCGAGAGCCAAGAGATTTCTCAATATTAAAGAAATGCGTAGTGCAGAAAGTTAGGGTGAGGAAAGGGTAGGAGCCTCTAAAGATGACTTGACTGGGATAAATCACACTACATCTCGGAAGCATAGGTTATCAGGTCACAATTGTCGCGTTTTTGGTAAGTCTGGTATGAAGCAGGAATTTATGTTAAAGCTGGTAACTCCTCGGAATGTTTTGAGGGAGAATTGAAACATATCTGCCTGATGCCATTTTTATTTGTTTGCGATTTGGAGACGTAGGGTTAAGCAGATATCTCGAGAGGTCATTTTATCTGATATATTAAGAGCGAATTAACGAGTTTAGTGACGGTGATCAAGGAAGATCATCGGTACTATATGGACTATCGCCATATTTCTCGTAATTGTCTCATCATGGTGGGTTGGGGGGGGGATATCTGGTACCAAGGAAAGTAAAGTTGCACAATTCATGACAAGGGTAGTTAAATACTCATGCTGATGGGATTATTACTTTGGTAAAAAATTACAAACACACCGTAACAACCCTAAAACATGCTAGATGAAGCATAATGGTTTAATTCTTTCATTATTGCTATTAATACATAAAAGTTCTTAGTATGAACGAATGAATAAGGAAAAAAGAATAGTTAGCTATTTTGAAAGAAAACGTTCTATCATGACCAAGAAAACTAAAGTTGTGTAGGCAGTGGTTCTACCTTAAAAAAAAGATGATTACGACATATGACCTCTGGAGTAAATGGATGATTTGGATATTTCACAACAAACGTTTTGAAATGTCCGTCAAAAAGGCCAGAGTTGAACCCCTCAAAAACTATATTGTTGTAATTAAAACAAGATGCTTAACTGAAGAAATGCAATGACTAAGGGCGAGTTATGGACGTACTATTAGGAGTAATATGGAGCAGAATTTTAGGAAAGCTTCCTGAAAGATAATAGTGAATTATGAAAAAGTCTGATAGCTGTAATATTTATTATTTTTGCGATATACATATAAAATTTGTTCTCAATTTCCTTTTGTAATTTCGCTGAGATAAATTCTCTATGGGTGTATAGTCCTCAGGTTGGATATCCTTAGCACAGAAATAATTCCAGCAATAATCTAGTAATCATTTTAAAATCCTACACCACCCCCATTTCATCTGGCTTGGCACTAGCCTCCCTTCTCTAATAGGAGTACCGTCAATCCATCATTTATTATATTTTTAGCTGAGTCACTGAGAAAGCCAAAGGAGTCCAAGACCGCGCGATTGTAGAGGAAGGCGCTTAACGAATTTAAGTGAGAAAGCTTTTGTAATGGGGTAAACTCCTTTACCAAAAGGGAAGAGTGGAGGAGAAACCCCCTCCACTGTGAACCGTAGTGTCCTGTTGTCAAAGTTATTATCTCTCCATTTTCAAGGATGGTTACACTTAGTGATTTGTGATTACAAAGGCGAAACGACAACTCAGGGAGCCGGATTCAGAATGGGCGCATAGAGCGTTGGTTGGGCAGGTTTAGCATCATTTGGAACTATACGTCCTGGCCGATGGCCAAGCGTTCTGTGGCAATGCGCTCCGACTGGAAGTGGGTGTAAAATATATCAAGTAAAGAAAGATGGGTAAGGACAAAGAAGGAAATGGATAGAAATAATGAAAGTGTGTTAGCTCTTCCACCTTAATCTCAGCCAAGAAGGGGGAATTGAGGTCCTACCTCCTGGCTTCGACCAGAAATGAGAGAATAGAAGTATGGCGTCAACTAGCCTGCAATATTTTCTAATGGTCAATGAAATAATTATGAGGGAAATTGTAAAGAAAGTGGTGGAAAGGGGATTTAATAAAGATATTGAATCAATAAAGCACAGGTAATTTCAATGTATTCTGGAACTACTAGCGGCACTGGAGCCTGGAACTTATGTCACTCCTTCAGCTGTTACGGACCCCGAAACAAATTATTACAACATTAAAAATCATGTATTATTTAGTCTTATGTTCATTGTTAGCTTTAGAGCTTCTAAAACTCCATTCTTCCCTATTCACTTACATCAGTTTTCACTAGAGATTTTGCTCGATTCTTTCTTACAAAATTTTAAAAACTCTTTCTTATTCGTTCAGTTTCCTTAATGAACACCGCTCTTTTTTTCCAGCAGAACATTTTCTGTGGTTTCCGTTCGAGGATTTGTGATAGAATTTTGTACCACTATTTTTGGAATCTTCAAACCATTTCATCGCCACAATGGTTGTATGTTCTGGATGTTGCGTTAAACGTAAAACTAACTACCCAAGTTCAGTTTTCTTGCAGATTATCTACTATTTTACGTTGTAATTACGTTGTAAATAGCTAAATGACATTTCTTGATTTTCTTTAGTGATTTTAGTAAGTGTTCCTAACCATAGGTAGCCAAGTATTCCCATAATATGTGGCTCGTTCCACCGTGCGATGCGGTTGTCATGGTGTTTTAATGAATAAATGCTTTATTACCTTTTTGCCCCAAAATATATTCAGAAATAATGAACATATATTTCTATTTCTATTTTTACCTGCATCATTCTTTATTTAAAAAAATTTTACCACAATAAATGTAATACTTAGGAAACGTGAGCCTGGCAGAATCAGGATTATTACTAATAGACTTCATTCCAATTGAGAGGATAAATTATCCAATGTGAAAAAGCCCCAAGAAATACTGGTTGCGGCAGGTATTTAAGAGAAAATTATAATGTGAGGAAAAAACAAAGATATTGAAAAAAAACAACCCTTATCTAACTAAATTTGGTATACATGTTTATGCATACGATGGTAAAGGATTTTCTCCAATGAATCATCTTCAGCCTCTACGATCACCCCTTAAGCAAATGTATGCCCACGTTCAGGCGGTTCTCATTCATGTTGCTATAACGTCTTTGATGGCAATAGGTAACGTGTCCTTGATATTATGTGGTCATCAGTTGGTCTCTCTATCAACGAAGCCCTAGACGTAGTAGCCTGGGCATTCAAATCTGGAAAGATATGAGGCAAAATGTTCAGGGTTACATGATCATGACATTATCGGCCAGCCAATTGTGAGTAATATGAGCTTTGTGGTAGAAACTAGAGTCCTACGCAGATACTTATGGCTTAATTAGGAGCATCCAGGATCATTATTGACTTATTGTTGCCATGAAAATTTGTGACGACTTCACTCATCCTGAGGAAGTTTGAGCCTTGGTAATATTGTTAGTCGCGAGCGACTCTACATCTCACTATGTCGGTCGGTCCCCGTTTTGTTGTTTATCATTTATTTTGGCAATAACATCATAACTATTCGGCCGATTCTAACAAAATTAGAAACCCTTATGTTGTTCTACATTTTCTTTCGGATGATGGAATTACCAAGGTCCTCCCAAGGATAGTTCAGGAATTATTGAAAGTTTTGAAGGTTGTAAGATCATAAATCAGAATAAGGAGCCCTCCAGAGTTTTGTAAGAGTATGCGTATTGTTCAATACCCTAAACTTAGAAGAAGTATGTTTAATTAACTAAACGTACCAGCCTCACGTAACGTAACCTAAGTTAAGTTAGTTTAGGCAAATTCCTAAATTCATTTTACTAACTCATACTAATAACGTAACACCATGAGTGTAAATTACCCGCAGCAAAAGTAAAAAAAGACATAGAGCGTTTTGTCCGTTATTAAAGAGGCTTCATTTAGGAAACGAAAGACAGAAGGAAGTATGTATCATATATAGAAAAGCAAAATGTGCAAAAAATAACTTCATTACTAAAATATTTTACTATTTGGCGATTTGATAAAGTTAATAATAAAATGCTCAAGGTCAAATAAACCTGCATTTATATTTAAATTCGGGGGGATGATAGAAAGACTCACGAATGTTTCTAGAAGTATAACTACGATCACGCAAGAGTACTTCGGTACTGACTAGGTGAATGATATGTTTAGAGAGGATATATGAATAAATTTGTCTTTAGCAGAATTGCTAGTTGTCAGGTGGTATCAAAAACGTTAAACACAGGTAAATGAACTTTCCAATCAACTAGAACTTAAGGGTCAGTTTGTAACTATGGGTTAAAGGAAAGCCAAAATCAAAGGTTCTCAAGGCATTGGTTCCTGGCAATCAAATATGGCAATGAATTGAAATAACGAGGATTAGCTAGAACAAATTGGACTATAGTGTGAGACTAGAAAACGAGAATTTCAAAATATAGAAACGGTCCTCGAACAGTTTAATCTCCTCTAAGTGGTTACGGCGAGATTAAAGGCAACTTGTTTAAAATGGTCTAGAAAACTCCATCGATCATTAAGCATACATCTACTCATGTTCTTCTTTTTTTTATCAGTAATTTAAATAAAAATTATATGCAATCATTTCAGATATTCTAGTAAAGTTCCTTTCTATATTTTACAATGTCAAATTGAATGAATTTGTAAACAAAAAATATTTGTATCTTAAATGTTAAAGATTTTTTAAAAACTAATTAAAAACGTTTCATTAGTATCAAGGCTCGGGGCGCACAAACGGTGAGTAGATTTGTATCATATAAACAAACGCTGAATAATTTCAAAGCGTGAGAGTGTTAATGCCTAAAAAATTCCAACCCAAGAAAAAGTCATTCTGGTTTAGTAAAGAAATTTGGATACCTGAGGTTAAAATAGTTTAGACAAACATCTAATTTAGTTAAATTAGACGTATTAAGATATTTTAGCTATACAACATCTGTTTAGATTTAAGTTGAGATAACTTTTTCAAACATGTGTTCTTGTTCAAAAAGAATTTATACAAATCTCTCGTTTAGTCCATCTTGGGTAGCAAATCACAGGTGATTAAAAAATAGCAAAAAACAAATAAATGTGTTAATAAAAATCCTAAAATGTAAACAAAATTAAGAACCAGTGAAACTTAAACCTCAGTGTATAAATCCGCTGCAGCAATTCTTGCCATCGCTCTTATGCACCATAAAAAGAATAACTGAATTGCATATCAAATCTTTAAAGAACAAGAAAAAAACTTGCAACAAGCTGCTATAGCTCAGAGGTTAGAGATAAATAAACCATTTATATAATTATTATTTTAGAGTAAGTTTTATAGAGCGTATTACCTCGCTAATTGCTTCTTGGTTCGCCTCCCCTTATCCCTTGGTAACATTTTTATGTGATCAACAACTCATTACTACCTAATGCAGGACAAAATAAATTACATCTACATATACGTACTGTATATTCATCCTGCTCTGTATCTTAGGTTAACATAAAACAAACCATCTATTTAAACTATTTCTCTAAAACTGATAACTCTGAAAATTAAACTAAGTTAAAAGAGCGCTTTTAACATTATCGACACAAGAAACACGAGTGCGCTTCATGTTTTTGTAAGGTTTGGAAACCTAAAAGAGGTCGAAAGGGGCTAGGTCGACATTTTTTTGTTAGAAATTTCCCTACACGTTCTGCTAAACATGAAGCGATTATATCAGATGGAACAATGAAGTATTAATATATCAGTATCTACATATAAGAGCCCAAATTATGTCTCGTGCATTAAACTGCCTAACACATAATGCCATGATCAGAATATTGATTTAGTTACAAAAAATATTCAATTTTCAGCTCTACAATAGCTTTACTACTAATTTTTATATCAGATGATGATGATATCCGATATATAGAAGGCATCATGGTGGAAATAACATATCGGGTACTAAGCAGTGTATGTATGCCATTAAATTGTGGGTGTCTGAATAAGCTTTTCTGGCTCACTGATATGAAGTGCAAATTATGCCCTTTTAATGGAAACTGGTAGAAAATATCATCTATTCATTCGCTGTAACAAATCTTTATTTAGGTCAAATTCTTAGGTAAATCAATAATATAGAATAGAAAATAGAATCATCGTTAATCTACAACGCCTTATTCGGAGAAAAAGAATACAATTCTTCGAAAGTAAACTTCTTCTGTGTTTACCTTTCTCTCCATTTACTAATCAATTTTCCCCTCATAAATGCATAAATATCAATTGTACCCAATTTCACCCAATTTTCCCATTTTTCTATCTAGAAAAGACCAACAATTTCATAACTCTATCCAACCCCTCTTCAACTTTCCAATTCAAGATTATTTGGAATACACAAAATGCCAATTTAGGATGAGAGAAAAATCTATTCACCAATCGAGTTACGTTGAGTAAGATTGTTTGTTTGTTTGCTGTTATCCTTAAACCATATGTTATAGACGGATGGTTATGAAAGGTAGTAGATAGGTTGAATAAATATTCTTCCCTATCTGGATACAAATTGACGGTTGGTTACTAATTGAATCAAGCTCAATTTTTGGTGGGTCAAGCTCAATCACTTACGATATTGAGAAAGGTGACAGTACTAAGCCTAGGAACAAAACAGATTAATTGGGATTTTCTTATTTGTTTTATTCTAGGCATGAAACGTGATGCTGCGGTGACCCTCGGAAAGATCTCTCACCATAGAATATATGAGTAAATAAGAAACCATAAATATATTATGCTTCTTTATCTCTTAACCATTGAGGGGAGGAATCATCAACCTCCACCGTGCTTCGACCCAACGAGCTCTTGCATGAGAAGCGCAGTCGTTACCACTGATCCACGACGAACACTAAGTCACTGGTGCGAATATCCTAGGAGGTTGGTGAATTTTCACAGGGAAAGACAATGCATAAGCCAAGAGGGAGGAAGGGTTGGACATTAAGTGAAATAAGACTGAGAAGTCGGAGAAACAGAATCAAACTAAATAGGAAGAATAATAAAATACATCGAAGCTAGAAATATTGGAAATAGCAAACAAGTTTCCATTTAAATACAGGGGCTTAAGATTACACATAAGCTCATCAGAAAAAAGTTTGTATAATAGAGCATAGACACTCGAAATTACGAACATGATCCCTTTTGTAGGCGGGAATAATTAAATACAGAGAAAAGGTTAACGATTAGTATAACAATGTTTACTCACCTTCACACTCCATCGGGCAAGCCTGAAGGACGCTCCTCATCCAAATCATACAGGTGACTGTATCCCATAGACTAACCTAAAAGCCGCCACATTAACTGTATCAAGTTGCTATTTTAACTTTCACTTTGCCGTGGCAGTGCAGTGACTTTCTCGACATGGATGAGGAGCGTCACCCACGTGTAAATGAAGCAGCGTGAAAGTAGCGAGTAATCATCGCTAATCTGACTATATACAACCACTTACTACATTTCAGTTTACTTTATTATTACCAAAGCTGGAAAACTAAGAAATGATGGAATAAAAGTATAGGAAAAAGAATAAGAATATGAGTACTGTGACTGGACAGGGAAGGAACTCTAAGTGCTGTGGCCAGGAAAATTTAATAACCACCGTCGATTTTGGGCCAAGTAATACAGAGGTGAGATATGAATGTTTAAGTTAAGTTTTATCACAGATTTGGCTTCTCTATTAACACCTTATTTCAGGGTTGGGCCCCACATTTGCACTTGGGGTCTGAAATGTGGGTTGATGTTTCGTTTGGTAATCGTTTATGAATTAACCGTTCGGGTGGGGCTTAATTCTGTCTACTTAGGATCATTATTTTCTTCGGTTGTGGCATAGCCCTTGAGAACCCTATGTTAACTTATAAACGCAGAGAATAAATAGAAGGAATAACTCAAAATCAGGACCGAAGTTCGACGGAAACCAGAACGGATCCTGATTTTAAAATCTCTCCTAATAACGATCCCGAAAGAGTAAAGTGGCAGTTAACCTAGTACTTATGTCTTTGGACCTTTTTCTGACATTATTCTGAGGCATTTTAAGATAAGCCGCTCCGAGGCACCTATTTTTCTTTAGTAGTGGAAGAATGGTTAATAAGATGGTGGTAAGATGCTTCTGAAAAATAATATATAAAATACAATTTATCCACAAAATGGCATCTCTAAAATGTATAGGAACAAACTTGCAATAAAAGTATAAACCTTTTGAAGGGCTATGGTATTTGTAAAAAAATCTTCTTAGAGATCTTATAGACCATATGTTCTTTATAAGAATTTGATCTTAGACGTTCTAGAGGTACTATAGATCATATGATGTTAGAGGCCATATGGTATTTGTTATAATTTGATTTTAGAGGCGTTAGAGCTTAATGGTATCTGTAAGAATTTGTTCTCAGAGGTCCTATGCGTCATAGAATATTTGTTTTACTTTGTTCTTAGAGGTCTTAGAGGTAATATGGTTTGTGAAATGACTTGTTCTTAGAGTTCTTTGAAGTCATCTGTTATTTGCAATAATTTACTGTGAGACATCTTAAAGCTCATATGGTTTTTGCAAGAATTTGTTCTTAGAGATCTTAGAGGTCATAAAGGTCATATTGTGTTTGAGAAAATTGGCTTTTAGAGGCCTTAGATGTTATATGGCTATTGTTAGAATTTGCACTTAGACGTTTTAAATGTCATATGGTATTTGTTTTAATTTATTCTTAGAGTTCCTTGAGGTCATGTGGTATTTCAAGGATTTTTTCTCTTAAACGTCTTTGAAGTTTATGGTCTTTATAATAATTAGTTATTAGAGGTCTTGCCTCTTAGAGCAAGCAATCAAAAGATATCTTTTGATAGTAAAGCCAGTGTATAGGAGCATATTCTTTGCTCCTATACAGTAATTTCACTTCACTATCATATTCCATAACCTGTTATTGAGTTCTTTCACTTAGATGCTTTGATGTTTGTTCTATATTCTTGCTCTTTCTATTTTTCTGTATTCTCATTTATGATCTTTCTTTATTCAATCTATCTTTTATTCCCCGAATCGCGCCCCTTATCACAGTTATTATTTGGAATCTGAACACGAAAGGTTTAAACAAAATTAGACTTAAATTACTCTTTGGAAATGGAAAATCTAATTTCAAGCGCATTCACTTTTATTTACAAAGTCTTTGTACGCGAAAGCGAGAGCGCATTTCATTTTCCTCAGAGTTCTCTCCATCCTTAATCTCACGTGATTTTTGTTGGGTTTAATCAAGATACATATTTGTACTCAACGACTCTATTCACAAGAGCCATAGAAACGTATTCTTCGCGAATCTCCTCAAATGGCTTTAATAAAGACTGCAATATATTATCCACTGATCTACTCACCAAATAACTAATTTAAGTCCATTTGTGAAACCAGATCTCACAGTCAGAGGAGACACTTATCTCAATTAAAATCGACTTTGATATATTTATTTTGTCATTAGGATCAAAATATATAATGAACGGCGGTTTTAGATTGATTTTTATCAAAGGCAAGAAATACGAACAACAAAATATTTTTGTGGAATACATGATGGGTGTTTTGAGTGGGGTGATTTCAGTGGTATGTTGAATTAAATTTGCTTTGACTAGAACTTTAGGGGAAGGATCCTGTCACTCTAACCTGACCCGCTAGACCTCTTAAAATCTTGAAAGGGCTTTAGAGGATGGGATTTATGTTGTTTGGATCATAAGTCTGTGAAAGGAAGTGGAAGGGACACCGCAAATAAGCAATACTGATCAATGAAAGAATCACTTGACACTACTCGATCCAGCTCGCAAAATGTACAAAGAAGAGAGAGTCGTCAAAATGTTTGAAGCTCTCAGAACAGAAGCTTACGCGGGTGAACTCGAGATGATATGAATATTTAGTCCCCCCTCTCTTTTGATGGTTCTCTTTTCATAGTAATTTTGTGAAAAAGTAGGAATTTAAAATACTTCTATGCTTGTCTTCCCAGGATGATAAGCCGTATTTTCATTTGTTCTTTTCCCTACGTATTTCCACATCTTTCCAATTTCTGTAACATCACCGATTTCTTTGCGAAATTTAGCCCGAATATTTGGGAAAATAAATTGGGACTTATTCATACAGTTACCTATAGTTAACTTTTATTAAATACGCGGTTTTGAAATAATTTAGCGTCCATACTTAATGGATTTAAGTTCCACGATCACTTCCGAATGTAAGGGTGAAAGAGGACGGCGCCTGGATTTGAGAGACAAAACTGTCTGGAGAAAGTATGCTTCAGGCGAATCGTAGGTTTTGATGCTTATGGAATATTAAGTAGTTTCCTCGTGATATTTAGAAAATGAATGGTATTTGAAAGAAACTTCTTTTGCTTTTTTTTAAGCAGATTCTTCAGAAGTCATGTGTCTAGAAGGAATATGAATGAAAATTCTTACAGTTCGATTCTTCCCTTGGAGAAAAGAAACACAAGTTAATTCAATTATGAATTAGCCATTTCTGACCATTTTAAAAGTTGAATTGGCCGAATATAGTTGAAGCATGTAAGTACTTTTAATATACATATTACTAGGATGAAGACATAAGTGGGACTACTCGGTGATTTCTCCTTAATCACCACGTTTTAATAAACTTTGAATAAAATTTTTTAAATCTAATAAAATGATATGGAATTAAAGACTGCAGAATGAACTATGTATGACACATGAATATACAGATCCAAATTTACGGATGCAGGATGAGTCAATCAACTAAGGCAATCAGTAAGATTCTTCAGTTTATTGAATTTTCAAAAGCACAATAAATCTTAGCCTAAATTTCAGAAAAGGAAAATGCTCTGAAGTAGCCAATCTGAGGGGATTCAGATGGGACCTGACGAATGGAATCCGCGAGAGGGGGATAAGAATACTATACAAATCCCTAGTTTACCCCCATTACATACAGCTACAAGTCCATGGTTATACAAAGTCAAATGAGCTTCATTTTATCAACTGAATTTCGCCCCAAGATGATGTTGGAGGGATTAAGTTGAAGACGAAAAAACCCTCTTCATCACACAGATAAAAAGTCAGTCACTTTGTTACTTCAGATATCTTCATTTTCCCTCTCCTCTTCGTCTTCAGCAGACTAATAATATGTCTAAATTTATATACAAAAGGTCCTTTAATCACATTGTTGATGTTAGTGGCAATGTAAATTGGTTGGATGTAAACAACCCTGTACCTAAATTAAGTGCCTACTCGGGGATAAGATAAACTAGGTCAGGCAACCTCCAAGAGCCTGCCCCCATTCTTGGACGAAAACAGATTTATTTTGTCCAAGAGGAAACTAAAGGAGAAGGTTGGAAGAAAAGGCCTGCAGATTTAACTGATCGTACAAAGTATTGGATGCCCTGAAAAAATGTCGAAAACACGTTTATCATTTAAATCATGAATGAACGACATAAAAAGAGACAAAGGAGAAATGGTAAAATATCACCTAGGATTAATAAGGCTGCCACAACAACTCACTAGTTGACATTACATTTCAGATCTAAAACAAATTTACAGTACCCTCTAAAAATATAAGAACGCCAGTATTTCTATCAAAATATCTTCCAGAATTTTGAAAGAGAAAATTCAAGGTTTCAAAAATTGGTCGACTATAACTTATAGGCATACATTATGGATGTGGAACGTGTATGAAAATCTGGATGAAAAAGACAAAAATTATTTGTCAGTCGCTTTAAAAGTGTAGTTGATATTATTCTTTCAAATTATGACAAAACTAGTTTATATAAAGCTGGTGTATCAACTATTAGGCCAAGGAAGAGCTCATAAAGGGAAGAATAAGCCATTATTCAAAGTGTAAAGGCCCTTTTAAATATGGCCGCAGTAGTTTCTCAAGAGTTTAATAAGATTTTTTCCATCAATTTATCCAGATAATATCTGTCACGACGGCTGGAGTGAAGCAGCTTTACGCTCATGCAGTTAAGCCATTGATTAGTCCGAAGAACAAAAGGCTCGTCTTGCATTCGCCAGTGAACACGATAAATGGAAAGACGACCAATGAAGCCAAGTTCACTTCAAAAAAGAATTAAAGTTCGCGTTTCTAGAATTCGATGGCAGGTGATTCCTTCATCGCAGTGCAGGCAAATGATTTTCTGCTAGTTACCAGCAAAAAAAATAACTTTTCTCTGCATTGATCTTGGGTTTTATTTCGGTGAAAGGTACTGAACCCTTTGTGTGCTTAAGGAACACAGTGAATGCTCAGCATGTTTTGCCCATATGCAGCCCCCAAGCACAAACATGTAATTATCACGTAGGATAACGCTCGCTGCCACAAGGCCAAATCGGTGAACACCTTCCTTGACGACGAGCACATCATTGCTATGAACTAGCCTGCAAGGAATCCGGATCTGAATCTCATTGAAAATGTTTGGCAGACATTCGAAAAAGGCAAGATTACCGCACAAGTTTTTCAACAGGAATTGTTAAAGCATCATCGAAAATAAAGGTTTTCACATTAATTATAATTGCTTAAAAATTTTATGAATATTTTTCACTGAGAATTATTCAATCATTTTATTCTAACAAAATATTCCGCTGTCGTTCGGATCATTTTGATACCCTTGAATTTTTCTAGTAAATTTATTATTTCCTTATAACTTTTGTTTTATTTATCCAAATGCTTTTGTATGGATAGAGATCTGCCCATACATAGATTTTACCTATAGGCTATCTGTCCCCAATTTTGGTAACTTGGAATGTATCTGGCGAAAGTTATGGTCGATGATGTGATAGAAATAAACAAGTTCGCATCTTTTTGGACAGTAGTACTGTGATCAAAATTCTGACTCTGTTTATGCCTCTTTCGCCTCAGAATAAAGTATTTGTTTGCAAACGTTCCTACTAATCCCCCCACACCAACCGCTTCATTGTATCACGCTTTCTATTGGTGTCCGATAAGTTTTGTATTAAAGTTTTCACTTTATTAATTATCTGCGTAGAGGTAATACAGGGTGACCTCCCAAAAACGCGACCCAAATTTCAATAGGCCTCATTTCTTAATTTTCTGCAAGGATTGAATGAAACTTTGGTTTATAACTAGTTTATTGTGTTTAAAAGCATCATATCAAAACATGAGAATCTTTGGACTTTTATTCTTTATTCTAGAGCACGTGTTCTAGATGACCTTCATTTAGCTCTGGGCATTTCTTGAGGCACAGCACAAAGTTGTCCATGATGTCCTTACAAACCGAACGAATAATGGCTCTGATCTCCTCCCTGATGGCTTTCTTGAGCTTCATGATGGTCCTGGTTCTTCCTGCGTACACTCTGTCTTTAAGATAGCCACAGAAAAAGAAATATAGGTGGCTAATGTCTGGATTGTGAGGTACCCACTCAAAATCAGTCTTGAGACTGATCACACGGCCACCAAAGTTCTCTTTCAGCGAATCTCCGGACAGGTTTGAGGTTTGAGAGCTTGCTCCATCTTGTTGGATCCAGAACTTTCCAATAAACCACGGGAACAGTGTCTGCAGCTACTCCTTGAAGGATTTGAAGACATCAACATACCGCTTCTTGGTGACTGTCACTATAGCGCCAGATTCCTCGAAGAAAAATGGTCCAATGATGCCTCTGGCTGAGATAGCAGTCCAAACCGTGCACTTAGCGGAGTGTAGGGGCATAGTCGTTACCTTATTTGGTCTGGAGGTGCCCTAGAAGACATTTTTTTTCGAGTTTACCTTTCCTTGAAGATGGAAGTGAGCTTCATCTGAGGTCCAAAGGAGGTTAGTGAAAGTTGGGGTCGCCTGGATCTTCTCCAGTATCTTGACTGCCATAGCCTTCCTCTGCTCCTTGTCTGAGGTTGTAAGGGTCTGTTTGCTATGTATTATGTATGTTTAGGCCTATACATTCATTACTAGCACTCCCCTCATGTTTCACAGGATATACCGAGGGACTGACTTCGACTGCGCACAGACCGTTTTTGACTCTTCTGAACCAACTCTCTCACGCTCTCGACCAGCTCAGTTGTACACTCCCTGGAGCGTCCTGGATAGCTTGAACGGTTGTCACTGGCTGCATTGCAGTTCTACAATGTCCTATAGTTCTTGAAGTGGTCCACTCAGTCCTGAATTCTTCTCTTGGAGGAGGCTTTTTCACATTCGAACGGATGCACGAAAGTGTCCTGCACTTTCTTGAAGGACCTGTGTTGTAGTAATGTTTATGCAGTATATTCTTTGCTGGATCTCACATTGAGATCTAGTTGTGTTCACAGGTGTTGTTTCTCTCATTTCCTGCAAAGTAAGGGTTATTAGTGAATGAATGAAGGATATATCACAAAAAGTGTGAAGGCCCGTTTTGGGGGGGTTACTCTGTATAAATTAGTTCTATTTCGTTCTTACCATACTTCATTCACCCTGTTACAGATAACGAACTTAAAAAAGGGAGAAAACAGAAAATTTAATACGTTCTTCCCCTCACGTCCCCGCTGAAATACATCATATTTGCGCGCTTATTTTACTTGGAGGGGAAATGGAGTGAGACACTTATTGGAGCGAAACTAGTTTTGATCTGATGGTCAAGAACTAAACGTTTTAATTTAAGCATCGGTAAATTTTTATTCAACTTTGACCAAGGAAAGTATATCTTATTAATCCATTGAGGCAAGATCACATAAATGGGGCGAAAGGAGCAAACAAAAAAATATAAAGAGAGGAAGAGCTACAACTTGGCTGTTTGGAAACACTAATTCCGACTTTAGCGAATTCAAGCCACATGGAGCCTTCTTAGTCGCCTGATAGAGTCAGGAATTTGGTTTATTTCCCTGCAGCAATTATATGATTTAGGTAGCCGTTTATTTGCATCGAAGTTATTCAGTAGGGCCTCAGTGAGAAATAGAGGCAACTTAAATGGGTGAAAATCGGGGGTGAGCACCGACCATTAAATAATAGATATAAAAAAGTATATGAATAATTAAAATTGGGATGAATAATTATCACCATTTAGGGAAGTTGCCTGCCACTGTTAAGTGAAGTATTTTTCTTATCTTTCTGAATTTTGGTCTTTATTGTGTATTTGTTTCAAATTTTGATCATATTTTTGAAGATCTTACGTCATTTTAGGTTTTTAAGTGAAATTAAGTTCAAAATGTCCACTTTATTAGTTACATTGAGCCCTTATTTGCATTTTAAAGGAATAAATACATTTTCTGATATCAGATAGCGTTATGTAATCCCATGAACGAAGAATTTTTCCCTAAATCTTTTTTCTATTACTGTTAACCTTTTCTTGAAGTAAGTTCCATATGGAATAGTCTTTTGGCCTACAGTCAGGCGACTGAGGAAGCCATTCATCCATTTTTATAAAATGAGGACAATTTTCTTCTAAAAATTTCTATGGTGTTTTGCTAATATGAGAGAGTGTACCATCTTGCTGGAAAATGATCTTCATTAGGATAGAGCTGATGGCAATCAGGAATCAGGCTGATGGATTGTAGTTTGATGTAATTTTATGAAGTAACCTATGATTTTTATATACCGATTAAATGGATCCTCGTTTTACCATTCCATGTTACTCTGGCAGAAACAATTGTTTTTTGCGGAATCTTGAAGATTCATGTTAAAAGATGCATGCATGAATGCTTTTTTCTTTGAACCATAAACCCTTATATTTGGACTATCCGTTGGCACCTTCGAAGTGAAATATTTATCGTCGGTAAACACAAAATTTTGGAATCTTGAGATGAATAGTCATCGTAAAGCAACAACAAGCGTGTCTTTATACGTGGTCTTACATTGATATCACGAAGGAAATTGCGCATTATTTAAAGTAATGAGCACTTCCCGTTGTGATATTAATGTAAGACAAAACTTCAAAGCGTATAAAATAATTTTGTTGTTTAAGAATCCGTTGCACAGAAAAACGGGAAATACTTAATTCACTGGAGATCTTTGGAATAGATGAATTTCGAGGGATTCCTCCTGAGATAAAACAAGTTCTTCTACTTCCATCAATTTATTCTCTTCATAGCAGTTTTATTTTGCACGCTTCTAACTTTTTATCGATCTTTTGAATAAGTAGTTTTTATCTTTCTACTTAAGTTATAGACACTTCTACGACTCCAATTTCTATCTGGAATTTCACGGAAAATTCTATTTCCATTCCAACCTCTTTCATTAAAACATGATTCTCCTATAATTTTAGCATTTAATTTAAAATTAACACTAGTTTAATAGTAGGTGTAATTTCACAACTTATAAATTAAAAGTTTAAATGATGACTCAAGGAGAAAAAACAAACAAGGTGAACTATACCCCAATACCATAAGCATGCAGAATTCGTATTTCCTATGCAAAAATAACGCAAATTTCTTGATTCGGTAAACAAATATTTAGTGACTACTTTTTATAATTGTAGCAATAGTTATATTATCGAAATTTCAAAGGTAATAAAAAATAAATATAAATCGTTGTAGACGAATTTCCATTTATATGCAATTTGTTATGACGGAGTTATTCAAGTTTGAATGTAGTAGTTTTTACTGTCACCTAATATAATGTATATATGTATATATATATATATATATATATATATATATATATATATATATATATATATATATATATATATATATATATATATATATATATATATATATACATATATACATATATACATATATACATATATACATATATATATATATATATATATATTATATATATATATATATATATATATATATATATATATATATATATATATATATATTCATTATATTAGGTGGCGCAGACACAAAAATATATATGTACAGAAAAGGTTGGGCATTATTGACTTCCTATTCAAATGTGTAATTAATGTTTGCAGGAATTTAATCAATAAATTTGAGAAATTGGTTGTGCCTGTTTAGGGGTGATAAAAATTTACAATTAGCAAGCTGCACCACAATATACCAAGTTTGGAAAAAGTTCTGTTACACTCGGATTTTTTATCTTTCAAGAACTTTCCGGGTAGGATAGAAAAAGCTCCGTCAAACAAGGTTAAATTTCAATTTTTCCAGCACAATTCCTTAAAAGGTCTTTTTGATTGTGACAAGCGTGTCGAGGTGGAAGTCAAAACAATCGAGATATCTGCTCTCCTGCGCGCGGGTCAAAACAATTCGACAGCGCCAAACGGCTAATGTCAACCAGCTGACCGTCCACAGGGTCACGGAGAAGCTCCAGAACTGGGATGACCACAAAGATTGACCTCGTTCAGGCAAACCTCAAGTTGTTACTGTTTAGCTATGAGAAAAGCCTTTGAAATTGCAATGAACATCAAAGTGATTGAGCTCGTGAAAAAAACGAACATCTCTGTTTCCACGGTGCCCAAGGCCATTAAGAAAGAGGGCGGCAAGAGATTAATGGGGGTGTAAGGCCTCTGCTCACCGACCTTATGCGAGAACAGCGTCAGGAGCGTTGCCATCGCCTTCGCAATGACTCGAAGTGTCATTGCAAATAAATTCTTATTTTTTCTGATGAATAAATCTTCAGGGTCGATCCGGTCATCAAAGAGAAGAACGACTGCATGGTATTCTTTGGCCAAGACGTTTCCAAAGTCAATTTTGTTTTTTATGAAAAAGCACCCGACCTGAGTGGTAATTCTCAGCATCGTAGCTTCGAATGGCGAGAAGATACTGGCAAGTGGCTTGCGATCGGTTACAGGATCGCCATTGCCGATTACAGGAACATCTTGGCCACGAAAGTCCTTTCTTGGGTAAAAAAAATACGAAGAGGCTGAGTACGTCTTTCAGCAGGAACGTGCCCCTCTCCACACGGCCTAGATCGTGCAAGAGTGGTTGGGCTCGAACATGAAATTCTGATTGATGGAACTTGGCCACTGGGGTCGCCCGATTCCCTTCTCCTCGACTACAGTGTGTGGGTGCATATCGACGACAAGGTCTGCCATAGCAACGTGGACGAGTTGAATTTCTCCGTCAACAGCGTGTTGGCTAGCAATATGAAGGACTTTGTCCTTAACGTGTGCGCGGCTTCCAGTCTCGCTTGGAGTGCGTGCTCGCCGCCAAGGTCGCCCAAATTTATTTAGATTACAATGAAAAACATATTTATAGGGTACGAGGGGTGTTCAATAAGTTCTCGTCCTAACTCAGAAGGAGCAAAAATAAAGGAAAGTTTTACCAAGCTACTTATATTTATTATTTATTTCTTAACATAATCGCCTTCGAAGTTTATGCACTTCTCTAGTCTCTTCTTCAATTGCGAAAATCCGTCCCCGAAGAATAATGGGTTGAATCCCTCCAAATCCTCCATGACGTTCTTTTAGGCTCCTGGTCATCAGCGAACGAGAAAACTCGCAGCTGCTTTTTCATGTGTGGAGAAAGGTGAAGGTCTGAGGATGCCAGGTCGGGGTAATAAGGGGATGGGGAAATTATCCGAAGCCGCAGGACACCAATTTGTTCATGGCTACCATGATCTTGTGTACAGGTGCATTTTCATGAAAATAGTTCGGGTCACTTTCCCTTGGTATTTCTGAAGGACAGCCTCCAGAAGCTTCCATAGTATATCTGCATAGTATTGCCCCTTAAAGGTGCGACCATGATCTAGAAGTCCACGAGGAGGATACCTTTAGGCTCCCAGCACACTGTCACCGTGACCTTACCGGATGACATCATGACCTTGAATTTTGGGGGTTTGGAGAGGAGGAAGGCTTCCATTGCTTAGATTCGTCATTGGTTTCTGGATCGAAGTGAGGAACCCACGTTTCTTCCTTGGTTACGATACGGGGCATGAATCCTTCCAGATCTTATGAGGGACAACATCTCCGTTGAAGTCGTTATCCGGTTCTTCTTCTGCTAAGGCGTCAGCATTCTTGGGACCCATCGGGCAGACACCTTGGAATGGTTGAGTTAAATGTGCAATATGGTAACAATGGATCCATTATTTATCCCCAGTTGAGAAGCAATGTATCGCACTGAAATTTTGTCGATTATTTATCCATGACCATGCTCTCCATCATGGCTAAAGTTTCCGTAGTGACTGCAATTGACGGACCACCACTTCGAGGGTCATGCTCACACGAGTCTCAGCCCTGCATGAAGAGAAAAGCCCAACGTTTGACATTGTAATAACATAGGGCACTTACCCTAGTGTTTTCCTCAACTCATTAGGAATCAACACAGGAAAAGTCACCGTTGAACTGAACAACATGCACTGGGAAGATGCAAGCACATGCATTACCTGTTAGAACATGTATGAACGTGATCCAGCTGCGGCGGGCTCCTGTCTCCCCTCCGTATATGTTATGCCGAGAACTCATTGAATACCCTTCTAAAACAATCAAAACGAGTCTAACTACATCAAAACTATCTTCGTATCCTTTGTTGAGAGGTTCGTAACGAGTGTAACGGGCCTTTTGAAATACCTTGTATAATTCTTTACTTACGAGAAGTTTCAGAAGTGACTGACTTCATCAGCAGTCACATCCGAAACCGTCTCATAAGTGAATTATTTTTTGGATATATATTGTTTAAAAAAATTATATAAATAAAGAAATATATATATATATATATATATATATATATATATATATATATATATATATATATATATATATATATATATATATATATATATATACGGGGTGTCTGCAAAGTTACTATGCACTGTAAATACATAGTCTCGCCAGGATCAGAGTGGTCAGAGAACTCCTGTCGCCCAAGTGCCAAAGCTCCCAAGCACTGGCGTGCAATAGCAACTGTCGTAAGAGTTAAAACTGTCCGGATACGTGTCGGGACGGGGGAAGGGGAGAGGAGAGGGAAAGGTTTAATATATGTTGCAGAAAGAACTGCCATGTGGTACATTATTACAGTAACTTTCTAAACTGCGTCTCCAAGGCCTCAAAAACTTATCTGAACTGTTTTAACACCTGCGACTGTGGCTATCTATTCACGCCAGTACTTGGGAGCATGTGTGCTTGGGTGATTAGGCGACAGTGAGCGTCTGACCACTGTGATCGTAGCAGGACTATATTTCTCTAGTGCATATTAACTTTTAAGCACCATGGAGAAGCATGAAATGCAATACGCCGTTTTCACACAGAATTTTCTGGTCGAGACAAATTAATGCAGCTGTGTTTAACGTAGGGTGCTTCATCACCGTTTTCCCCCCGTAGTTTTATAACGTTGTCTATTCAAGAGGGTAGCCATATCAATCTGTCCGTCTTAGGGTAAAAGGAAATCGCTCTCATTTCCCGTTCGCCTCGTCGATGCCCAAGATTATCAAGGTTCATGTTTGCCTTAGCCGCGTCTGAAATTCTTTGGAAATCTCGCCTAATTCCCTTCGTCTCGTCGATGCCCAAGATTATCACGGTTCATAAGCCGCCTCCGATATCCGCTTAGAAAACCACAGACATGTCTGTGGCTCCTATTTAAGGTCGTGTCTGCAAATCCTAAGCAGATAGAGAGAACCCGATCTTCTTGCCGTCCAGACCTTAGTGTCTCTCTCCCGTGAAGTGGTCCCCTCATCCTTGTGATCTCGTCAGCAGATCGTCTTCGTGTAATCCGTCCCGATTACAGGGAAGATTACGGAAACCCGTTATACCCCGGAATATTGTCCTGGGTTTTCTCGTCTCACTACATTGATTGAGACTTCCTGCCGTCCGCAGACGAATCTTGTTTTCCTGATTATTTCTTCCTGGACTGCAACCGAGGTAATGGGAAACTCTTCGGAGTCTCTCTGAACGCCTTC